>CM045764.1:174831916-175237856 GCA_025200525.1 Camellia lanceoleosa | reverse complement strand
TCAACAAGTGAAGATAAGGAACTATCTCAAATTAACTTCAAACTTTGTAAATTGGTTACAAATTTTAACAAGGAAGATAAGAAACCTGCTCAATTTAACTTCAACTTGTAAATTGCTACAAATTTCAAATAACAAGTGAAGATAAGGAACCATCTCGCCTAACTTCAACTCAGAATTGCTAGAAATTTCACCAAGTGTTAAGTATCTTTGTCTCTCTACTCCCCAACGCTAACCCCGAAGTTCCATCGTCTTTATTCATGTCTCTTTAAACAACATTATATGTCTTTAACAATCATATGCGGTTTGAAGAATCAAAAGAGTTTTATTGATGACGCCGGGCCAAAACAATGCATATCTAATGATAGAAAAATTTCAAATGATAAAGTGTTCCAAGGTCTCGGGTACGTTGCCTCATTATCTTCGCCGATAAGCTTTTATTGCCTAACAATCAAGTAATCACAGGTCCTTCCCGCTTAAATAAGCTTGCCTTCTCTCGATCTTTCTTTGTTGCTTAATTTAATTTTTCAAGACCAGGGTCAACGATTTGAAAATCTCTTGATCGACTCTTCTTGTTGTAAGCTCGCAAGTCGTTGTCGGTATACCGCGAAATAATTGCGTTTTCTTCGTTTAAAAGATCCAGATCTTGCCAAGAGTATGTCATTACCCTATTCTCAATCGCCGGGTTCGATCCTCGATGCCGACTACTGAATGATCGCTTTCCGCTATGTCATGGCAGTGATTTCTGTTGATCTTCCTTTGGTAGTCCGTTTCAAAAGTATTGGCAATTAGTTTACCCACTCCCTCCTTTTTGTCATCAAGTAACTTTCTTTTATTCCATCCAAAATTGTTTTATTACGTTTCTCGCTTGTCCATTACTTTGGGAAAAACTTGGTGTTGAAAAGTAATTCTTGATCTTGAATTTTGCTAAAAGTTCTTGATGAGTTTGTCGTCAAACCGTGTTTCGTTGTCGGTAAACTATTGCTCTGGAATCTCCAAATCTAGTGACGATGTTTTCATATAAAGTTCTTGACATCCACATCTCGGATTTTGGGCACAGGTTCTACTTAATCCACTTCAGAAAGTAACTGTTACCACCAAAGCAAGTATTTTCTCTGCCTACAGGTTGTGAGGAAGTTGCCCAACAAGATCTATACCTCACCGGGCAACCAGCGACCCGAAGTCGGATATTGGGTTTAGGCTTAAGAGATGCACGATGTATCAAAGGTGCAAACCTTTTGGCATTGTTCACGCACCACGAGAAGCAAAGATCGCTTGCATGTGTGGGCCACCAATACCCCCTGGTAATGGCCTTGTGAGCTAGTGATGCGCCCCCAACGTGGGTTTCCACAAAACTCCTTCATGAATTTCATATAAAAAATCTTTAACCTTTACAAGGGTAATGACGCTGTAAAAGCGGAGTCGATGGAAGGATCTTTTGTAGAGATAATAAAATCCACATCGAGGTCAATCTTGCCCGATTTTAATACGACTTTATTGTGCCTCATTGCGCGATCTTCCGCGCGAAGTTCCTTCTTTCTCGAATGCAACAATTGCAGATCCATCCAAATTTTGGCCCCATGTCCACAATAATTAATTGCTTCTTTGCTGCATGTTATCATGATTCTATGCTTTCGGGCTCCGACATATGTAAGTCACCATAATTGTCCTTGTTTTTCCAACAAAAGCTGCATTGAATCTTGCGGGTTATGTCACAATCAACGACGGCGGTATCGCTATCATTTCTACTTACTTGGAGTAGCTCAGCTCAAATAAGGCTCGTTGCCAATCGATGACCTCTTTTTGCATATGTCGAATATCCTTTTCGTCTCTGTTTTGCCTAAATTCTCCTCGCTGACTGGTAGTTAACCGATAAGTACGTGAATCTACAAAAACTATTACCTCATACCTTACGGCTACTATGCCGCCGCTTTTAGCCACCGCAATTAATGCCTCATCCAATTCGCTTCATATGTTTGAGGCCTCAACCCCAAACGGATGGATCGGTTTCTATTATTTCTCCATCCGGAGAAATCGCATGGCTACTCTCTTGTCCAGCTCTTGTCGGTTTGAACTTCCATCGATAAAACGCGATGCGAAGGAGTTGCCGATGTAGATCTTTCTTGGTCCTAAGTTTTTCCTTGTACGCTTGCTCTCTTGCCCTAAGGGTAGGATTCTCCTTGTTTGTCGGGACCAATGTTTATCTAAACTCAAGCGGAGTCTGATGTTTGATGGATTCGAGGCGTGAATTCGCCGCTGAAGTCGGCCAAAACTTGGCCCTTAGATTTCTGCTGTTAAGGCTCGAACTCCAACCTGTGTTTATTGGCCCATGCCTTCTGCCTATCATTTGCAATTCTTCCTGTTAAGTCTCTTTGTTGTAATAAGCGACTTCAGCTGGGTGCTTGTTGTTATACCCACTGATCTTTGTAGCGCTTGAAAGTAATGGTTCCAACTTCTTTGGGTGAGGGCTTTTTACTAAGGCTAGTATTAATTTCTCTAGTGGTAGATACCTTCGTTTCGTGCGTCGGCCAATGTTTTTACTTACATAGTAAGCGACAAAATGTTTCTGTTCTCCTTTTTCTTCTTGGATTAGTACTGCACTTACAGCATGTTCTGACATAGCTAAGTACAAGAACAGCTCTCTTCCCTGTGTTCAAAAAGTTGAGAGGATCTGAGTCGTGGTCGATATGCTTCTTTTAGATGGTACCAAAAGCTGGCCTCACATTCTTCGAATCCATAGAAGTCTGTGGGTCCTTTTCACCAGAATTGAAGAAAGGGTTTTTTACACTTGTCTCGAAGCTTGGTTTATGAACTCCGTTGTTTAGGGTCACATGCCCTATCCGAAAGAAGCATTTGTACTGCTTTTTCTTAGATATTGGGCTTTGTATGTCTAGAGATGGCATTGATCCGGCCTTGAGCTGGCCTCTATTCCCTTTCTTGTTACCAGTACGAAACTTTCGAGATCCAACCCCAACGCACAGCTTTGATCTCGTTGAGTCTTTTGGGCCGATATGTTTTGAGGATCTCAAATACCTCTTTTAGGTTGGCAAGATGACTCACAGGCTCCTTGGTCTAACTACGACCATGTCATCGATGTAGACTTCTTGCTTCATTTGGCCGATCAAAGTGCTTGAACATTTTGGTTACCGGCCTGCTTGGTAGGTTGCTCGCATTTTCAACCCAAAAGGCATCACTACGTGATGGCCAGTGCAGCCTTTTGGAGTGATGAACTTGTCTTCTCTTCGATCACAGGGGGTACATGGCTATCCGATGGTACCTATAAGCATCGAAGTAGTTCATCTTTCCATGTCTAGATGTGGCATCCACCAATTGGTCAATTTTGGGTAGAGGAACGTCTTTGGGGCCGAAGGCTTTGTTGAGCTTCATAAAATCTACGCATATCCTCTGTTTACCGGTTCTTTTTCTTTACTACCCACAAATAGTTTGATAGCCATGTCGGATAATTGACTTCTCGGGATGGCCCCGCCTCTAGAATCCGTCTCTACTTTACTCCTCCACTCCGGCTGTGACATGCATCAATGCCTGGGTCTTACGGCTTCGAATTGTATTATTACAAGTTTGGCCGACTTTGTCACAGCGTTGATGCACTGGTGACATGTGACCTCGGGGTTAATGCCCGAGGCATTTCATAAGGTGTCGGCGAACACCTCTATGTTGTTCTAAAAAGGCTTCCCGCTTTTTTTTTTTCTTCTTCGGGCTAAGCCTTTGAGCCGAGAAGAAAAGCGCTCTTCATCACCCTCCCGGGACGAGGATTTTCTTTAGTGTTTTTCTTACTCTTCTCTCGGTAGAGAACCTTCTTGGGTCGAAACATCATCTAGGACCTCTATGTCCTCATCTTCAATCTCTGCCTTCCCTGGTTCTTGTATGTTGCAGGTTGTTTTCATTGCTATCATGGAGCAATTTTTGCTATATTTGCCCGCGTCTCCTCCCGACTTCTTCAATTCCATGTTTTTGTTGGGAACATAATGGCGAATAGTTGATGCAATGTTGAGGAGCGCCTTTCATTACATGCAACCATGGCCTTCACTAAGATGATGTTGTATGGTGAAGGTGTGTCAATCTGCAATGAAGACTCTATCTGATCTTCTTAGTGCTTGGGGTTTTACTTCCAAGTTTAGGCGCTTAGTGGCCACCGCGTCGGCGTTCCATTGAAGCCCGACCATCGGGCCATTCGATTGCTCCATGTCATCACGGTGAAGGCCCGAACTCCTTGTAACTATCTAACATACATGATGATCACAAGGCGCGCTTGATCTATCAAGATGCGTTTCACTCTGGCACTTTCAACTGGAGGATACTACCAAGGCATCATTATGCTTGGTCTTTGGACCATCTCTAGAGTCGAGCTTCGGTAAAAAGGCTATCATATCGTTTTAGACTGGTCTCTTCAGTGCCCAGGAGTCTTTTTCATCCGACACAGTTCACGCGTCTTTGCAGTGTTTTTTTACTCTTTGGGTTTCCCCACAGTGTCGTTTAGATTCACCGTAGGAGTGAATGTATATGTTAACCACCCTAGGTCCTGCTCCTCAGCCAGTTCTATTTGTCTTTGCCGGGAGGCGGGAACTGGCTGCTAAGCTGAGGCAACCTTCTTCGGTCCCCTAGTTTAACATCTGACAAGATCCTCAGATGGCCTTGTCTTACTAAGTCCTCTAGTATGCTTTGAGGCTCTCGCAGACCCCTTTGAGGTTAAGGTACCCTTCTTCATTGTGGTAAACCTAGCGCCTACCAACGTTCCCGCCTTACATGTATTCTCCTGGGCACTTTTCCGGTGCTTTCACGAAATAGGGTTGATTTCAGTTAGATCCAAGACTTTGTGGACGGGATTGAACCACGATCGTCCACTTACTGTTGCCCCTTAGTTACATCTCCGTTCTTGAATCTGTTATTACCTCGGCCTCGGCCGGCAAACCGTTCCCTTTTCTGTTTTACCTCCTTATTCCCGATATATCCTCCTTCAAAGCTCTGGCATACTTGTCGATTCTTGCCATGAGCTCCTCCATGCTTTTTGGCAATGTCTTTGCCAAAGATTTCCGTAATGAACAATCCTCTTTGAGTTGTTCTTAAAGACTGACCGCCACTTCTTGGTTGCATTCAGGTATTCGATTGAACACCTTGTAATATCTCTTTGCATAGGCCCTAAGGCCTTCATCCTTGCTGATCTTTAGAGCCATTAATGCGTCTACCCTCAATGGCTGCAGCTTGTTTGTTACGAACCTGGCCACGAACATCTCGACCAGGCCTTCCCATGTCTTCACGCTTCCCTTTGGCAGCTTGTGGAACCAATCTTATGCAATCTCCCCAAAGGACGAAGGGAACACTTTGCAGAGCAACGGCTCGTTTCCACTGTATAATGCCATTGAGTTCAAGAATAATCCAACGTGGAAGTTAGGGTCTGACTTACCATCGTATATTTGAAACCTCGGCATACTAAATCTCTTCGGTGCCTGAAATTTGTCGGCTCTCTGAGAAGCGGTGTCTCGGCTTGCCGGGTGAGGTAACCTCGGCTTCAACATTATGTTCCTTCCTCTTGAGATAATTTCGTAGGTCTTCTTTGCTCCTTCCTAGAGCTCGGTATCTTTTGACTTGATCTTTTGGCACACTACTTTCTCGTGGTGGGCGTTTTGATCTTTCTCCACGGGTTGTGTGTCCAGCGAGCGCTTTGTCCACAGACATGCCGATGTTCTCTAGGTTCTGGGTCGCCGTGTGATATGTCCTTTGGGACTTCTCTTGTCTCGCTCCTCTCGTCCGGCTTCCTGGAAAGGCGGGTGATAATGCTCTTCCGCTCTGGTGTGTTGGTGCCGAGAATTGTTTTCCTCCTCCCGGGTATGCTTCTTTGGAATCGGCGTATCTGCGGCGAGTGCAGTGGTGCATGATATTGTTTTGCATCATAAGTTGACGATTATTCGCAGTCGCCAACTTAATGCCAATTCTTTTACTTCCTCATCCCTCCGTAGGCTTTTGTCCCTCATACTTGGAGGTTATTTTCGATTGTAGTATCTGTCTTGATGCATCTTCTTTGAAGTGTCGCCCTCACGGGCGGCGTCTTTTCCTCCGTGCCCCTGGTCGCGGGTTTCTGTATTGTGGTTGTCTCCTTCAATGTCAAGGTCGATAGGCTGCCACTCCCAGGGCGTCATCCCAACCTTTTCTTTTCTCGTTCTTGGCCATCTATTCGTCTTTCTTTCCCCGCAGACGGCGCTTCATTGTGTGAGTGATTTTACGATCACCGCCTCCTTAGTGATTCGGTTGTAGTACAGGCGAGAATAGATGGCACCTTCTTTCTCTTGCTGCAGAAGAAAAGGCTCGGCGATGGTTTAATATTTCCACCCAGCACTCCGACGATCAAGTCGATATATCTCTCAAAGATAATAAAGTATTCAACTCCACAAGCTTGAGTATATAAACATACCTTAGACCCATGGGGTGCCTCTCTTTTATAGCCAATACAATCCTAGTTCAATGGAGCCCTAACTCCAATGGACTCAGGATTCTTGCTAATTGGAACTCGGTGGGATTAGGATAAACCCTCTAAGAGTTTTATCTTTACCCAAACTGAAGTCTTCTCTCAATCTAGGACTCTTGCCCCTTATCTGCTTATCTCAATTAGATATCTTGGAATCACCTCGGCATAACTACCCGACCGTGGCACCTCGGTGACAACGCCATCATCACCTTGCCACGTGTTGGTACTCAGAAAATATATCCCCACAATGGTGTTGGATCCAAGTAACACAACCCATCTTTTTCATCAATTCTATTTACACCTAAAAATTATTCCATGCGCACAATTTCTCAGTACTTCCTATTAAATTATTTGTAAATATAATTTACTCTCAATATACCTTATATTTTTTCATAAATTATCCTTTAAAATAAAATCATAGTTTATGATACATCCAATTCGAAAAATACTTCTTCTTTCTCTTCCTCTCTAACATTTATGCTCTGTTTTCCCTTCTATTCAGTCACTTTCGTCTCGTTGAATGTAATTAAATTTCACATTTCATTCTTTGTATATTGGGCCTCATAGGGTTTAGAGTCTAATAGGCCTTCAAGCATCTTGAGGTGAAAAACGCAGATATTCTCTTGGTCCTGCTCCAATTCTTTAGACAAAAAGGCCGATACTCTCTTGGGCCAACCAATATAAAAAATTTAATATTATTGGGTCGGCTGAAGGCTCAAGCCACTAAAGTAGCAACTTTAGGCACATCTTGAAAGAAATAAGGAAAAATTACCAAGAAGTCTCCTTTGAAAAACGTGTAATCTATTTAGTCCCAAAACTTTTTATTTGTACCCAAAAGTCCAATAACGTTATTCTTCTTCTCTTTGTGATTTCCAACGGTCGTTGACGGGTAACCATATCTTGCTTCTTCTCTTTCTCTTTCTCTTTCTGATATATAGTCACCGTGACTAACGACTACTATCAATGGTATTCACCGCCAACCACCGACCACCATATGTTTCGGCGAAGAAGATGAAGAAAATGAGTAGATCTGCTTAGATGCAGGTAGATCTACTCGGATCGATGTGTACATCAGATTTGAGTAGATCTACATCAAATCCAACTAAATCTAAAAAAAATAGTTCTTGGGAATTACAATCATCTCTCTATATTCGCCTCTCTCATTTGATCTCTTATTTTTTTACATTTTTCTATTCTATACACTTCTCTTTTTTTGTTTTAATGGAGAAAATTTTCAAATTCTGAACAAGTGGTTTTCGAGTTTTAGTTATAGGCGGTGGCTCAAATTTTCTTGATTTCAAATTTTTTGGTCTTTGGAATAAATCATGGTATAAAAGCGTAAAATTTTGCGGTTCATAACATGTTTTTCAGTTGATTAATAAGGATAAATGCTTAATAAATTTTTCACTACTACAAAAATAGTTAAAGATCACACTTTGACAAAAAAAAAGATCTCACTTTTATTGGAAGTGTGATAAAAAAATTAGATTGATATTTTAATCACTTAATTTGATTGAGTGTGATAATATTTATTTTTATGTCACTTTTCAATTAAGTGTGATTATATATATATTTTTAATCACACCTTCTAATTAAAGTGTGATTATATATACATTACTACTTTTTAATCACATTTTTAAACAAGTGTGATTATATATATATTTTTAATCACACATTCTAATTAAAGTGTGATTGTTTATATATTTTTTAATCACACCTTTTAATTAAAGTGTGATTATATATACACTACTACTTTTTAATCACACTTTTAAACAAGTGTGATTATATATATTTTTAATCACACATTCTAATTAAAGTGTGATTATTTATATATTTTTAATCACACCTTTTTAACTAAATTGTGATTGTATATACACTACTACTTTTTAATCACACTTTTAAGTAAGTGTGATTATATATATATATTTTAATCACACATTCTAATTAAAGTGTGATTATTTATAAATTTTTTAATCACACCTTCTAATTAAAGTGTGATTATATATACATTACTACTTTTTAATCACACTTTTTAAATTAGTGTGATTATATATATATTTTTTAATCACACATTCTAATTAAAATGTGATTTTTTATATATTCTTTAATCACACCTTCTAATTAAAGTGTGATTATATATATATATATATATATATTTAATCACACTCCCCAAATAGGTGTGTTTGTATAAAATATTTCAATTTGATTTGTATATAAAATATACAATTCCCATTTTTTTTTTTAAAAAAAAGCCCCAATACCAAAACACAAATTAAAAAAAAAAAAAAAAAATCAAAACACATTTAACTCTTTGGCTACTTCTAATCAAAAGGAAAGTAGAAGGTTAGGGTTCATCACAAGGCACAAGAGAGAGAGAGAGAGAGAGAGAGAGAGATGGAGTGCGTTCAATACTGTTAGGGGTAGAGTGTTTTTACGGTCGCTGTTTTCGGAGGCCACTCTCTTATCACCCCAAACCAACATCGCCTCAAAAAGCCCTCCACATGCGACGTCGACATTGTCACCGACAAGAAGCTTCTAGTCTTCGAAGTCATCTCCTTCAGCTTCTTCCTGTTCTCCTCTTTAGTCACTAAGGGCTTCAAGCTCACCATCAATCTCTTGAACATACAACAAAAAAAAAGTCTTTAACTAATGATGAAAATAAATTTTGTCACAAAAGACATAAATTTTAATGAAGAAAATAATCTTTCGTCTCTAAATTAAATATTATTAGAAGGTAATTTAATTAATTTTAAATTTTAAATAAATTTATTATGAAATTCCACAAGGCTAATAATAATAATAATGATAATAATAATAATAATAATAATAATAAAACAAGGAGAGTAATTATTTTAGGGTTAGTAATATAAATACATAAATAAATAGAAACCTAAGTTCTTATTAACACATTAGCCCTTGTTGTGAGAATGAGGAGAAGGAGAAGAAACGGCCGTAGTCCAAGTCTTGGACTTAGGTTTAAATAGCTCTTGCTCAGGGCCACCATTATCACAGTAAGAAAACTTCCATTTCTCTCTCTATTTTTTGAAATCTGGTTCTTCTCTTCTCCGTCCGATGAGTGAAATAGTTTTGAATTCACGAAATGGTTTGATTTTTAAATTTCTTCTATGATTGAAATGGGTTTCTAAATGATCTTTATTTTACGAAGGGGTTTTGAATGGTTTCTATCATTGCACCGTTTCAAAAATGGTTTATCATCTATATTTCTCGATTTTATTTTCGAAAGGGGTTTTGAAATGATCTTTATTTCTTTGAGTTTGGATTGTTTTTCTCTCATCTGTATAGTTTCTCGTGTATAGCAAAGATGAATCATGCTATATACTTTTTGTGTCGCAAGGTGCTTTCGACAAAATGTCACAATGGCATTGCAAAGATGAGATTTGTCATCTCGATTCTGTTATTTCTTGTGTTCATTTTATTTGGAGGTAAACACACCTTGGTACCATTTCAAAAGCTTCAGTTTTGATTTGTATATATGTTTTTGCTTGATTCGATTTTCTTATTTTCAAAAATTGTAGTTGCGTATGATCCATTAGCTTGGTTGTGGCTATACATGTTATTAAGAGTCATTTTGTTATTTTTATTACTATATGGTTTACTAGAGTGGAATTTTAAGTGGTTTTCATTGATCAAAATTTTAATAAACAACAGAGAGTCTTAATAATTAATTTCTCATGTTAAAGATTTTGTATAACATAAATTTCTTTGAACAATGCATGTGGTTTAAGGATGTGATACAAAATCTTTGCTGTCATTTTTGTCTTTTCTTTTTTCTTTTTCCTTTTAAATTAAAGAAAGTACATGGTTGTTGAAGTTGGGGAGAGTTTTAATTTAGTTGTTTATTTTATACTGGAAGAAAGGCCTTTACGGTTATATTTTTCTTCTAATCTCAGTTGTGTATAAATTTTCTGCAAAGTAGAATGAATATTATGTCATGCTAATATATTATTCATTTTATTGTGTTGTCCCTATCAGAAAGCTTTTTATGTGTTCTCTAATAAGTAATGTTTCATTCTAGTTAGCTTATTGACTCAAGTATTTATGAGTAATGAATCTTCCCAAACCCACCTATGATAGACATTTTGTAATTTGGTATCTTCTAGCATTAGTGGGAGCATTCAGAATTTGTGATCATGGTTCTTGAGGTATACAATTATCCATGTTATCTTTTTGCCTTTCCTAACTTAGGAATTGTTTGGTTGTCTTTTTTAATTACTTCTTGCCTATTTAAGCAAAAAAAATTAGATCATTTTGCTTGTTTGTAGTTCCTTTTGTACTCTATTCAACCAGACAAGTTTTATTAATTGCTCCTGCACAAATTAAGAGGTACTTCTATATTCTTCTAATTGCATGAACCAATTGATTTGATTTGGTGGGTCCACTTTGAATTTGAGCATTGTTTATTTATTTGCATTTTCCTATTTGATCCCATTATTAATGGTAGAGAACTCTGAGATCTCATTTGACAATTTTCCATATTATTTAATTAGTACAAGTCATATATGGGTTCAGATATAGTGTCCTGAAAATTTGTAGCATGTAAGGCACTAATGTAGATATAATTATTACAATGATCCAACAATTTTCGTAATTAACCTCACTCAGTTCTATTGTTTACACTGCAGACTTGGTGTTGGAGCTCTAGAGGCGAAGATGCATTCGAAGTGTGGTTATGATATATTAGCATTAAGCGATGGCGATGTATTATATTTATAAATATTCTCCTCCTGGATGATTATTTTCTAGCAATATTTGAGTGGTTATATCCTAATAAGCTAGAGAATGATAAAAGAATAAAAGAGGTGTTAGAGTATTTGAACTCTACCAAACATGTATCACTTTGCCTAGAGTTTCCTAAAGATGATCATTCCTGGCGAGGGAATTTCATTGGAGGTATTTTTCAAATCACGCTAGTGAACTTTTTATTTTTTACTCATATTTTTTGCATTGTTTACATTTCATAAAAATAGGTTTTAATGGTGCATTTTTAATAAAGAAATGTGAGTAGTTTTTGTGCTACAACCTACAGTGGCGTTGCCCTCGAAACCCTGCCTAGGGGAACCCCCCAGCAGTCATTATTTAGGGGCCCTCTAGGCTCAACTCCTCGTATGAGGTAAATATATGTTTAAAATGATATATTATATCGCATATTTAGGATTGTTTTCTTGCTTTTCATAATTTGGTACATTTAAAATAGAGCATGTATTTCTTATAATAAAAGACCATCGTGTCGCCATGAGAATGCATGTCGGTGTTATCTTTTGATCACTTTGTAATTTATGGAAAGTTAGGCCTTAAGTCATTGCATGTGTAGTCTTTTTTCTTAAACTCACTATTTTGTACATATATTTGTTGTTGTTAGCTATTTTTCTGCACCCCCGGTTGCCTTCAGGATGCCGTTGGTCCATTTGTGGAAATGGCGGCCTCAAAAACCCTGTGTCCACACTTAGCTTGATGAAGCAATTTAGAAAATTCAAATACTACTTTACTTTTTCAACATTGCACAGCTGTGAACTTTTTAGAGTCAAGTTAAGGTAATTAAGTGTTAAAATCTACGTAATCAAGCTGACCTTTGACGGAATTGATTTACTTGAAGTGATTATCAATGTTTTAAGGATAAAGACCAAAAAGGTTAATTATAAATTTTCTGGTCACTACTTTGCTTATGCTCTCGAGGGAATTTTTGAGTGGCCCTATAACCATATATGTGACAACAGGCAGATGGCTGAAAATTGAAAATTCTCCAAAATTTGGGGCGGGGCAGTTACCCCAACTTGAATCCTCACTTAGATCTGCCTATGGCTTATGTAAATATAACAAACACACAAATTAACTCGGTGGGGCGATGAGAAGACACATTAGTACTGATTCAAAGAAAATATAAGTGATAAAGCATTCCAATTTTTTTTCTTTTGTTTCTTTTTTAATTGATGAGGATTTACTAGTCATTCAGAATGCACAGAATAGTGGGTTATGATTCAATGTTCTCTGATCTTGTTTGGTTATAAAGAATCCACTGAAGAAGTTATTGTTGCACATAATGTTTCTATTTCTTCCCATGGAACATAAGGTATTGGGGACTTTCATCACAGAATGGGATGATGGGAGGGTTAATGCCAACAAACTGCTAGCAACGAAGGAGTCTGCCCACATGTATGCTGAGCTCTTGACTAAACTAGCTACTGCTTTGGGATTTGATGGGTGGCTGGTAAAGTCTTCTTTGCTTTCCTTTTTTCTGCAACATAGCCACTGCCATCTTTTGGTTCCTCTTTAGTCTCTCGTGGAGTTCACATTCTTTATGTTCACACCCTACTTATTTGTTTGATAGCTTATTTTTATGAACTTGTTGATGTATTTTGTAGTCTATGCAGACCTGAAAATCTGTTGTCATGAGATGATCTAAAAATTTGACTGCATGGTTTGGCTTGGTTAAATTTTCCGATTTGAAGCATGTAAAAAAAAAAAAAACAAAACAAAAAAACAAAACTCTAGGGATGACTGAAAAAGTTCCATGGCTCGCAGAGAAAAATCTAAATTCTTCATGCCGTTTTAGTGCTTTCGACAAGAAACATAAAAAAAGGGTTATTTTTAAGACTTCCATTGCTAGTGATGACAAATTTTTGGCATTGGTAGTGCATGCATTGTTGGGCCTGATTGATCTGTATCTTTTGGTGTTGTATCTTCTAAGATGGTTTTATGTTTGGTATTTCATTTGTGTTGCTTTTTTAGTATAAGGATAGTCAAATCAACTCAGTAGATAAACGTGCAAGGATGGGGAGTATTGAGATATATGTTTGTATGTGCTAGACAGTTTGGATTGATTTTTGTTTGACCTAGACTTAGGAGGGAGGATCGAAAGTCGAAAGTTGAGATGATTATTGGACCTTGGAACTACATTGAATTCTTTTTCGCAGCGTTGATGTAGAGGCTTGTCTTTTTAAAATACCGGTTACTTCTAAATTCGGTGCACTATCAAGTACTCTAACCTTTGAGCTATTGCCTAACACCAATCTCCTCCTCTATGTTCTTTCCATATCTATGTGTAACATACAGATGGTTTTCTCTTTTTGTGATTTTCTCTTGCTAATTTGGTGCTTGGCTATAGGATTGCAAAAACAGAAGCAGTATTTTGTTAAATATAAAGGTCTTGCTCATTTCCACAACCATTGGGTACGAAACTCAATTGCTTCTTGAAGCACCATTGCTTGTTTCAAAATTTAATCGAAAAGAATCAGGTCAAGGTACTTTTAATTTTTGTTATGGATGATAACCCCTATTCTTAGTTGACTCCTTCCTGTAGTCTTATTTGTCAAAGCAAGTTATGCAGTTTATTCCTTTGTACCATAAATTCAGGAACCTTGCTGTTGCTGTAACAAGTCTTTTTCTCTTTAGGTCATGAATTGGAGGGAAGAGTGGAGAGTGCCACATCGTTTTCTGAAGAAAAGGTTGCTAACATCTCCCAAGCAGCAAGATGACCATCACAGTGAGCATGCCGGTGATTCTTCCAATTGCCATAATGAATGGCTTGTTAAATGGTGTGGCCTTGATTATGAACATGCTACATGGGAGTTGGAGAATGCTTCTTTTCTACATTCGCCTCAAGCCCAAAACCTAATTAAAGAGTATGAAAATCGTTATCAGAGGGCAAAGGAAGCTGCTTCTTTCGCTATAGTAGACAAGGTGCCTTTGGTGACAGAATATGCAAAATCATCATATCTTCTTAGTTCATTGTCTTGTTTGAATTCTTTCATTGCATCATTTATGTGCATTTGGTAACATGAATCCTTCGCAATTTTTTTAAATTGGGTGAAAAACTCATCACCCTCTTTCCAAAATTTCTTGATTCTAAGTAATTATTTTATATGTGCCAAACAGTCTTCTAACCCAACAACATCAACTTCCTACTTCTCACGTATGAGAGGTTAAGGGTTCGACTTTCGTTAGAGACAAGGCTGTGTGGCACCATTCTTTTATTATCAGTATGTTGCACACTCTTCCCAGGGAATTTCAGACAAAATAGTATTTGAGTTCTATGTGCAAAATTTACTCTTTCTATTAGATTGAAGGCATTGTATGACAAATTTCTAGAATTGAATATAAGACTCACATTGTTTTTGTCTCATTGTTAAATTGTGAACAAATAATATTTCTATGTACTCTCAGCCTCAATTCATCATATTTACAAGTAGAAAGAGAATTTGTAATTTAAGTTGCCAATGATTGAGGAAAACATTGTTGGTAGAGCTAGCTATCTTCTGCTCTTCATGTTTATGCAATCTATAATTATTCTGTTTGTCAGGTATTTGTGCTAAATTTAATTGAATTACTTGATGCAAGTTTTGGTTGTAGGAGGTGGTGATGTTGGAGTTCTTAGGGAAATCTCTCGCCACAATATTGTTATATAATTCCGAACGCCATAATTAAGTGATCCCATAGTTAAGCTTGAAGTTGCTCTTAAGGTAATTGAAACTCTTGTTGCAAATTACTGATCTGCCATAAAGATAGGTCACTGACATAGTTTTATTTTGATTATTTTAAACTAAGCTAACACATTTAAGTGCATATTTTGATTATTTTAAGCTAAACTAACATATTTAAGTGCATTAAATTTTCAAGTCAAGTTTGATATATGTTTTTGCAGATTTTGTTGAGGGAATAGTTGATACGATCGAGCGGTTGATGTTGGGAGCTAAAGATTATGTTGCTCTTCTTCTTCTTTTTTTTTTTTTTTTTGAAGACTTGAATTTTTTAGTATAGTGTACTTAAAGATGGTTAATGGATAATGTCTATTATAAATTTAATTAATTTGTTAATTTTGTTATTTTTCATTTACAAAAAATTGGTTGGTGCTTGTAATTGATTTTTTTGTTGTGGCAAACTCATATATGATTTTTTTTTAATAAATAATTATTTGCGACAGTAAAACAATGGTCGCTAAAAGTTTTTTTTTTTTGCGACGGCAAAATAGCTGTCGCAAAAAGTCTTTTGCGACTGTAATTTTATTATTTGCGACGGCATGTGACGGTCACAAAAAGTATTTTTTTTAGTAGTGAATGTTATTAATCACACTTAGGCCTCGTTTGGGAACAGACTAATTTAGTAACTTTTTGGCTAATTGGCTAAAAAGGTAGGTAAAAAAAATTTATATGTTTGGGATGACTTTTTGGCTAATTACGAAAAGTTGTGCAAAAAGTAGAGAGAAAAGAGAAATTTTGACTTTTTGGTATGGGTTGTTGGCTTTTTGGCTAAAAAGGTAACTTTTTGGCTAATTGGCTAATTTAGCCACTCCCCAAACGGGGCCTTAAAAGATGTGATGTAAATATTTTTAATCACACTTAAAAGGTGTGATCTAAATGTTATTAATCACACTTAAAAAGTGTGATTAAAAATGACCATTTTTAATCACACTTCCAAATATCACACTTAAAATGTGTGATCTAAATACTTTTAATCACACTTAAAAGATGTGATCTAAATACTTTTAATCACACTTAAAAGGTGTGATCTAAATACTTTTAATCACACTTAAAAGGTGTAATCTAAATATTTTTAATCACACTTAAAAAGTGTGATTAAAAATGACCACTTTTAATCACACTCCCAAAGATCACACTTTAATAAAACTTAAAAAGTGTGATTAAATAATATACATCACACCAAAAAAGTGTGATCTTTATCTGTTTTTGTAGTAGTGTTTGCTTTGAAACTGTAACATTTTACAGTTTCAAAACTTATTTTTTAGTTTGATTAATATTGGAGATTATTTGCTTAAATTTTACAAAAATTAAAAATAGCATATGTTTTTTCCATTTAGTTTATCAATATTTAGCACATTTTACTATGTTTTTTCGCTCTAATTTCTCCATTTATTCTTTTTTTTTTTCCAGCAATATTTTAGACATTCCGGTGAGTCTCTAGTGATGTTCTTAACGTCCAGTGAACGTTCTGAACATTCTAGCGACTTCCATTAACGTTCTTAACACTCCGGTGAACTTCCAGCGAAACTCCGGTGACTTCCCGGTGATGTTGAACATTCCGATGAGTCTCCGGCGACCGTTTGACGGAAGTCCGACGGTAGTAAGATGTAATCGTGTCTGTAAATTTAAAAAAAAAAAAGAAAGAATTTTTTTAGAACAATTAAAAATGTATAGGACTAATTGGTGCAAGTGTTTTATTTGAGAATTAGCTGGGTCTTGAACTTTATACATGAGACTTATCAGTAAGTTTCCCAAAAAATAATAATAATATTTTTAAAAGCCCATAAAAAAAAAATGATGCCAGCCTTTTTTTCCTCGCAAAGAAGGCCCTCAATTATATTGAAAAAAACTCTTTTTTATCTGGAAGGCCGAAAAGCATTCCACCTTGTGCAAACAATCTGGATATAAAATAAAATTTCAAAAAAAAAAAAAAAAAAACTGGCTGGAAAAATAAAAATCCATATCCAAAGTATCAAATTTTAAATAAAAAAAAATTCTCATTATTCAAAGGTCCTAATAGGAAAGCTCTCCGTAAGAGGAAAATGAATTTCACATAAAACAATTCACAATATAAAATTTTAGTAAGTGTTATTTAAATTAATGTTTAAATATAAAAACAATTAATTGAAATTTTGATTTAAGCCACATTGAGAGTCGGGCGAGCCATTGTTGAAATGGAGCAACACAAGTATTATGGTTCATTTCGTTCAGTCAAAGATTATGTTATACTTTTTTATATTTCAAATGCTATGCCGTCATTAGAGAATGTGGCATCACCCACCAAGAAAATTTTGGTGTGCCTATGCACCTTGTTGCATATTGTTTGTCTCCACTTATTTATGTTGGAATAATCTTTTGTGTAAAATAAATAACTTGAAACAAATCAAACAAATAAAAATAAATTACTTACATAATTTATTTTACTGAACTGAATAAATAATTAAAAGATTAAGTCGAATATGTGATACTCTATCCTTAAGATAGATTCGCCCCACTACGATGCTTACGGATAAATGACGTCTATCTCCTAGGATACAATGATCTTCACAAATTGTAGTAACACTCTAAACAATTTGTATGGCAAACCAAACCTGTGTTTTATACTCTCTAAATTTTCTCTAAATAACTAAAATGAAGAACAATGCAGTGAAAAAGCAATACCGAGAAGGGAACAAATTTTTTCTGGATGTTTTTTGATGTCAAAAACTGCTGGAACAGGCCTGGATTTCATAGACCCGAACAGGTCTGAATTTCAAATCGAACAAGTAGGTTTTGAATTCAACAGGTGCAGTAACTGTTTGAACAGATACCTGATGGGCAAATTTCAATCTGTCTGAACACATATTTGAATATGTTCTATGAAGAAATTGAATATGTCCGGGTGCAATAGGTTGAAAAATCTGTTTGGATAGTTTAATCTGTTGTGGAATTTGGACTTGGAAGAGGCACAATTTTGATCAAAAATTGTGAATTCAAATTTGAATTAATTTCATTTTGAAATTCAAATAATTTCCTGGAAGAATTTGAAAAAATTCAAATAAATTTTGTCCAAAAAAATTAATATTAGAACCGATCCGACCCACAACCCACACCCGTGCCAAGCACTGTCGGTCGGCGACGGCGTGCACGCGCGTGTGGTGGTTTGAGCTAAGGTTCAATTTGTCCATAACTCATCCCTTCTACAAACTTGGGGTGCCCCTTGGGGCTTAATCCAAGTGTTGCTACCTAGAACTTATATACATACATAAATTCTTTTAAGTTTCCAATATGGGATAATCATTTCAAGGAAACCCTCATTTTACTTCTTCAATTTCTTATTCCACGAACCTGAAAACGACGTCAACTTCTTATTCACTCATAAATGGTTTTGACAAACCGTCTTCATCGTGTGACTTGCCATGCAGCAAGGAACACATCACCCCTTTGAACCCACCCCAAAAGACGTGTGGGACCTACTCAATTTTGGGCTCAAAGTTTGCCTAAAATAAGCCTATAAAAATCATAATTTTCCTATAATCCCTCACATGAATGGAATTTGATAGAGAGAAAATGCAACAATTTAATCTAATTACAGAGAGTACAGAAATTGAAATTATTCTACAAATGATAGGTAGCTTTTAGCTTTGAACCTTCCCTTGTGAAACACTATGGGATTTACTAGCTAATTAGTGAACATGATGTCTTGAACTATTCAGCCATTTGTGTAAACCAAGACAATAAAACTCACACAGTATACCACCATACACAGTTTAGTTCTCACTATTACGTTTATTTTGGCCCTAAACAACCTGGTCTTTTATGAGTGCTCTAGAGAATTGTAACCCTTCACAAATCTCATAGAACCGGCCTAGTTCACACTCATATAGGTGATTCTTATGAAGAGTATCCCGCCATACTCCACTAGGTATACCTAGATATAAGAATCATTAAAAGCATTACTTAACCTAAAACGCTGCAGACATCATTATTTCTTCATAGAAATGGGTAGGAGTTTAATTCCCCAGTGATCCTTATGAATCATACGCAACTCGATTGTCCCTTTGAATTTAGATATTGGGATCTCCAGTCAACTAGGTTGGGTTGCCGTTGTGGTAACTCTTATTTAATAGGCTTAAGTCCCATTTCCTTTGATAAACTCTCAACTAATTATCTTGCTAACCCTTTGGTTAGTGGATCGGCTATTTGTCTTTAGACTTCACATATTCAATGGAAATAATTCTATTAGAGAATAGTTGTCTCACGGTGTTATGTCGACGACGAATGTGTCATGGCTTACCGTTATATATACGACTCTGTGCTCTACCAATTCCTGATTGACTATCACAATGTATACATACATTGAAATATCTTCAAGGAAGTGGCAAAACTATTATGCTTTTTTCCCAACTTTATTTAAAGCTATGAATTTTGATTCCATAGTAAACCTAGCAATGCAAGTCTGTTTGGAAGATTTCCAAGATACAGCCGCACTACCAAAAGTAAAGACATACCCACTGGTAGATTTTGAGTCTCTAGTATCTGATATCCAGTTTGCATCACAGTATCCTTCAAGTACTGCTGGATATCTAGTATAATTCAGCCCAATGTTACGAGTAAATCTGAGGTATCTTAGAACCCTTATAATTGCTTTCTAGTGTTCTACTCCTAGGTTACTCGTATATCTACTTAATTTACTTACTGCATAAGCTATATCTGGGCAAGTGCAGTTCATCAAGAACATTAAGTTTCCAATAATTTGGGCATACTCTAATTGAAAAATACTTTCATGTATATTCTTAGAAAGAAACAAATTAACGTCCTCAGGTGTTCTAGCAAGATGATCATCATCTTTGCTAAATTTGTCAAGTATTTTCTCAATGCAATGTGATTGTGACAAAACATAACCTTCTAATGTTTTGGTAGTTTTCATACGAAGTATTACATCAGCTATCCCCATGTCTTTCATGTCAAAATATTTATTCAACATTTTCTTAGTAGTTTTAATTAGGAGTTTTCTTAAGTGTGCAACCCACAAAAGGTGTAAGTGGGTTGCACACCATGTGCCACTTACACAAAAGGTGTAAGTGTAAGGTATAAGTGTAAGTGTAAGGTGTAAATGTAAGGTGTAAGGTGTAAGTGAGTTGCACACCATGTGCCACTTACACAAAAGGTGTAAGGTGTAAGGTATAAAAGGTGTAAGTATAAGGTGTAAGTGTAAAGAATAAAGTGTAAGGTATAAGTTGCACACCATAACCAAACCCTTTTAATTATGTCATTATTACTACCTATGATGAGCATATCATCCACATAAAGACATACTATAACATAACCGTTGTTTGTGTTTTTAATATAAACACATTTCTCACATTCATTAATTTTGAATCCATTTGACATCATTGTTTTATCAAATTTCTTATGCCATTGCTTTGGCGCTTATTTTAAACCATATAATGATTTAACCAGTTTACACACTTTCTTTTTTTTTCCTGGAATAGAAAATCCTTCTAATTGTTCCATGTAAATTTCTTCATCTAACTCACCATTTAAGAAAGCGGTTTTCACATCCATTTGATGAATTTCTAAATTGTATAGAGATGTAATGGCAATTAGCATTCTAATGGATGTTATTCTAGTAACCGGTGAGTATGTGTCAAGGTAATCAAGACCTTTTTTTTGTCGAAAACCTTTGACTACAAGTCTTGCCTTGTATTTATCAATTGATCCATCCGCTTTCACTTTTCTTTTAAAAGTCCATTTATATCCAAGAGGTTTACACCCTGGTAGTAAATCCACCAATTCCCAAGTGTGATTTTGCAGGATGGATTCAACTTTGCTGTTTACAACCTCTTTCCATAAAAGAGCTTCAGGACTAGACATAGCCTCTTTAAAAGTTAAAGGCTTATTTTCTAACAAAAATGTTAGAAAATCTGGATTAAAAAATTTTGAGGTTCTAGCACGTTTACTACGCCTAGATTTCCTCTTCATCAATTTGATCTATCTCTTGCTCTTGTTCTTGATCATGACTAGTAATTGCATCATAAGATCTTTTATTATTACTAGTCTCTTATCCAGTCTTATTTGGAAATACATGTTCAAACAATGATGCATTCTGAGATTCAATAATAGTATTTACATGCATTTCGGAATGTTCTGATTTATGAATCAAAAATCGATATACACTACTATTCTTGGCATAGCCAATGAATATGCAGTCAACTTTTTTAGGACCTATCTTAGTCTTCTTAAGATTAGGAATAGCCACTTTAGCCAAATACCTCCACACTTTTAAGTATTTGTAGGATGACACTCTTTCATGCCACAATTCATAACGTGTTTGCTTCACTTTCTTTCGGGGTACTTTATTTAGAATATAATTAGCAGAAAGTATTGCTTCCTCCCCACAAGTTCCGAGGTAATCCATAACTTATTAACATGGCATTTATCATTTCTTTTAA
Organism: Camellia lanceoleosa; assembly: GCA_025200525.1. Taxonomy (NCBI): domain Eukaryota; kingdom Viridiplantae; phylum Streptophyta; class Magnoliopsida; order Ericales; family Theaceae; genus Camellia; species Camellia lanceoleosa. Next base: position 175,216,449 of record CM045764.1, on the reverse strand, counting down.
TGTCCTATTTTTCCTTTTAGCAATTCCATTTTGCTGAAGTGAGTAAGGAGCGGTGGTTTGATGAATTATTCCATTTTCGTTATAAAACTCACTAAAAGGTGATTCATATTTACTACCTCTATCACTTCTAAGTTTCTTAATTTTCTTACCAAGTTGATTTTCAGCTTCATTCTTGTATTGAATGAAAGTTTCCAAAGTTTCATCATTTGTTCGAATTAAATAAACATAACTGTATCTAGTATAGTTGTCTATGAAAGTTATAAAATATTTTTTCCCACCTCTAGTTTGAATTGATTTAAAATCACAAATGTCACTATGAATTAATTCAAGTGGTTCCGTACTTCTCTCAATTGAATGAAAATGAGTTTTGCATAATTTCGCCTCAATACAAATTTTACATTTATGATTTAAATCAATGTCAAATTTAAGTAAACATTCCATATTAATTAATCTACACAAAGATCCATAATTAACATGTCTAAGTTTACTATGCCATAAATTTGAAGACTCAAGTAAGTAAGAAGAACATGTATTTTTATTAATAACGAAGGGTACAACTGTGACGACACCACTGCGTATAATGATTAGCACTTAATTAATTAAGGAGATTTGAATTTTAATTGCCCATTATTCTAATTTAATTTGGGGTCATAAGAATTATTTAGTTTGATTCGTATTTGATTCTATTGAGGATTTATTTTGGAATTAGAAATTGAAAGCCAACATGGCTCAAGAGTGTATAATTGGTGAATTGAATTAGTTTAATTTCGAGTATCGGACCGTATGGGAGCTTAATTAAATATTCAATTCAGATCTATAAAATTGATATTTTATTAATTGGGTCCGAATTGGAGTTGTTTAAGTCATGAGGATTGAGAATTGTGATTATTATGAATTAAATTTATTCATGGGGTGTCCAATTTGAATATGTAATTTATTGATTGAAATTTTGAGTCTAATTAGAAATTGAAGGCCTAAATGATTTGGGAAATCAAAATTGATAATGATAATAAATTTAAATTAATATTTGGAACATTTTGGGAGTTTGATTAAAAATCAAATGCAAAATGGTAAAGATTAAATATAATTAATTGGGCTTTAATGGAAGTCAAATTAAACTAATTAAATCATATGGGATTCGTGATTAGGTATGATTAATTTAATTGTATGTCAATCAAGATTCATTAAGACTAAGTGTTGCTCAATTAAATTAATCTTAATCATAAATTAAATAGTATAATGGTTTAAAAATTTGAGAGTGCATGTTGGTGTGGGTGTACTGAAAAAAATGTGTGTGTGCAGAGAAATCTGTGTGTGTGTATGTGAGAGTGTTGTGTTGGGAGCCTTAGATAATGTGCACGCGTGCATGTGATGGCAACAAGTATAGGTGTGTGTGTATATTTGTTTCCTTTGTGCTGGAGCACTCTTGGGGGGATTGAGGTCAAAACCGAGAGAGAGAGAGAGAGAGAGTTTTTTACTAGAACAAAGAAACAAAAGAGGAGAAAAAAAAATTTGAAAGAGGAGCTCAAGTTATTGAGGAAGAAGAAGAACTAGAAAATTTAAGGTATGGCATTTATGTTTAATTTGTGTAGAATCCTTACATTATACTTGAAATTAAAGGTGAAATTGGAATCAATAGCAAGAAGATGAAGAAAAATTAATTTAAGTATAAATTATGGAAGTTAATTTGGAATTGGGTTCTAAACATGAAATGGGTTACATGCATGTGGATGATTATGGAAAATAAATTTAGAAATTAATTATTTTGGATATGATTTTGTAGTCTTGCATAAGATTAAGTCTCATTGTTACATGCATTGGCAAATTAATATTCTAATTACAACATGCATCATAGATTTTGAAGAATTTGAACTAATTCAATCCCATATTTTAAAGAGAAAAAGGAAAAGCTTTGAAAATTAGGAGTTTGTTCGATTCTAACCTTTAATCCATGCATGTAATTAAATTTAAAAGTTTTATTCAATTTAAACACATTTTATAACATTTATGATTATAAATTGAATTTTTAGTTAAAGATTGAGTTAAGTTGAAATTCCAAGGAATTGATTTTGTAATTCATTAGTTAAGTTTAATTTTGTTATTAATAATGAAATTGGGTTCTATTTTTACATACATCATGAAATTTTCAAGGGTTTGGAAAGTTTAATTCATATTTTAAAATTGTGAGTTTCTAAATGTTTTCCAGAATTTTGGCCCAAGAGGATGAGTTTTGGAGTGTTGAATTCATGTTTTGGACTTTGGGAGCAAATCTGGAAAACCCAGAATTTCGCTTCCACACTCGAGCGACCACTTTTATTTTTACACTTCTACTCGAGTGACAAAAGGTTGGCTCGAACGTGAATTGCATGCTCTTAGAAGATTGCGTGTTTGGAAAGCACGCCGAGCGACAAGACTTGCGCTCGAGCAAGGACTTGTGTCACACGCTCGAGCGAGAGTCGAGCGATCGTCGAGCGGAAATTGCACGCAACCAGAACTTTTTCACATTTTGCAGACCGCTCGAGCAAAGGAGTGTGCGCTCAAGCGACCCCTCACATTCGGTGTGTCCGCTCGAGCGAAGAAATCTACGCTCGAGTGAGACCCCTATTTCAAACATTTTGGTTAAGAGTTCCAAGTGCACTTTAGCATCTTTATTCCATCCTAGGCATTCCTAGGCCATGTTTAAGACTCCATAATGAGGTTAAAGACTAGAAACACACTAAGAACAAATGAAATAAGTTATGTACAATCCGAGTGTGTGTTTCAATGTATAAATCTGCCATGTTATGTAGGTCACGCGCCTTAGGTCAGGTGAATTGCCCACTTTGCCATCTATTTGGAGCTACTTGTTATTTGTGAGTAATAACTCTGTAAAGTTATGTTTGACTTTAATTATTTTCTAATGATATGAAATGATAAGTTTTTTGAAATGCTATGTTTTGTATGAATGAATAATTGTCCAATTTTCTTTGAAACGTAATTGTGGTATCCTTAGCAGAGGCCCTCACCCAGGGGACATAATATTGTGGTTTATGGTTATGAGGCCCTAGTCGGGGGATAATACCGTGGTCCAGGCTCTCACTCGGGGGAAACAATACCATGGCACAAGCCCTCGCCCGGGGGAAACAATACCGTGGCCGATGTATGAGATAAGTTACCCGGTACCGGAGGTTCCTTTATGGGACTTGATATGCTTGACCAAATAGACATGTTTATGCTAATGGATGTATCACACATGATTTGAATATAAATAAGACTATGACTCTGTTTCTGCTACTTGATTATGATTATGATTCTGATTCGCTATAAGATTTGAAATATGTTATGGGTATCATTCATTAAAATCTTTACTCTGTTATTATTCACTGGGGTCCGCCTCACTGTATTTTTTTTGTATGTAGGTAATCCGCATGACCGTGCTTAGAGCTTCGCTTAGACTTTGTTTTGTCAGCCAACCTATATGCCTCCCGTGGAGGTTCCGGAATGTCAAGTGGGTATGGCTATGTGCATAAAGTTCAAGTTTTGATTTCTTGTTTTTGTTTATTTTGTATTTAGGGCCAAGGCACTTTCTGTCTAGTCTCTATATGTATATGATGATGTGTAAATGTATGTATATAAAGTTCAAAATTTTTCTGTCTCATATAAGTCTGCACAACTCAATGGATGTTGTATAATTGTTATTTGCTTCCGCGGCCCCTAATTATATGTTATTCTATTAAGAGGCCTTTGGTATTCCAAGGATTACTGGCCGGTTACGACGCTAAACCTATAGGGGCAGGTTTGGGTCGTGACAACAACAGTCATTACATTCATATTGAAAAAGGCCATCAGACATGTAACCTTTTCCTACATATATCTCATTTTTGGTAAGTACAAACTTGTCACTTTCAAAAACTAGCCTAAACCCATTTTTACTCAACAAAGATCTAGAAACAAGGTTCTTGCGAATGTCGGTACATGCAGCACGTTGTTGAGAGTGAATTCCTTTCTAGATGTCATCTTCAAAATAATCTTTCCTTGTCCTTCAACTTTAGAAGTTGAGAAGTTGCCCATAAAAAGTTATTCACCGTTGTCCAGTATAGAATAAAATTTAAACATCTTTTTATCAGCACAGATGTGGCGAGTGGCACCATGTCCACCCACTATTCTTTAGGATTTCCGACAAGGTTTTCCTCTAAACAATTGCGTAAAAGATTTATGTCATCTACAGCATTGGAAATTTTGTCCACTTCGGTTATATTGGCTTAAGCAGGCTTCTTGCTTGATCTTCTTTTGCCTTTGCATTTGCTATGGCAATCTTTGGCCCAATGTCCTTTTTTGTCATAGATGTAACATTTGCCATTAAACTTGTACTTCTTAATTTCCCTTCCTTTAGAGCCTTGTGAGGAACCTTCTCCAAAAAACTTTTGTTTCTTTGTTTTTGGAGCATGTTCCACTACATTTGCCTTAGACTCCATTGAATGCTTACCAGTCCGCTTCTCTGATTTGTGGTTGCCCTCCTCAATCCTCAAATGCACAATCAATTCCTCTAATGACATTCTTTGTATTTGTGTTTAAGGTAGTTTTTGAATTCCTTCCAGCCTTGTGGTAATTTTTTAATTAAGGTAGTAACTTGAAAGGATTTACTGAGAGACATGCTTTCTGCATGAATGTCATGCAGAATGAGTTGAAGATCTTGAACTTGACTAATCACAATCTTAGAATGAACCATCACAAAATCGAGGAATTTGCGGCTAGCATCTTCTGTTTTATACTTTTTCTCCAAAGACTCCTAAAGTTCCTTTGCCGTTTTGATAGGACTATAGACGTTGTATAATGTGTTGTCAAGTCCGTTCAAGATGTAGTTTCGGCAAAGAAAATCAGCATGTTTCCAAGCATCGACCGCAGCAACCACTTGCCGGTCAGTTTCATCCTCATTCAGAGTAGGAGCATTCTTATGGAGGTAACGCGCTAGGTTTAGAGTAGTAAGATATAACAACATTTTCTGCTGCCATATTTTAAAATTAGTTCCTAAGAACTTTTCAAGCTTTTCACCGTGATTCATTGGTATGGTCACAACAGGAGGAGGGGTTGGAGCAATTGCAGCCACCACACTAGTACTTGTTTGAGCATTAGTTTAACCAGTTTTAGTAGCCATGAATTCTAAATCATAAAACAATATTATAATTAGAATTTTATACTGCACAGAAAATTAACCATAAACACATAATTTTAAATTCTGTAAAAACAAGAATTGTAATTTTTATTTTCAATTAATTTGCAAATAAAAAATTATTTAAACAAATTAATTCTACACAGAAAAATATTTTTGTAACACTTCAAAAATTAAAATACTGAAAACAAAATTTTAATTAATGAAAACTCAGAAATTATTTCTTAAAACCAAAATTAATTTTTGATAAACTTCATAAATAAATATTTGAATTGTTAATGACACCAGTATATTACTGCTAGTTGCCAAAGAAAATAAACAGTATATTACTACTATTTGTCAAACAGTATATTACTACTATTTGTTTTTCCAACCAAAATATTTTTTTGTAAAATCACAGAAAATAATTTCTGTAAGAAGAAGAAGAAGAGAAAAAGAAACAAACAAAAAATTCTATATAAACAGAATTATTTGAATTTGTTTTAAGATTGTTGGAATAATCTTCTGTATAAAATAAATAACTTGAATCAAATCAAACAAACAAAAATAAATTACTTACAAAATTTATTTTACTGAACCAAATAAATAACTAAAAGAACCAGTCGAGTGTGTGTGTTGGCTACATATTTTGTACTAGCCAATCACAGTTCGGCACGTGGCAGAATAAGGGCAATACGGAAAGACAATTCAAATCTTCAATCATAATCACACACATGGCAGTTAGCATTAGTTTGTTATAGATTTGCGTAACACTGAATCAGCAAAGAGATGCAAGATGACGTGGCCTTAACAAAGAACTCACATATTTAAATTCAAAATCGAGGAAAGCCTAATCGCATATGACATAGTAGAGCTAATTGCAAGGAAGCATAATCATGATCACGGAGAGATGGTTCGATAGTTAGAAGTCCATTTCGATGGTTGTCATTAAGAAGTATTAATAGCGAGAAGGCCCGGAAAACCCTTAGACTCGCATCCAAAAACTAGTTTTATTTTACTTTATTTCCTTTCTAGTTTTACATTTCTCGCTTCTTACATTTTTGTATTTCAAATTCCTACACTGCATTTCGTTCATAGGAGTAGTTTTCAAGTAGCTTGTTGCTGTAAACCTCTACGAGGCTAATTTGGATCTTTGTAAGTCTTTCATTTTGCTTAATGAAATACTACAATTGTTCTTCATTTAATCATTATTTGCTTAATTCTCCTAAACAAAGCCATCAGTAAAAGTCCTCTTCATTGAGGTTGAAAGAACTAAAACACAATCGTCTAATAATTGGTTGGCAATTAATATTTTGTAAGGACTGATTGATCCTTGCTGGCACGCTCATAATTACAAAAATAACCTTCGAAAGCTAAAAAGCCAACATATATTTTTGGCACGCCCAGTGGGACTAATTGAAATGGCTAGACATAGGAGACAAAGAGAAAATGAACGCTTGGAAGAAGGCGAAGGGAAGGTAGAAATGCCTAATCTAAAGGATAATGTGATAACACATCCCGTGGAAACGCCTATTTTATTAGAACCTATGGTAACAGATCAAAGACTTGAACAAGTACCACATGTTCATAATATTGGACAAGACTAAGGAATTGGATCATCTACTGTTCCATCTACTTAGCCAATGAACCCATGGGGGGGCCTAGTAGATGCTATGGGACAACAGTTAATGAACACAATGAAAAGATGGGCAACATTATTTTTGGATCGAATGAACACTCATCAACCAACTAACGCAAGACATATAGAGAAAAATTCAAATGTCCTCAAAGAAAGATTGGCTAGAGATAAACAGCCTATGCAGAGTAATGGGCATACTAATGGTTAAACTAGTAGCCAAAACAATGAAAGACGATCACCTCAATCTTGGTATGAGCCTCTTTCGAGGCCTGTGGCATATCAAAATGCCTCTTTACTCAACAAAGGAAGCCATGCAAATTGGTGGATCCGGTCCAACACAGGAAAATGGCGTAAGGATGTTTCCAAATCCCATGTTCGAAGCCATACCTGGTACGAGGGGGTTCACTAATCCTTTGTTCGAATTCATACCCGGGGGGTTGGAAGGGTTTCCTGCAATTGGAAGAAACACAACACTGTTTCCAAAGACTGTCGCAGTCCTTTCGCAGACAAAGCTCAAAGGGGTCACCCATACCTCAACAACAACCAAAGACCACATGGACAACCAAATCCCAAACATACCACCCTATGGACCAAGAGGATTCCAAGCACAAGGTAGTCCACCAAATCAGATTTGTTTCTCCAATAGTGGTTCAATAGGCACAAAATATGGTCCCTAGGGACCAAATTGCTGATATTGTTAGAGAGATGTGTGGACTAATGGCTCAGGGGGTTCAGCCTTCTATGTATAGGAAACCGTACCCAGAATAGATAGATAGGGTACATGAATACCCAAGAGGTTTCAGGATACCAGACTTTGCCCTTTTTTATGGGAATGGAAACCAGTCAACAGTTGAACATATTGCTAGGTTCGCGGCTTAATGTGGTGAATTTACCAATAATGACTATATGAAGTTAAGATTATTCCCAAATTCTCTAATTGGGGGAGTCTTTGTATGGTATATTAACCTTACACCTGGCTCTATCCAAACTTGGCAACAAATGGAGGAGGCATTTCATGCCCAATTCTTCCAAATAGAGCTAGAAGTGTCCATGGCAGGCTTGGCAAGATTGAGTCAAAGGCTTGATGAGAAGACTACTCAGTTTATTGCCAGATTCAAAAGAGCACGAAACAAAAGTAGGATCATCTTACTAGAGCCTGAATTTGTGAGGCTGGCTCAAAATGGTCTCGAGTTTAGGCTTCGAAAGAAGTTTGACTCAACTGAGTTTAGAGACTTGGTGGAACTAACCTATAAGGTGTCTAGGTATGAGGCATTATTAGAGGAAGAGCAAGATCGAAGTAATGTATCATATAGAGATCCTAATTATGAAATTGATGTAGCAGAGATTGTGAGAAAAGAACCTGTGATCTGTGAAGCATTAACTCATAAAGACACAACAATAGACCAGCAGTTCAAAAAGAAAGACCTTCATAGGAAATACTCTTTCAATTTAACAAAGGCAGATGACATTTTTGATCATTTGCTTGCGGAAAACTTTTTGAAGTTACCTAAATGAGTCAAAATTCCATCTCTAGAGGAACTTAAAGGAAAAGTGTATTGTAAATGGCATAATTCTTGGTCTTACTTAACTAAACAATGCATTATTTTTCTAGACAGGATCCAAGAGTAGATTCGAAAAAGGGAGTTTAAAATTCCCAGCTAAAGCAGAAAAGGCCATGGGGAATGACACTAATCCATTCCCAGAAATTGGAGAAATGGCAGCCAATGTTATTGTACTAGACTTCCAGAACTTGTCCTTAAAAGAATTATAAGAGGTCAACGTGCAAATGCATGTTGCCAGCCAAACTATTGTCAAAACAGATGCTAGAAGTTTACCAGCTGTTGGGCAAGGCTTTGCAGGTCAAAAGGAAGACTCTGATGAAGAGGCACTGGATGATGATTCTTTAGAGGTGGCTGTCGTGCAAAGAATGTGTCCCAGGTGTAGGTTGAGCTATAAGTGGTTGAAAGGGCTTCTGATTGATGGGAAGCAATATTACAATGATGTGCAGAGGCGTCCTAAACCAACCAGTGCCTATAATAAGAGACCATATCCAACTGGTACTAGACAGCAGTCATTCATGACTGAGCCAGCAGCCACGAGAATGTAGTCCAAGGGCAAGAGACCTCTACACGAATTCAGATCACTCAACTATTACAAAACGGAGGGCAAACACCCTGAGAGGAGATATGAAGAGGGTTCAAATCATAGGATCAAAGCCAGGAATTGGCTCTCTAGACCAGCCTTATACAAAAAGGAAAATGGCCACCTTCATGGAAGGCCTGAACTAGGCCCAAAACAAGGGTTAGAGCCAAACAGTGGTTCTCACAACCAGCTTCGAAATTGGCTTCGAAGGAAGAAAGAGGTAGTTCGATAACTGGGTCGGTAGGTTCATGGGTACCTGGAGTTCCAGATTGGTTTGTCATGCAGAACAAACCTAGGGAAATACCTACCCAAAGAAATGTTGTCCGAGATCAGGACAGGATGGTTAAACCCCCTTTGGTAGCTCCAAATAATTGGGTGTTACTAAAGCATCCAAAAACAAAGGAACCAGATATGGTTCCAGTGATCTCTAAATCCCAAAGGAGGAAGATCCAACGAAGGTATACTCAGTACCAGAAAGATTAGAAAGAAAGTGGAGAAAACTCTTTATTGGTCCAGCCAAAGGGCCAAGCAGAGGAAGGAAAAAGTTTAAAGTTAGATCATAATCCAAAATCAACTCTTCAAGACAAGAGGAGTTGTAGCAAAAAGCAATTGGCCAAAGTTCATTCTGAATCGAAAGCCAAAGAGAGATCCAGTTTGGCAGGACTGAAAAAGGCTTTAATGGAAAGTGATAGTGAGACAGAGGAAGAGATTGGCCTAGGCCAAAAGAAAGAGATGGTTGAAGAAGAAATGTTTGAAGCCTTCATGGCTGAACAAACATTTTTGGTTGAAAAACTAGTAGAAACAGATCATTCAAAGGAATTTATGAGTACTGAAGAGCCAGAATGTAGCATGGAAGATACTTCTGAAATAATTGAACAAGTTGGCCAAGAAGAGAAACAGTACTACAATATCCAATTTGGCTGCTTTCTCCAAAGACGATGAATATGGTACATATACTGCCACAAGAATTCCAAGCTGAAGATAAGAACCAAGAAGGTCAAGAAATTGACCCAATTCCAGTTTCCAGTGAAGACTTACAAGTGAGTACGGCAAGATGAATCAAGTGGCCACACCTATGGAAACCGGAGATGAGAGGAAGAGGTGAGCATTAACCTGTCATACCCTTTTGAGTATCCCACGACATCCATGACACAGCATGCCAAACCCTTGTATATCAAGGCCTTCTTCGATGGGATGCAGATGAACCGAGTGTTGGTAGATAATGGGGCAGCAGTAAACCTGCTTCCGAAATCTTCCTTGAAGAAACTAGGAAAAAGTAACCCCAGACTAATCCCAACCAGTACAACCATTGCTAGTTTCGCTGGAGACAAACAGATGGCTCAAGGCATTTTGCCTATCAACCTGAGTGTGGAAATCAGGGACTATATGACTACATTCTTCATTATTGACAGCAATGCTAAATACAATGCTCTACTTGGTAGGGATTGGATTCACACCAACAAGTGTGTGCCTTTCTCTCTGCATCAGAAAATAATGATGGCCTTGGGCAGTGGAGAGATAGAGGAGATCAATGTAGATCCTCAACCCTTCATAGCTTATGCAGATTTTGCAAAGGCCAAATTGTATACTGAAGGAGTGGCACCACTCAGTGTACTGAGGAAACCTGATGGATCAGCCGAACTGACGGATGATGAGGAATTAGCACACCTGAAACATTTAGTTCAAGAAAGTGCTGATGAGGAGTTTGTCGTCAAAGGTGACAATAATGCCTGATTGTAGGCAAATAGATGACACACAAGAGGCCAGATCTTTGGCTTTAATTAAATTCTCAATATTGGACATAAAATCAATAGTCCAGAAGATACAAGAACAAAAGGAAGAGGCCATGACAATTGGCTGTAAGCAAGAGCAGCAACAGGTCAAGGTGTTGGCCTTGGGAAAATACTATGTATTGGACATTTAAACAAAAGTCTAGGAGATACAAGAAGAAGAAGCCTTGTGGACAGACTTTGTCTATGAGGAGGAGGGTAAAGATGTTGAAACAAAGAAGCTGGAAGTAGGATAGAGCAAGGAGATTGCTTCGAAGATAAAAGAAATCAAAACAGAAGCATCAATGAGTCCTCAGATGCAAGACCATTTGGAAGAAGTGAACTTAGGGGAAGGTTCTATACAGTAACCCACCTATATAAGTGCTTGGTTGAATGCTCTTGACAGGGACCAGTTGTTGGTGGTCTTGAAGAAATATAAAGATTGTTTTACATGGTCTTATAATGAGCTACCAGGATTGGATAGATCATTAGTAGAACATAAGCTTCCTATGAGGCCTAACTTCAAGCCATACAAGCAAAAACCAAGAAGGATGAGTCCTAAAGTGATTCAGAAGGTCAATGAAGAAATCCTTAGGCTCCTCAAAGCAGGCTTTATTAGGACAGCCAGGTATGTTGAGTGGCTATCCAATATTGTGCCTGTAGTCAAGAAGAATGGTAAAATGAGGGTATGCATTGATTTCAGAAATCTAAATCTAGTAACTCCGAAAGATGAGTATCCTATGCCCATAGTAGATTTATTGGTAGACAGTTCAGCAGGGCATCAAATTTTATCAATGATGGATGGGCACTCTAGTTATAACCAAATCTGTATCGCAGAAGAGGATATCTACAAGACAACATTCAGATGTCCTAGGAACATTGGCACCTTCAAATGGGTTAAAATGCCATTTGGTCTGAAAAATGCTGGGGCTACATGTCAAAGAGCTATGAACACTATCTTTCATGATCTCATTGGAGGATACTTAGAATGCTATATTGATGATATTGTAGTCAAGTTCCAATCCATGGAGGAACATTTGTTTCACTTGGAAGCAGCTTTTAAAAGAATGAGAAAGTTCAATTTGAAACTTAATTCTCTCAAATGTGCTTTTGGTGTATCAACTGGAAACTTCTTGGGCTATGTAGTACACAAAAAGGGAATACAGATTGATCAAAACAAAGCCAAAGCTATCATCGAGGTTAGGCCTCCATCAAGTAAGAAAGAAGTACAAAAATTCCTTGGGCAGGTTAATTTTCTTCGAAGATTTATTTCTAATACTGCAGGGAAAACTAAAGTATTTTCTTCCTTATTAAGGTTGAAAGATGAAGAGGATTTTGTGTGGACAGTAGAGTATCAAACTGCTTTTGAAGGTATCAAAGCCCACTTGGCTAAACCTCCAGTGCTGATGCCACCAAGGGGTGATAAGCCCTTGAACTTGTACATAGCTGCAGCAGAAGATTCACTGGGAGTTTTCTTAGCTCAAGACAATGGAGAAGGCAAAGAGCAAGCAGTTTATTACCTTAGTAGGTTTCTAAATTCTTGTAAATGTAAATACTCAGCAGTAGAAAAACTGTGCCTTGTATTGTATTTTGTTGCAATGAAATTAAGATACTATCTTTTGCCTACAACTGTCTTGGTAATTGCAATCATAGATTTGGTTAAATATATGTTATCTAGACCCATATTGAGGGGAATAATTGGCAAATGGATACTAGCTTTATCAAAATTTCATTTAGAATATGTCTCCTAAAAGGCTGTAAAAGGACAAGTTTTAACTAATTTTTTGGCAGATCATCCATGTCAAATAGAAAGCCAAGAAATAATGGAACTTGGTATGGTTAGTGTTGAACCATGGCCATGTGGTTTGATGGGTCAAAAGCCAATGGTCTAACTGGAATTGGTGTAGTAATTAAGTCGTCACAAGGGGTAGAAACCACACATGGTTTCAGAGTGGATGAAATTATTTGTTTCAATAATCAAGCTGAATATGAAGCCTTAATAATAGGACTAGAAATACTTATTGTATTACAAGCTCATGCAATTGATATATTTGGAGATTCTCAATTGGTAATTAACCAGGTGAAGGGGATTTTCAAATGTCAAAGTGTAAGCATGTTGCCATACTATGTTGTTGCATTGCATTTGTTGTCTCAATTTCAGATGGCAAATGTAACTTATGTCCCCAGATTCTTGAATAGTAAAGCTAATGATGTGGCTCAGAAAGCTTCGAATTTCAAGAGAAGAGACAACACTCAAAGGAACATAAGCCAAACAACATATCAAAAGGTAATACTACCTTTGAATAAAAGGAATATGGTGTTAGAAGTCAATCATAATGACTTACAAGAACAAGATTGGAGATATCCAATAATGCAGTTCTGGCTGGCCCATCTTCGAAAGCCAACAGAAAAATTAAATTACAATCTATGCAATACATAATGTATGGTAATGCTTTTTACAAAATATGGGCAGATGGTTTATTGTTGGAATGTTTAGGTCCAAAGGAAGCATTGACAACTATGGTTGAGGTTCATGAAAACATCTGTGGTGCTCATCAGCCTGGTGTGAAGATGAGATGACTGCTTCGAAGACACTCCTACTATTGGCCGACTATCCTTAAAGACTGCATAGAATATGCTAGAGGTTGCCAGGCATGCCAAAAGCATGGCACAATAAGGTACGTACCCATAACTGACCTACATGCAGTTGTGAAGCCTTGGCCATTTAGAGGATGGGCCATGGATATGATGGGGAAAATAAACCCACCCTCTTCAAAGCATTATTGTTTCATCTTAGTGGCCACAGATTATTTCACTAATTGGGTTAAAGCTAAGCCATATAAGGCTGTAGACCATATCGAAGTTATTGGATTCATTAAAGATCTGATCCACAGATTTGGCATCCCACAGACTATAACTGTTGATAATAGGACTATATTTGATGAGAGAATGGTAAAGTCTTTTATGGCAGAGTTTGGAATTAGCCTTGTTAATTCTACCCCCTATTATGCACAAGCCAATGGTCAAGCTGAATCATCCAAAAAGTCTTTGAAGAAAAGAATACAGAAAGTTGTGGAAGACAATCCTAGGGATTGGCATAACTTGCTGTTGGATATATTGTGGGCTTATAGGCTTTCTCCAAGGTCGAGTGCAGGGATCACTCCTTATGCCTTAGTATATGAGCATGATGCGGTGTTACCTGTGGACATTAATGTTAATTCCTTGAGGGTAAGATGTCAGGATCAGTTAGATCTTGAGCAATACCATCAAAGTATGTGTTTAGAATTAGAAAGTATAGATGAAGCTAGAATTCTGATATTAAATAGCATTCTTTTCCAAAAGAGGAAAGCAGTCAAAAACCATAATAAGAAGGTCAAGCACATTAGCTTTGATGAAGGTGATTTGGTATGGAAGACAATACTCCCAATTGGGATTAAAAGCCACAAGTTTGGCAAATGGTCACCTAACTGGGAAGAACCCTATCAAGTTCATAGGGTCTTGCCTTTAGGAGCATATCATTTGAAAAATTTGAATGGATATATACATCCCAAGAGGATTAATGGCAGGTATTTGAAGCCTTATTTTTCAACCATATGGGAAACACAAGGGATAGAATAAATGTTAAGTAAAAGAACATGAAAACACTCAAATGATGAATAAGAATTTTATTTCATAATAAGTTAAGTATATGTAGCCATAGATTAGCCCAAAAGTCAGTATAGTGTTTCAATTGTTCTTTTACAATAGATGATCTATTCTTGAGAGATGGGAACAACTAAATGGCTGTAGTCATCTCTTGCTTTCGATCAGTCAGCTCTTGATTAGTGTTCTGCAGCTTGGTAGTAGTTCGATCCAAAGCCTAATTGACTACTGATAATTCTTTTTCAAGTTGAGCCTTCTTTTCTAACAGTTGAGCTTGAAATTGAGAGACAGAGGAATGTTGCTCTTTAGTTTTGACACTTCAGCATGTATTTTAGAAACAAAACTCTGATCTCTCAACAATTTCTCCTCTGCAGCCTTGGCAGTATGATAGATGTTAATGTAGAAATTAATGGTGGTTGCTGCCTGAGATAAATGACTTGAAACAGTCATGCCAGATTGCTTAACAATCTTGTAGCACTGGAGGAAGCCATTTTTTATTATAGGCCTCTGTAAGGCTTCAAAAGGAATCCTCGAAAAGGATGTTAGTAGCTCCAGGCAGCTGTCCAAGTCTATTGGAGGCAAAGAAGTCTTACCACTGGAGAAAGAGCTCTCAAAAATTTCTAATAAAGAATCAGCTAGAAATAATGGCTCAGTCTCACTACTATCTGTTGGAGAGCAGAAAGGTATATCAAAGAGACTAGCTAGCCTAACCTCGAAGATGTCCACCTCATCCATAAACATGGAGGGTACAGAAAGAGTGCTCGTAGAAGGAAAAAATGATTGCATAGGAATAGGAGGAGAAGGTAGAGTATCCTTAGCAATCTCTATAGTTTTGGCTACCAGTAGGTTGAGGGAAGAAGGACTGGAGCTAGGCAAAGATAATGGACCGTGAGTTAAAGAGTTACCAGTACCCTTTCTATAGGAATCAGCAATTATTAAAGATGAAGTAACAGTTGGAATTTCCTTAGAAGGGAAAAGAGAAGTAAGGTTTAAAGGGAAATCAAATTGAAAAGAATTGAAAGATAAATGAGGAAAGTATGGAGTTAAGCCAAAAGAAAGAGAAACATGAATAGTTGGCCTCAAGAAGGGTATGGAAAATATAGGGCCAGGAAGTAGGAGAATTATTTGAATGGGCTTCACATCTTGAGGTTGTTCAATTTCAACTGAAATTGAAGGAATCCTTATTGGAAGAATAGGCAAAGTAGTTGTTGTTGCAAAAGAAGAAATACAAAATAATGTCAAGCCTCAGTATTGGGAATTTGAGAAAAATGAATAGAAGTACAAAGGAGCTTACTGGTTTCAGAAGTAGTGGCTATGATTGGGAAGCTGCGAAGAGTATAGTGTCCAGCAGCTTATTGTTTTCTTGCAACCTCTTTCTAGAGTGCATTAGCGGCGGTGGCTTCATCCCTGAGCATTTGCTGTTGCTTCCTCTTCTCAGCCTTTTGGAATACAATAAACTCTTTGGAATGCTCTGGTTGCACTGCTTTAGCAGATGCTTTGTAGATGGGATCTCCAGTGAAATCAGCAAGAGAGACAGTCATCTTCTTTCTTCTTTTTAAGGGTGTTTCTTGCTCTTGTTTTATTTCTTCTTCTCCTTCTTCTTCTTCTCTTGCCTGAACCCCAGGTGCCTCCTCTTCAGGGTCAAGTAAAAGCTTTCTTTTCTTTTGTTGCTGTTTGCTCCTGAGAAGATTTAAAGCTTGGACCTTTTGGGGACAATCTCCCTGTGAGGCACCCGCACCACCTACACCAAAAGAAGAACTAAAAGTAAGGCTAAAAGCATTATAAAGAAGAACATAAAAGAAACAAGGGTACATACCTTTCTTCAAGGCAGCTCGAGTAACTCTAGGAGGAGTTGAGGCAGCAAGAATAGGCTTTGTAATGATAGGTGCAAGAACTATGGTAGCAGAAACAGTGGAAGAAGTAACAATTCTAGCCCCTTTCGATTTGGGTTAAGGTACGTCCAGTACCATTAACAGGTCTTGGGGAGGAATGGCCAAGTGTACCTCCATATTGGTCACCCACCAGTTCTGGCACCTTTTCAATATGTTACTTTGAGAAATGAAAGGGAAGTACTAAAGTCAATATAGTCCTGGATGAATTTAGAAGTTGCTTTTTCTAATCTGGATCTTCAAACCTTTAAGTCCCTACTGGTAAGACTTAAATTGGTCTGGCTGCAGAGAGGTATTGGGAGCCCTTGTGAGAGGCCAAATTGCCTAGCAAATTGAGCAGAATAATAGGGCTCAGCAATGCATTTGTAAGCTCTGGGGTTTATAGTCCCAATGAATAACTCTCTAGGGATCAAAATGGAAGCCCATATGTTCTTGTGCTGGGGTGAAGAGTAGAACCTATCACTCAGAAGGTCTTCAACCAGGATAGGCCAATGTTGGTAGGTTCGAAGGGATGGAAGTTGTGGGAAGAAAGAGAGATTAGGAGTTGGTGGAAGAAGGAAAAGTAAAAAAGCGAAGGTGGAAAAGGTAGAGTGAAACATTGGCTAACCTCATGCCATGGGTAGTAGGGTTTGGCTCTAAAAATTTAGGCATTTAGATTGAAACTCAGTAAAATATGCAAAAAGCCAAAGCTGAAGTATCCAAAATGGACCTCCTTGATTGGCGTCCAAGGGTTTCTCACAGAAAAGGGAACAAACTCTATATACATGACCTAAGACATATGGAGCTAAGGCTACATTTCTTTGTAAGACAAGGGCTTTGGCAAGAGGATCGAATTCAGGCATGATCCTCTAAGAAGAGGTGTAGAAAAGGAATTTGTAAAGCTAATATAATATGAAAGAAAAGAATTCCCTATTAGTCACAGGGCCCTCTATTTTATTCTCAGCCTTGACAAAGTCATTATAGGATGAGTTAAGAGAGGGGAGGGAAAAAGGGGTTTGCAGGTCAGGATAATGTGGTCCAATGGGGGTTCCAGTGGGAGACAATCCTAATAAATGGCAGACATCAAGAACAGTAGGGGCCATCATCCCACATCTGAAAGAAATTGAAAGCGGAATTCCAAAAGCAAAGGGCAGCAGGTCTTAAGAAAAAGTCCTCTGAAATAGTGAACCTGGATAATTCAAGGGCGTCGAAAAGACAGAGCTCTTGAAGGTCCAGAGTCCTATCAGGGACAACCCGATCATACTACTCTTGCCATTTTGGTCTCACTGTGGGCCAACAGCGATGGGGGCGGTTCATCCTCCAGCTTCCCCAGTCAAGACCACCTTCGTAAAAGAGACAATGGTCTTCTAGACGTGGATATAGAGCTGGAAGCTCAGTAGGAATCTCCTTGAAGATAGGCCCAAGCACATATTGTTGCTGCTTATGACGACGAGGAATGAAAATGCATCAGTCAATGGCGCTTTTCTCACCAGCCTTATACTTTTCACACTCTGCGTCAATAATCCTTTTTAGGGTCACAGACGGACTCACACGCTCCATGACTGGTATTTTCAAAGAAGAAGAAGCCAATGATAAAGAGTTTTCTCAAAAGATGAAGTCGGGAAAAAGAGTAGAGGAAAAGGAAGGTCAGTAGAGATGAAGGGTTAAAGTGAATTCAAAGTACAAAATAAAAGGGTTTTAAAACTTTTGTGTTTGAAAAAATATGCCTAGTCATGTTGCATGAACGGAATTCACAAAGAAGTACTATAGCTACGGATACGAAAAGTTTCTTTCTATATTGATAATCATGGAGGAAAACACATCTCAAATACTGATATCAGCTTCGAAATAAAATATTTGGCTTCAAAGCCAAATTTTGGCACCAAAATGAAATGACAAATGGTTTCGAATGTCGAAAGCTTACTTCGAAGCACATTCCATGCCTCACGGTGAAAGAGTGTTTAGATATTTGTTTACTTCAAAAGGATTAAGAACATGTTTGTTGGTTTCTAAATGAGTAAAATCCTTCGAAGCAAAAATTGAAATACTTTTTAGTTTGAAATTGTTTCAAACCAATAGTTGGTTTGATAGTATACAGAAGAGATTACTTTTTCCAAATAAAACGATGCAGTACTTAGCAGAGGTTTCCATACTTTGGAAAATATAGACTGATTGTTCGAAACAAAATTGATTTGAAAGTCCTTGGTTGTGTTAACCATATGACAGGGAATTGGATATGATCAAATCAAGTTTCGAAGGGCAAAATTGGCGAATTCGAAGCTCTGATTCTAAAGGGAAACCGGCAAAAGTTGTTAATTACACTCCATAAGTTGGAAAAGCTCAAGTTGTTTTCTTCAGCATTTCCGCTGATAATGATCGAATTGAGATTCGAAGGATGAAATTATTGACTTCGAAGCCCTAAGATTGTTTGACTTCAACAAAAAGGGTAAAATCAGACCATGCCAAATAAAAAGGAAACATCTTAGCCTTATTAAAATAAGAGCAATTACATCATAGGCCTTCTTTGGCTACATATTCAAGCTCATAAAAATAGGGAAAAGAAAAAATAACAAGGTCATGAAATTTGCTCCAACTGTGGTCAATGAACTTCTTTTCTTTCTTTGTTCTATCTTCTATTTTCTCCAGGCTGGGTTTCTGAAGTTGATATGCTCTAACTTGATAAAAAAATTTCTCAGCCTTTATTTCGAATTCTGTTTCCTTCAACTCTTGTTCCATCTCATCCATGTCCAAGTCATCCCAGTATGCAGAGTCTTTATTCTTGAAATCATTATATTCATCGATGAGGTTCTCTGCTTCATACTGGGTATGAACTCGACGGGCTGAGATTTGATCCAAGGATCAAATGGTGGCCATAGAAATGTGGTGCCAATAAAGAAGTAATGGGAGCTGATCTAAAAACATTTAAAACTCTACTTGGGCAATAGGGTTGAGGACATGACCCCGGGTCATAACATCACAAGCCCATCGAAAGTTCTTGAGGGAAACATTGTCCTCAAGAACATTGAAGGGCAAGTGAGAAAAGGCCGCAAGCAGAAGATGGGCTTGCTGTCGCTGATGTTTGGTAGGTGGAGATGGAGGATGATAAGAGGGGAGAAATTGGTCCTCAAAGAGAGTAAGTCTCAGTTCCTCCATCCAGTGAGGATTTTGCGGAAGAGGAGGCGCAGGAGCTTCTATCTCGAAAGAAGGAGGAAATTAAGGGTTGTTAACAATGTCAAGCCAGACAGAAGAGCAAAGTTTAGCTCTTTGAGCTAAGAATGACAGGTTGTATCCTTGGGCCTCTTCTGGACGAGGGGTGGCTTGAACTATTTTCGTAGGCATGGAAGACATGTATCATGCTACGAGTTAGTTATCTTCTAAACAGCGTTGGCGGTCAATGGGTACATATGGGTAAACCACTGAACTCCAAGCAAAGGGAGGGAAAGTTAGAGGATCAACGAATTTGACAAAATGATGATTAATTCGTTCCCTTAACTTAGACTCCTCAGGTTTTGGCCAGCTTCTCCAACCAGAAGCCCCAGAAGAAGAAGAAACGACAGTTTCATCCCACGCAAGAGGTTTTGGGTCAAAAGAAGAGCCTCCAATATCCATGTTTACAAAATTTTGGGTTAAGGAATTGTGAATAACAGGTTCGTAATCCAAAGGTTGATAATTTGTAAAAGCTTCCATGATTTGAATATAAGAAGGTGGGTAAAGGTGGCTAATTGATGCATGAAGATTCTTTCGAGGACGAACAACATTATCAAACAACTCTTCGTATGCTTGATCGAGGTAGAAAAAGGTCTACTTGGCCATAAGAGCTGAACCAGACTTTTCAAATATTGAGATAGTGGGAGTGTTCAAGGGTTAGAAGAGAATTTAATGCAAATGTTTCATTAAGGAATGACGGTTGCATTTCTGAAAAATGCAGAGCCCATGCACGTTCTAAGACGTGGGTAAAATACCTTGCTTCACTAATGTCACCAAGTATTGGGTATATTAGTGCGGGGGGTAATGTTGGCTACATATTTTGTACAAGCCAATCACAATTCGGCACGTGGCAGAATAAGGGCAGTACGAGAAGACAATTCAAATCTTCAATCATAATCACATATGTGGTAGTCAACATTGGTTTGTTATAGATCTGCGTAACACTAAATTAGCAAAGAGATGCAAGATGATGTGGCCTTAACGGTTACTCACATATTTAAATTCAAAATTAGGAGGGAAGCCAAACTGCATATGACATAGTAGAGCTAATTATAAGGAAGCATAATCAGTGAGCATGGAGAGATGGTTCGACAGTTAGAAGTCCATTTCGACGATTGTCATTAAGAAGTATAAATAGCAGAGAAGGCCTGGAAAAACCCCCAGACTCAGATAAAAAAAACCAGTTTTATTCTACTTTATTTCCTTTCCAGTTTTACATTTCTTGTTTTTTGCATTTCTGAACTTCAAATTCCTGCACTGCATTTCATTCATAGGAGTAGTTTTCTAGTAGCTTGTTGTTGTAAACCTCTATGAGGCCGATTTGAATCTTTGTAAGTCTTTCATTTTGCTTAATGAAATACTACAATTATTCTTCATTTAATCATTGTTTGCTTAATTCTCCTAAACAAAGCCACCAGTAAAAGTCCTCTTCATTGAGGCTAAAAGAACTAAAACACAATCGTCTGATAATTAGTTGGCAATTAATATTCTGTAAGAACTGATTGATCCTTGTTGGCACGCTCATAATTACAAAAATAACCTTCGAAAGCCAAAAAGCCAACAATGTGATACTTTGCACTTAAGATAGATTCGTCCCGTTACGGTGTTTACGGATAAATGGTGTCTATCTCCTAAGATAGAATGATCTTCACAAATTGTAGTAGCACTCCAAACAATTTGTACGGCGAACCAAACCCGTGTTCTATACTCTCTGAATTTTCTATAAATAACTAAAATGAAGAACAATGCAGTGAAAAAACAAAATCGGAAAGGGAATAGATTTTTTCTGGATGTTTTTGATGTCAAAAACTGCTGGAACAGACCTAGATTTTATAGCCTGAACAGGTAGGTTTTGAATTCAACAAGTATAGTAACTGTTTGAACAAATAACTACTGGCAGTTTTGAATCTGCCTAAACACAGATTTGAATATGTTCTGTGAAGAAATTGAATCTTTTCGGGCGCAATAGGTTGAAAAATTTGTTTGGACAGTTTAATTTGTTGTGGAATTTGGACTTGGAAGAGGCATAATTGTGATAACCCTGGTCCGTGTTATGCTAAGTAATCTTGATTATGTGTTTGATATAATTTTGAGTGCCATTTATATCAATATATGTGGTTTTGAATTTCTATCTGTTCACCGTAGGAAAATCTGTTTGATTATCTACTTTAGAATTTAAATTGAATGCCCTATCGGCCACAGAACCCGAAATTGATTACGTCATTGCGATTAGCGTAATTTTTAAAGCCTACGGTGAAATTTAATTAGAAATTGATTCGGATCAAAATAATTAGATTAAACTGATTGAATTTGGTACAATTAATTAGCTTTAATAAAGTCTAATTTGATGAGCCTATAAATAGGCCCTTATACACTTACACTTACCATATGTTTGAACTTAAAATCTGAATTTGCTCTCTAGAGAGAGAGAGTGTCGATTCTAGAGAGAGAAAGAGGGAGAATTGTGCATTTTGACTCAAAGATTGTGGATTGGGAAGCTACACTCAAGAATTAACAAGAATTTGTGAAGATTGAAGCTCCTAGGTGAGTATTTGAGCATAAATTCATAAGTTAAGTTTCTAATTTTGTGAATTCAAAGAGAAGATATAACCAAGAGCAAGAATTAAGTTGTAATTGATGAATTTGGAGTCAATGAATGCATGCATGTTTAGAATTGCCATGAATTTGCATAAGCTAGCATGTAACATGTTAATTATGAAAGATTAGGCATTAAATCATACATGCAAGCATGGTTTTGTTGAGTTTCATGGTTATAAACACCATTTGTACCATTTGTAATAGAAATGGAGTCAAGAATTAACATGCATGCATGATTGATGAAGATATGAAGTTTGAATGCATGAATTTAATGTATTGGAAGTAAGTTTGGTATAGTTTGGGTTTGCATGTGATTGATTCATAAGATTTGAGCTTCATAATGTAGTAAATTGGTGTTTGTAGCATGTTAGAAGTTGTATATGAGAGTTATGGGTTATAAAATGCAAGCTATGTTGATTTGAATGCAAGTTTGAAGCTTAAACTGGTTCTTTGAAATTCGTGGCGCATACCTTTCGGCGAGGAAAGCGCCGCTCGAGTGTGAAATGCTAGTTCCCAGAACTTTTGCAGACATGGATGCACGCTCGAGCGAGAAGATTTACGCTCGAGCGGGGAGCTATGTAGTTTGACTTTCAGCTCGAGCGTCCGAAGTCATGCTCGAGCGTAAAAATAAGGCAACCAGTATTTTTGCAGACCCAATGGGTCCGCTCGAGCGGGGAGCCCTGTTTCAGAAAGTTTGTAAAGATGTTTTGTGTTTAATTTTCCATTCTTTTCCATTTCTGAGCACTCTTAGGCATGCATTGAACATTGTAGATAGATTAAGAAGATAATAAAGAGGCCTAAGAGGAATGCACAAGTTAAGAACGGATTGAATCGTTTGTGACCCATATGTGTTATGTAATGTGTAGGGTCGAGCTCGAGGGCAATCCACTGGCAGAACACTATGAGTAATATCTTAGTAAAGATATTTTCAAGTATGTTACTTTCTGAATGCTACTTCTCTATAAGCTTCATGGATTTGCTGATTTGAAATATGAATGAGTATTCTATATGCCTAATTTTGTAACACGTTTGATATATCTGAATTGGGCCTAAAGCTGTTTGCCGTTTGCCGTTGATATGTTTGATATAATTGAATTGGGCCAAAGGTCGTTGGACACAAATGATTGGGCCAGAGGCCGTTGGACACGAATGATTGGGCCAGAGGCCATTGGACATGAACGATTGGGCCAAAGGCCGTTAGACATGAATTCAAAGATGGGCCAAAGACCATTTGAATATGTCATTTGATATGTTGGAATACCGTGATGGACCAAAGGTCGTTTGAATGAAAGGGATCATGATCATGAATATAAAACACACATGGATATAAATATAAAGAGAATGGGCCCGAGGCCGTTTGATACGCCTAATATGTTTGAATTGGGCCCGAGGCCGTTTGATGTGTTCAAATTGGACCAAAGGTCGTTTTGAATAGAGAGTTGGTTGGACCAAAGGTCGTTTCGTATAGATAGACCCGAGATCGTATTGTTTTATATAAGAATTGGACCTAAGGTTGTTTTGCATATGGATGTGATGTGTTGGACCTAAGGTCATTTTACTTTGTTGAGATTTGTAAATCTGGTGTGAATGAGAATAGTGGTTCAAATATGTACATTATAAGTATGATTCATTTATGAACGAATCTCATTCATTAACCTCTTTATTTTGATATTATTCACTGGGCGTTAGCTCACTCTCATTTATATGTATGTAGGTGAGCAAAGGGACGTTCAACCCCAGCCTTAGTGGAATTTAAGAGAGGAACCCGAGTTTTGTGAGGTCAGCCCAGGTGTCTCACGCAAGAGGCTTTGTTTATGATCTTTTGTATTTCTTTTGCTATTTCTATTGGTCGTGATAGACCGTTTATGTGCATAAGCTTTTGGTTTAACTGACTATGTGTTTGAATGATCTTGGGTGTACAAGATGCTAACTACTGATATGTGGTCTGAGTTATTATCAAGTTATGTGAAATGTTTGATATGCCATGTAAGCATAGCTCATTGGACAAAATTTTTAAGTTTGCTTCTGCATCTGGCCCTATATTATTAATTATTATTTGATATCAGGTTTGAGGCCGTAGGTAATCTCATGATTACTGGCCAGTTATGACCTTAATCTATAGGGGCTGGTTCGGGTCATGACAAAGTGGTATCCGAGTACAAGTTAATAACTCACACACTTGTCCAAATGAACCATAAGGTGTCTAGAAAAGACTTAAGATTCATCCATTTGATAAGTACATAATGTAAGCATTGAGAACATGTGATTATATGAGATATGAATTGTTGCACTAATGTGTACAACAAGTTTTGTTTTGTTATAATGCACGTACATGAACATGCGAATCATGAAAAGTTGCTTACGTGCGTTCGATTCTACAAATGGGTGTCTATGTGGAATATGAATATGGTTAAATGTGTAATTATCTAGTAAGTGTTCTATACGCGATATCTAATAAGTATGCAATCGTCTGTTTTGCATGTAATTAATTGTGTCTTGACGATATGTAAAATGAGAATATAATGATATGCCTATGTGCGAATGCATCTATGTGTATCTGTGTTTATTTTTATATTGGACATTCTTGTATTTGGCATGACTTAATAAGAGTTTGTGTAGAACATGGATAAAGTAAGGGCATACGAGTTGGCAGACTCTTCCACAGCCCGACTTGATAGACTGGAAAGAATGGTACAAGAAATGACAGAGATCTTAAGACAACAATATCAGTTGCCGCTACGGCAAGAACCTTTGCCATCACTAGCGCAAGAGCACCAAGTGAATGTGTTGAAAGTCACAAAATATGTTGAGGTGCTAGACCGAACATTGATGACCGAAGCTAACATGAACCGATCTTCTGAATGGAAAAGCAAGAGACATGGCTTTTTCTCAAAGAAGAGGTCATTTAAAAAGTGAAATACGGGATCATCGGGCACTTCAAACTCTATAAGGAATACAACACTGACATGTAATGAATGTGGTAAGAAACACCGAGGAGTTTGTTATCAAATTTCTGGGGCTTGTTATAGGTGTGGTGGAATGGACCATTCGATAAGGAACTGTCCTCGAATTGAACAAAATGTGAATAGATCCTCTGCCTCAGTTGGATTCGTACCAATAGTAGGAATTGCTAATCAAGATAGAGTAATTGCACTCATCCCAGAAAGTGCTCAAAATATTGCGACCGTTATCCCAGGTATCTATACTATTTATAAACGAATGCTTATGTGTTGATTGATTCTGAATTAGTACATGTGTACATCTTTGCTTGGGATATTATTTGATTTGGATTGGCATATTCTTTCATATCTGTTATTTGTATCTAGATTGGTCAGACCCACAAGATCAATACCTTATTTACTGTATGTATCTGCCCCATTTGGGAAATTTGTGAAATATGTATTGGGATATTGATTAACTATGTACATGCACATATACATCTAATCCTATGCTCAGGGTGATTTGATATATCACTGTCTTCAATGACTAAACCACCGGAATTATGACTTTGTGATTGTGTGACTGAGTTGAGCACTCCAAATAATGGACTCTACAAATTGTGAGATCATGTATTTTGATTGGTAGAAAATTGACTGGACTATGTGACTATACTGAGCTTGACTCACAAACCTATGCTTTTATGACTGATTTGGAACCTTTGTGTGGCAAATCCTATATTATGTGTAACCGAGGAACTTTGTTTAATGTGTTACTGTGCACCATGTGCTTGCATATAAGACCTATTTGGGAACTGCTATATTAATTGTGATACATACCTCCTGATATGAACAACTGCATGCATATGCAACTACACCTGAACTTATTTGGACAATGCCATATTGTACATGACTTGAAATACTTGATATGAACAGTTGTGATGAATGACTTCGATGTGACTTTGAGAACTGACGAACTTAGGGCAATTGTGAAACTCTTGACTATGTATCTCAGCAAACGAAGTATGCCTTACAGAACCAAATGTACCCTATTTGAGAAAACTTTTATCTGATTCGATTTGATAGAACCTTTGTTTGATTTGGCTTGATAGAACCTTATTTGATATACATTGATGGGACCTTTGCCTGATTCAATTTGACAAGACCTTTCCCTGGATTGATTTGATAAGAACCTCCATCTGATTTGATTCGGTTAAGGGGGACTACGAATTGTTCATGAATAAAGAACCAGACTATTCTTGATGAGAAAACTGATAGACCCAAAACTTGAATCCGTTTGGAATACTTGACTTATTTGAAAGACCTTATGTGGGCTATCAACAGATTGATCTAACCATGAACACCATTGAGAACGAACCTTCAACTATTGGGGACATATGTGTTGTAAATGAACTGAATTGTGCAAACCTAGTGGTTGGATGTTTTAAGGAACGATGCTTGTATATTACCATATTTTATTTATTTGGCGCTATGGAAACTGATGACGACAGATTGATTTGATTATGAACAATACTGAACATTTATCTTTGACTTATCAGAATATATTTTGTATGGGAGAATAGTTGCTTCAGTGTTATCAGATTTTGGGAAATCATGTTATGGTAACTGCTGACCGTGAACTGTTTTGATTGTGAACATTATTGAAATTAGAAAACCTTGATTATCCGAAAGTGTGTGAATTCAGTACGCCTTGTAAATAACTGCTCAGTGCCATTATATTATGTAATTGGGGCTCTGAGAATGTGTAAACTGTACTTAACATGTGATTAACTCCTTTGATATTATCTTTGAAATCATAGGGAATTGAATATTGAACTGAATTGTAAACTGTAAACTGTTGAATGAATTGAGAACACATGTATTATGTTAGAAATTGACTACTTCGATGTTATTGTACTTTACAATTGGTACTATGGGGATATATGCGTTACGTACGTCGTGTGGTTGATTACTTCATTGTTATCTTTGTTGACTCGGGAATCAGTGTCTGGATCCACATTAAATTCCTGAAGACTTTTGATTGACCTTGGATAACTGTGATGAGTCACTAAACCAAATACCGAATTGGATTATGAATTGCGGAATTAATGAAGAATGAATTGAACTTCTGTGACAAGGGAATAGACCAAACTTCTATGGTAAAGTTAGCTGACATTTGAAATAATTACGTTGGTGACCTATTGCAAAAAAGGAAATTGTTGAATTGTGTCTAAATATTTTCAGTGCCAATAAGTCAAAGTCGAATGTCAGATATAGATAGAATTACTTCAACCTCTCTCTATTTCGGAATGGAAATAGGAATATGTGACTACGAATTTCATTATAGGGCTACCTTGAGCACCCAAGATATAAGTCCCATTTGGGTTGTTGTATATAGAATTACTAAGTCTACTCATTTCTTTCCCGTAAAATTTTCGTATGATGCTTATAGACTAGCCACTGTTTACATCGATAAGATTGCTCGTTTACATGGAGTCCCAGTATCTATTGTTTTAGACAGGAATCCTAAAATGTTTCTGAATTCTGACAAGCCTTTAAAAAGCAATGGGAACTGAATTGTAATTCAATACTGCTTTCCATCCGCAAATCAATGTGTAATCAGAAAGAACTTTTTAGATTCTGGGAGAAATGCTCCAAATGTATGCATTAGATTTTCAAGAAAGTTGGAAAAATCTATCCATCATTGGCATACTTTGCGTACGACAACAGTTTACACTTTAGTTTCGATGTGACACTATACAAACTTTGTATGGAGGAAAAGGTAAGTCTCTGATTGATTGAGAACAAAGTGTTGCTTGATTTTGAGACTAAGCAAATAACTATCAAAAGGATTAGAGCTGTTGAATAAAAAGTATTCCGAATTGTTTTCGATTAAAGGTAAAATAAGTTTGGAGGACCAAACTTCCTAAAGGGGGGAAGACTGTGATAACCCTGGTCTGTGTTATGCTAATTAATCTTGATTATGATTGTGATTATGTGTTTGATATGATTTTGAGTGCCATTTATATGAATATATGTGGTTTTGAATTTTTATCTGTTCACCATAGGAAAATCTGTTTGATTATCTGCTTTAGAATTTAAATTGAAGGTCCTATCGGTCACAGAACCCGAAATTGATTATGCCATTGTGATTAGCGTAATTTTTAGAGCCTACGGTGAAATTTAATTAAAAAATGATTTGGATCAAAATAATTAGATTAAACTGATTGAATTGGGTACAATTAATTAGCTTTAATCAAGTCTAATTAGATGAGCCTATAAATAGGCCCTTATACACTTAAACTCACCATATGTTTGAGCTCAAAATTTGAATTTTCTCTCTAGAGAGAGTGTGTCGATTCTAGAGAGAGAAAGAGGGAGAATTGTGCATTTTGACTCAAAGATTGTGGATTGGGAAGTTACACTCAAGAATTAATAAGAATTTGTGAAGATTGAAGCTCCTAGGTGAGTATTTGAGCATGAATTCATAAGTTAAGTTTGTAATTTTGTGAATTCAAAGAGAATATGTAACCAAGAGCAAGAATTAAGTTGTAATTGATGAATTTGGAGTCAATGAATGCATGCATGTTTAGAATTGCCATGAATTTGCATAAGCTAGCATGTAACATGTTAATTATGAAAGATTGGGCATTGAATCATACATGCAAGCATGGTTTTGTTGAGTTTCATGGTTATAAGCACCATTTGTACCATTTGTAATAGAAATGGAGTCAAGAATTGACATGCATGCATGATTGATGAAGATATGAAGTTCGAATGCATGAATTTAATGTATTGGAAGTAAGTTTGGTATAATTTGAGTTTGCATGTAATTAATTCATAAGATTTGAGCTTCATAATGTAGTAAATTGGTGTTTGTAGCATGTTAGAAGTTGTATATGAGAGTTATGGGTTATAAAATGCAAGCTATGTTGATTTGAATGCAAATTTGAAGCTCAAACTGGTTGCTGGAAATTCCAGAATTCAGCATGTCCACTCGAGCGGGGAAAGTGCCGCTCGAGCGTGAAATGCTAGCTCCCAGAACTTTTGCAGACATGGACGCCCGCTCGAGCGAGGAGATTTACGCTCGAGCGGGGAGCCATGTAGTTTGACTTTCAGCTCGAGCGTTCAAAGTCATGCTCGAGCGTAAAAATGAGGCAACTAGTATTTTTGCAAACCTAATGGGTCCGCTCGAGCGGCCAAAGCCACGATCGAGTGGGGAGCCCTGTTTCAGAAAGTTTGTAAAGATGTTTTGTGTTTCATTTTCCGTTCTCTTCCATTTCTGAGCACTCTTAGGCATGCATTGAACATTGTAAATGGATTAAGAATATAATAAAGAGGTCTAAGAGGAATGCACAAGTTAAGAACGGATTGAATCGTTTGTGACCCATATGTGTTATGTAATGTGTAGGGTCGAGCTCGAGGGCAATCCACTGGCAAAATACTGTGAGTAATATCTTAGTAAAGATATTTTCAAGTATGTTACTTTTCGAATGCTACTTCTGTATAAGCTTCATGGATTTGTTGATTTGAAATATGAATGAATATTCTATATGCCTAATTTTGTGTAAGGCCATTTGATAGGTTTGATATATCTGAATCGGGCCTAAGGCTGTTTGTCGTTTGCTGTTGATATGTTTGATATAATTGAATTGGGCCAAAGGCCGTTGGACATGAATGATTGGGCCAAAGGCCGTCGGACATGAATGATTGGGCCAAAGGCTGTCGGACATGAATGATTGGGCCAAAGGCCGTTAGACATGAATGCAAAGATGGGCCAAAGGCCGTTTGAATATGTCATTTGATATGTTGGAATACTGTGATGGGCCAAAGGCCGTTTAAATGAAAGGAATCATGATCATGAATATGAAACACACA
Source organism: Camellia lanceoleosa (assembly GCA_025200525.1). Classification (NCBI taxonomy): domain Eukaryota; kingdom Viridiplantae; phylum Streptophyta; class Magnoliopsida; order Ericales; family Theaceae; genus Camellia; species Camellia lanceoleosa. The sequence goes on along the minus strand of CM045764.1, from coordinate 175,186,642 downwards.
TGTACATGAATATAAAGAGAATGGGCCCGAGACCGTTTGATACACATGATATGTTTGAATTGGGCCCGAGGCCGTTTGATGTGTTCGAATTGGACCAAAGGTCGTTTTGAATAAAGAGTTGGTTGGACCAAAGGTCGTTTCGTATAGATGGACCCAAGGTCGTATTGTTTTATATAAGAATTGGACCTAAGGTCATTTTGCATATGGATGTGATGTGTTAGACCTAAGGTCGTTTTACTTTGTTGAGATTTGTAAATCTGGTGTAAATGAGAATAGTGGTTCAAATATGTACATTATAAGTATGATTCATTTATGAACGAATTTCATTCATTAACCTCTTTATTTTGATATTATTTATTGGGCGTTAGCTCACTCTCATTTATATGTATGTAGGTGAGCAAAGGGACTTTCAACCCTAGCCTTAGTGAAATTTAAGAGAGGAACCCAAGTTTTGTGAGGTCAACCCAGGTGCCTCACGCAAGAGGTTTTGTTTATAATCTTTTGTATTTCTTTTGCTATTTCTATTGGTCATGATAGACCGTTTATGTGCATAAGCTTTTGGTTTAGCTGACTATGTGTTTGAATGATCCTGAGTGTACAAGATGGTAACTACTGATATGCGATGTGAGTTATTATCAAGTTATGTGAAATGTTCGATATGCCATGTAAGCATAGCTCATTGGACAAAATTTTTAAGTTTGCTTCCGCATCTGGTCCCATATTATTAATTATTATTTGATATCAGGTTTGAGGCCGTAGGTAATCTCATAATTACTGGCCGGTTATGACCTTAATCTATAGGGGCGGGTTCGGGTCATGACAATAATTTTTAAACAAAAAATTTGAATTCAAATTTGAATTAATTTCATTTTGAAATTCAAATAATTTCTTGCGAGAATTTGAAAAAATTGTTCAAAAAATTAATGTTAGAATTGACCTGACTCACACCCGCGCCCGATACGGCTCGGCTGGCCGACGACGCGTGTGTGGTGGTTTGAGCCACAGTTCAATTTGTCCATAACTCCTCACTTCTACAAACTTGGGTGCCCTTTGGGGCCCAACTGAAGTGTTGCTACCTAGAACTTATATACACACATAAGTTCTCTTAAGTTTCCAATGTGGGATAATTATTTCAAAAAAACTCACATTTTACTTTTTCAATTTCCTATTCCATGAATTCGAAAACGACGTCAACTTTTCATTCACTCATAAATGGTTTTGACGAACCGTCTTGACCATGTGACTTGGTATGCGATAAGGAACATGTCACCTCTTTGAACCCACCTCAAAAGACGTGTAGAACCCGTTCAATTTTAGACTCAAAGTTTACCCAAAATAAGACTATAAAAACCATAATTTTCGAACAATTTAAGCCTTCAATTTGCAGTTTTGCAATTTTTGAAAAGTTGTATTTTATCAATTTCTTGGTCCCGAGTTGGTCCAGGTTTTTTCAAAGATATGTTTTTGGATCTCTAATATTTGAATTTGAGCTTACTTTAAAATTCCATTTTTAATAATTTTTTTTTTATTTTTTATATTTTTAGCTTGATTGGTTGTTTCTCAACAGAATTAAAGTTGTTGTAATTATAAATATACACGTAAATCTTGTCAATTTTCAATCGATTATTAACAAAAAAATTTAACAATATATATATATTTAAATTGTGAATTTCATGATTATTCTGGTTACATGATTGTTACATCAAGGTGACAACATGAACTTGTTCAACCCATTCATATACCTATCCAAAACAAAGGACAACTTCAAACTTGTACCATCAGTATGTATAAAAATTGTAATTATATGTATGTACATTTGTAGTGTAGTTGTATTTATTTTATTTTTAGATAGAATAGAATAAAACATAGTTTAGTTTATTGTTGTTTTTTTGGATGTATGCAAATTGTATTATTGAATTCTACGAGGGCAAGGCCAAAATTCAAAGTCTATGACCTTTCTTTCTTTTAACGTTCGACCAACCTCTCTACCACCATTTTTTCCACCTTGTGAGCTGGCAAAGATATCAACACGGCCTCAGCCAACCAAAAATGTCAACATAATCTCAGTCAAATGTCAACCCTTGTTATTTATTTATTTTTTTCACTATATATATATATATATGTGATTGGTGAATATAGTGACTTTTACCATTTTGTAAAAAAATATATAGGGACATGACGTTTTATTATTAATTTATAGTATGATAGCTGTAATGAGCAGGGAGTATTAAATAATTTTTCATATAATATTATTGATTTTTTTTGACTTTCGAATGTTAAAAATGTAATTTGAGCATGCCAGTAAGAATTAATAAATTCTTACAGAAATAATAAATGCCAACAAATTAATCAAACAATTGTTTCGAAATTCTCTTAGTCTCAATGAAGAGAATTTTTACTAGTGACTTATTTTAAGAGAAAATTTAGAAGAAATAATCACAATAGTAAAAGAATGAAGAAGAAAACAGTGTCAAAAATAGATTTTAAGGCAAATTACACAAATAGTCCTTATAATTTGGGTTTGTGTCACTTTGGTCCCTGACTTTTCAATTGTGACACATTTGACCATGAATTTTGAATCTTGTTTCAAATAAGGATAATTGAATATATAAGTGGATTTTTCAAGGGTAAAATTGTCAATTTGATAAAATATAAACTAATTTGATAAAAATAAATGTCAAGCAAATATTTTTGAATTTTTAAAAATTATTTCTACCTACTAAAAATAAAATTATGTAAAATTGATAAATCTTTTAGACATTGTTTTTTACCAAATTAATTTTTATTATGTGTTTGGACGATGATCATGTAAAATTTTAAAAAATTAATCATGTAATTTTTATTAATTTTAAATAATTTTATCATTGGTGGATAAAAATAATTTTTAAAAAATTAAAAATATTTTTTTGACATTTATTTTTGTCAAATTAGTTTATATTTTATCAAATTGACGATTTTATCCTTGAAAAATCTAATAATATTTTCAATTGTCCTTATTTGGAACAAGATTCAAACTTCAGGGTCAAATATGTCACAATTGAAAAATCAGGGACCAAAGTGACACAAGTCTCAAATTACAGGGACTATTAGTGTAATTAACCCTAGATTTATTAAGTAAACAAGTGTTTACAATTGTATTTTCGCACTTCCATAGCTTCAAAAGGGTTACAACAATGAACAGACTAACTTAGAACTACTCTTAAGAAACTGAAATGCAGTGCGGGAAAGTAAAAGACTGGAAGGTAAAGAACTAGAAAGTAAAGAATTGGAAAGTGAAGAACTGAAAAAAAATGTAAAGTAAAATAGATTGGCTTCTAGGTCTGGTTCTGTGTCCTATAAATGTAGCCATCAATGGCTATCTAAAAAAAAAAAAAAAAAAAAAACTTCTAGCAATAACTACCTAAAACTATCCACATGCATTTCCACGATGTCACATATCTCTCCATGTCTTTCACTGAGTCATTTTTTCCAACATATTCTTCACATGTGCTTTAATTTCTTCCACATTGTCTTCCATGTTCCACCATGCAAGATCACTAACTTTGTAACTTTTCCTAACTCCTGATTGATTAAGAAAATGTCACGTATTTTGCAATAATAATAGTAATAATAATATTACTATTTATGGTGTCAACAACAATAAAAAAAAGTAACACGAAACCAAACACAAAAAATATATAAATAAACTAGATTTTATCAGATTTATTAGTGAAACTCACATTTAAAAAATCTTATTAAATATTTTTTTAACATCCGATTTTTGTGCTCATTAAACTTGAACTTATTATTCATTTTTTATAGATTCATTCCATTCTTGCTCCTTAAACTTATTATTGTTTTTCGTATAATGTGGGTTGGTCTATCAAGGTCACGCCGTCAATTATGGAATCTTCCATGTAATTTTTTTTGTAAATATTGGGACAATTTGGGAAGCTAATTTTTAATTTTTAAATTATTTTAAATCACATCACTTCTCATATTTTTTATATACAAAAAAATAAAAAATTCAAAAAATTAATTTTTAACTAATTTCTCAAATCACCCCATTAAATTCTAGTTTAATGAAATCTTTATAACCATCTTCATGTATGAACTGTTTTATGATTTAATCAGATGGCTGCAACTAATAAAGTGGGCCAAGGGGCACGAGCCCAAACAATAATGTTGGACTAATGACAAAATAATGAATTTAATTAGAGTGATTCAACAAGCCACCAACTAGTCGTTGTTGAATCAGTGGAGACTGATTTATGGTTTTGTTTGTCTTTTTGTTATTTATTTTATTTTATTTTTTTATAAAAAAAATTTATTAGTCAGCATGTTGGTTCCAAAAAATTGAGTCTAATTTTCAGAAAATTAAGTTTTTTTTTTTTTTTGCATATATTTTTTTTTAATTTTTAGTGAATTTTTTAATATTTTGTGTAAATTTTTATATTTTTTAGATATATTTAATCTAAATACGCTTAATAAGTATAATATTTATAAAAAAAAAATTTAAAAATTCTCCAAACAAAAAATATAAAAAATACGGAAAGTCGACACATTTTCATATTTTGTTTTATTCAATAATTTTTTTTAAAGATTTTTATACAAATTTTTTTTAAAACTTTTTAAGTTTATTGAGATTAAGTGGATATAAAAATTAAAATATTTTGATTAAAACATTTTAAAAATCATTAAAAATACAAAAATACAAATTGAAAACTCTAAAAACTGTTTTTGAAAACTCAAAAAAATTTAGGGCTTTAAGACTAAAAGTCCTTAAAATGAAAAAAATCTACACAAAAAAAAAAAAAAACCTGATTAAGAAGTTGTTTTCACAATTAAGATAAGCTAAATTTAAACATTATGGAATAATTTAACTCAATGATGAGATTTAAACTTAAATTTATGATCTACTTTTTAATTATCATCTTATTTAAAAACTTAACCGATTAATGTTTGAATAAAAAATAAATTTATCCAGTTGGTTGGTTCTTAATGATTCAAAAGACAGGATATGAAAAATGTGGTTCGCAGTAGACTAGTGCATTGCGGTTTGATTGCGGTGGAGAAAATTTCAATCTCATCCGTCTGTGGAATTGGTGGATTAGAAAAAAATTAATCTACATCTGTTGGTTAGATTGACGGATGCGAATTGAACGGATTGATAGATTAGCAGATGGATGCGAATTAGTTTGGCAGTTTAAATATTTACAAATTTTAAATATAACACAACTTGTCAACTTTTTTTTTTTGTTGTTGATCACAATCCAATTTAACGTAACCAAAAGATTATCAAATAAATTATCAAATATCAATAATAATTACATATAAGAAAACCATGCATTATCAAAATAATTTCATTACTTTTTTTTATTCAAAAATTATTTAATTTGATGTTTTTTTTTTAAAATGACAAAATTAAGCCTTATATTTTTCATAACAAAAATAGTTAATATCAACACTTGTCATTTGATAAAAGGATTTCCAAATTGAAAATAGAACAAAATATTTAAACTCTTTTTCAATTGAAAATACAAACTGAATATCTAAATAAACTGAAAATATAAAATATTACAAATTACTAGAGATGTTCGCAGTTTGGCAGTTCGGTTGCAGCTAAAGGTACCTTAAATCCACCATCCGTCCAAAACTATGCGGATTAGAAAAAATTAATTCGCAATTGTCCGCTCGTTATCACGCATCTATCCAAAATGTAACAGATCGATTCAGTTCAGTCGATTTGGACCGATCGAAATATCCATTATTCACCCCTTAATTGATTCAAAATAGAAATGTCAAAGGTTGCGAAAATTGATTAAATTGTGTTTGACTTCATCTACTTGGGATATGAAAAATGTGGTTCCTAGTAGACTAGTAATTGTGTTTAACTTCTTAACTATTCAACACCGTCTTCCTTCATCTACTTGGCAAACTGTATATTAATTTGTCCTCGATTCAAAAAAAATTTATTTATTTATTTTAAAAATTGTGTCATCTTTTTCAGTACTGGTTTATCTATTGTTCCATTGGTTAATAAAATTTAAAATAATCATAAATTTTGGATAACATATATTTTACAATAAATGTACACAATCATTTCAAATATGTTAACCAATATGGCTATTTTGGGAAGTAGGTTATAATCCACTTTCCAGATTATAACCCACTTTCCTCTCTCATAAAAAGTAATTTTTAATCAATTTTTAATTAAAAAATAACTTTTAATCATCTTTCCAAAATAATCCATACTTACTACGTAAGTTAACACCTTGCGTTATTGCTTGTGATGGAATTTTACTGGTGTAAGACCATCTCCAATGGTTTACCAAAAGTGATATCAAATTTAAATTATGATGAAAAGGCTACTGTTCACAGCTCCAACGGTTCACCAAAAGTGATATCAGATTAAGATTTCATCAAATATTTCATCAGATTGAGGACGAAATAATGAATTCACCAAAACACTGTTGCGGACCGTTGAAGGGGGACCCGGTCGACCAACTGGTTGCCTGGCCGGTTGACCAACTGGTCGTCCAAGAAAAAGTTCAAACAGTTCCAAGAAAAGGTTCAAACAGTTAAAAAAAAAAAAAAAAAAAAAATTTCCCTTACCGGTCGACCACTAAAAGGTTCAAAAAGTTCAAAAAAAATTTTAAAAAAAAAAAATTTTTTTTTTGCCTTAACCGGTCAACCACCCGGTTGTTCCAGTTGCACAAATTTGATGAAAGTTCATCGTTGGAGCGAGTGATATCAGATTTGGTGAAATGGGTCATTTTTGACTCAGATTTGATGAAAAAACAAATGCACCGTTGGAGATGCTCTAATGGAGTTTCTACATACCTTCATTAATATTATGTGGCTAATAACAAAGTACTATTAAAATTTTGGACAAACTTTACTTTATTCCCTATGGTTTTGGCTGGGTATAATTTATCCCTGACATTCGGAAATCATCACATAACTCCCCTTAGTTTATGGACTAAAGTGTATTGTTAGCTTTTCTGTCTAATATAACGGAATGTGAAAACCACTCGCCTATGTGGAGAGTAGGTTCATTTTGAAGACGAAAATGCCCTTTACACAACTGCAAATTTATAAAAAAATGCCATTCCCTTCGTCAAAGAAGAAGCCTTAGCTGGTATACACAATGTATGTATAATTGTTTTGCATTGTCCTTGAGTATTTAATTTCTTTGGGTGTGTTTGGTAACGTTTACATTTTCAGTTTATATTTACAAAAATTTTATAAACTGGTTTTTGTTTATTTTTAGAAAAACATAAACTACAAACGCGTTTGGTAATTGACAAAATGTTTAAAAAAAACTTAAAATATAAAAAAGAGTGAGAAATAACAAGTAGTGGCAAGTGGCGGCGGAAGATGGTGGTGGAAAATGGTAACAGTGGGTGGTGGGTGGTAGCGAGTGGGTGGCGGTGGCAGATGGTGGGTGTGGTGACAGGTGGGTGGTGGTGGCAGGTAGTGGGTGGTGGTGGTGGGTGGTAGTGGTGGGTGGTAGGTGGTAGCGAGTGGATGGTAGTGGTGGTGGGTAGTGGTGGCAGGTGGGTGGCGGATGGCGGGTGGTGGTCGGTGGTGATGGTAGGTGGGTGACGATGGGTGACGGTGGCGGGTGGTGGGTGGTAGCGAGTGGGTGGTGGCGGTGGCGGTGGTGGTGAGTGGTGGTGGCGGTGCGGGTGGCGGATGTGGTGGTGGTGGTGGTGGTGGTGGGTGGTGGTGGCAGGTGGTGGGTGTGGATGGTGGTGTGGTGGCGGGTGGTGGGTGAGTGCGTGATAGTGGCGAGTGGTAGGTGGTAGCGAGTGGGTGGTGGTGACAGGTGGGTGGTGGGTGATGGTGGTGGTGGTGGCGGTGGCGGTAGCGGGTGGGTGGGTGACGGTAGCGGGTGGTAGGTGGTAGCGAGTGGGTGGCGGTGGTGGTAGGTGGTGGTGGCAGGTAGGTAGTGGGTGGTAGTGGTGGGTGGTGGCAGGTGGTGGGTGATGGTGGCGAAAGACGGTGGTGGAAAATGGTGGCGGGTGGTAACTAGTGTTGGGTAGTAAAAAAAAAAAAAAACTCAAAACTCAAAATGGAAACACATTTTTTGTGTTTTCATTTTTTGGCCAAATTTATAAACTGAAACCACTGATTTATAAATCAGAAATTTTACCAAACAAGTTTTTATTTGAGTTTTTAAAATTTTTATAAATATAAACAGAAAACTGAAAATGTAAAGTGTTACCAAACGGCACCTTTATGTTTCATGTTAATATTATCTATATTAATTCTTCTCAGGATGTTTTCCCAAGTACAGCAAAGCAATTCTTTGATATATTGTGGAATGATGACTCAAATTTTATAAATGTGTATCGTTCAGTCCAAAAGGACACTAACCTTACTGTAAGTACCAAGATTTTATGTTGATAATGTTTATTTGTCTTCTGAAATTTTATGTTTTCGATTGATGATCAATTTGAGAAGTTTTCAATCTTCAGCTTGTACTCCGTTAAGATAAAATCAATATCTTTTTTTTTTCTCTCTCTCTCTCTCTCTTTTAATCTTTTCCAATCAAAGATATATCATCAAGTGAAGATTGACACACACACACATATACATATATATATATATATGCACATTTTGACACAAATATTCATAGATGCACATATATATATGTGTGTTATATATTTCTGGAATCAACATATATTTTTGGAATCATAAAATTATTTTGGATTCATCAACATCATTATTCGAAACACAAAGCAAAAATCATGGAGTTTATAAATTGGAGTATAATCAAAGAGCAAAAACCATGATTTTTTAATTTTTGTTTTGGGTTTGATATGTATATATATGTATATGTATGTACACATATAAAGTTTGAAATGTAGAGAGAGAAAAGAAGAAGATGAAGATGGAGAAAGAGAGAACTGGGTTCCCCTGAAATTGAGAGAGAGAAGAAGAAGATGAAGATGAGGGTATAATTGTCAATTTATAACTTTTGTTAATAGAAATTAGTGTGTGTTTTAATCTATAAACCACAGAGAGGTATATGGTGATTTATAGATGTCAGGAGGGTATACCACACCCAGTCCAAACCACGAGGGTAAAGTGAAAATCGCTCTAAAATTTTCTTTGAAATAAGATGTGCGGAGTTGGTATATTTTGATGTATTTGATTGTAATCTATTTCACACCTAGTTAAATCTACATCATGCATTACACTTTCACAATAACTTTTAGGATACTTTTTCAATTCAAGGTACATAGCTTATTAGCTTTTCTTCTCTCTCATTATATGTATATATATATATTACTTAGTTGTCTTGAGAAATGTTATCTGTTTGAACTTGCCATATTTTCTCACGGATAGGAAAATGGAAATGAGACAAGTTTGAAAATGTAGCAAGTTTATATATAATTCAAAAACTCACAGTAACATTTTATCTGTTTGGTTTTGAAATGAGTCTATTTATTTTTTTTTTCGTCTTTTTTTTTTTTTTGAATATATATATATATATTAGTCATTTTATTTTATTTTAGATGCATCTAATCTACGTACTTAAAAAAGTAAAAAAAATTGTGGAAAAAGTCTTTAAAATGTTAATAAATACATGGGCAAATTACAATCACCCCCCTCGAGGTTTGGTGAAAATACAGATTCCCCCCTGAGGTTTGAGAAATTACATCCCGCCCCCTGAGGTTTATATTTCCATAACAAATTGCCCCCTGAGGTTTTTATTTTCATACAGATTCCCCTCTAATTTTTTCTAATTTGTTATGAAAATTTGACTCTCAGGGGGCAATTTGTAATTTCTCAAACCTCAGGGGGAAATTTGTATTTTTACCAAACCTCGAGGGGGGTGTTTGTAATTTGCCCAAAATAGAAAAATTATAAAAATACACAGAATTATTTTTTGTTTTGTCAAATTTTTAAAGATTTTTTCATAATTTTTTTTAATACTTTTTAAAGTGTATCTAGATTAAGTGAAATTAAAAAATAATAATTAAAATATTAAAAGAATTCAATAAAAAATCTAAAAATACAAATTAAAAACTCTCACTTTACTCTCAGCCAACCACGATCTCTATTTTGACAGTTTCATTTATATGTACTCAAATTTTTAATATTTTTAGAAAAATATTAGAGATTTTAAATATTTTACTAAATATTCTATCAAATATCTCACATGATATGGGATCCACATCATCTGAATCCCACACCCATGTGAGATATGTGAGTCCCACATTCATATAAGATATTTAATAAAACATTTAAAATACCTAACATTCCTCTGTGTATATATCATCACCAATACCATTACATTGGAACTTAATGGGAACATAGTGTTAATTGTTCTCATGCTGGCATGCATGCATTCCAATTATAAACGAATGAAAAAGTAAGCAAAATTGGTTTGCATGCCTGCGTCAGGACAGGTGACTTTTTTAGCATTCCCCCACTTATTTTTTTCCTATTGATGACAAAACCCATGCACACTTCCGTGTGGCTCTGGTTAATCAATCCTATTATTATGCTTTAGTTCTAATACCATTTTTACATATAAAAATTGGAAAGAGTGGATATCGTAAAAAATATTCAAACGCAACTTAGTCACTTCATAATTGAAAAGCTAAAAACTATTCAAGTTATCAAATTGTTACCCAACAAAGTAGGCTCGAAAAGCTGCCTTTTTTTATTTTTATTTTTATTTATTTATTTATTTTTTTTAAAATATAGCCCAAGCAAGCAGGGATGGAACTATGTTGAGACCATAGGTGGCCGTGGCCCCCCCGGCTTTCAAGCTTCACTTTAGAATGTTATGGATTGTATACCTACTTCCTGCAAATACCTTACCGTAGCCCCCTTCATTCTCTAATAGCCATTTTTTTCTTTGCAAGATAGCAATATGATATGAAGTAAAAGTAATAGTTCATTCATTTTATTAGTCAATCCCAAATGGTTCGGAATAGCGGTAAAAGTTTATTGTTTATATTTGTTTTCCTATTGAGTGATTAATGAACATACATGGAACTAATTTTGTTCGTCAATCATTTTAATTAGTAGTTTAATAGACATATGTATAAACAAAAAAACATTAACACAAAATTTATAAAATAAAGTTATCTTCAGGAGTATTTAACCTTAAAGTATAAAGTTTATAAATCATATCATTCTATATGAAAATTTTCTATCATTCTGTATGAACTGTATTGGGTCGAAACTTGCGACTTAATCTGACCCATACATATATGCCTAGTCTCGACTTGGCCCCCCAGTGTATAAATCCTGGTTTCGTCCCTGCAAGCAAGTAATAGTGGACCTAAATAAAAAAAAAAAAAAAAATGCAAGGGCTTAAATTTTTATTTGAAGTTTTTTTTCTTTTTTTTTTTTAAAAATTGCTATCTGTTTATAATTTTTATTCTAAAAATAAGTTATCAAAATGTAAATTTAAAATTTATGTAATGTGGATCATTCTATAATAAATGTGGTTCATAAATTTATTTTTTAGATATGTACTATTATTGATTAAACACAGACGTTAAACAGAATTGACCATGTGATGGACAGTGAAATTGCTCCACATTTTAAAAGTCTGACTTTCAGTCCGGTGACTACCTCAACATATATATCTATAGAACTAAGCATAATGACAAAATGATCATGGTCTGATGGCCCATGCACACATTTTCCACTTTTTGGACCATTCCAATCCAAGATATTTTTTTGTCAATTGATCGATATATATATACCCACAACCTGTTTTCCATTTATGACATGGTACCAAAACGTTTGTATCTGAAGTTTTTTTTGAGAGAAATTACGATTTAATGAAAAGTAAGACAAATATTTATTAAAAAGTGAGAATTTTATTTGTGCGATTTTTGTTTGTAGTTTGTAAAATAAAAATAATATAATTTCTGTTTTCTGATTATCAATTTTAACTAGAAAAAAGTTTAACCAAACATACTCATATATTCTATAATTTTTTTTTGGAACGTTTTCTTTTTGAGAAACAATTATTATCATGTTGAGATGCATGTTGTTTATGTATCCAAAAAAAAAAAAAAAAAAAAAAAGATGCATGTAGTTTATCCTGAAGTTTGGATAAAAATTCAACTAGGCTTTAGTCTTGTCTTGGCTCGCATGGCCTTAACTTCACGGAGACAACATGATAATAGTTTGTGTTTATATATACTTTTTCCGTGATTTATTAATTGGAAAAAAATAAAAAATAAAAAGTTGGAAAATATCGTGACCATAATATGATGGCACCGTGAGTGAATCGAAGCTACTACCCTTTTCTGGTTTTTTAACTTCTTATGTATGATGATGTTTGATGTTATCCACTCTCTTTCGTTACAAATCACATCTATATTATATTTTATATATTGAACAACTTAGGTTTCGTTTTGTAATTTTTAATTTTTTTTGGTTAAAAATAAAAATAAAAAATCTATTTCATTTAGTTAAATGTGTAATTTCTATTAAATTTTTTTTTAAAAAAATTTTTTATATTAAACTTTTTGTAGGATTGTGCAAATACGATTTTTTTTATTTTATTTTTTTTATCAATATTTTGAAAAATGTCACCGTTTTACTTTAGTTATGTTAAGCAGGTCTCCACAACATAATAAGAATAATATGATAATTTCTCTCCAACAACTAAAAGATTAAAAAAACCCACAAAACTTTATGAATAATAAAAACTTAACTTTTTTTTAGTAATGACACCCGTATTTCAGATTCTAAAACAACCAAAAAAGGAGATAGTGACTATTAAAAAAGCAATTATCAAATCCTACCTCACTTGAACAATAAAATAAAATGTGTCACACGTAATTTTCAATACTAAAACGTGGGTAATGGTTTGGGAAAATATACATAAAAAGAACTCTTTCATACAAACTATCCTAAATTTTCCACTCCTTCCTCATTTGATAACTTTCAGTTTTAACTAAAAAAAATTAATAAATCACTATAAGTTGTCATATCATTATCTAAAATAGTATGTTTCCAACTGGGAGTGTCAAGGTAAAGAGATTTTTTATCTCCAAATCTCTTTATCTTTGTCTCTAAACACTTAAAATTAATGAATCTTATCTTGAGATTATTTTGTTCAAAATTTTTAATGATCCAGTGATTTTCCTATAGGTGCTAATCTAACAGCTAACAGCTAACATTTGCCGATCAAAAAGTGAGTATTTTGTGATACAAGGATAGGGAGATTTGGCTGGGTCTCAAGCATATAAAGTATTTTTGGTAATTAATTGGGATGCATCACAGCATGGAAGGGGAGACATTATTATTGTCACTTTGTTGAAAAGCAAAGACATGTGAATTACTAAAATCAAAACACACATTACAACTTCTGTGGAAATTTCATCTGTATTGGAGACATATACAAAGTGTAATTGTTCCCTTGTTGGTCAGGCTATAAATACATATGAAATCACATATTATTCTAATTCTTATATAGTTTAAATTGATTTTGCAGACCACATCATCATATTATAGAACTGTTGCCTACTAATATCAAATGTCTTTCAATTATATTCAGGGAATCATAAGTGAGAGTTTGAAAGAGAAAATCGTGTAGCGGATAGTTTTTGTTTAGCATGCCAGATTTTTTAATTTTTTTGGCTATTTTAACACAAAAAGACAAAATAGATTTTTTAATTTAATAAGACAAAATATTACATCCAAACCACAATTATTTTATTTTTTTCCTCACAAAAGTAGCCCTAGGCTAAAATAGCCAAAGAGTCAAAATGCCAACTCATATCCCAAACGAACCCTATAGTAATTTTTAATTTAATTCTTATAGTAACCGTTAGGCAAGAAAAATATATGAAAAAAATGAAGTGTTATTGTCTTGTTTAGAAAGTTGACTATTTTAGTTAACTATTTGACTATTTTAACTTGACTAAAAAAGTTGTGTTTGGAAAGTTTGTTTGCTTGTTTGCTTGTTTTTTTTTTTTTTAGTTGATTTGATGATTGTGAGAAAAAAGTGAAATGATTCTGAATTAGATGTGACATTTTGTCTTATTAACTATTTTAGTCTATTTTATCTTTTACTGAGTTATTTTATCCCAACCCTCCTTCTAAACACCCCATTATGAGTTTTTGAGAAAACATTTGAAAAAAAAATAAATTAAAAAACTCACCGTTTATGTTATTTGTTCAATAAATAATGTTATACATATAGAAGAAAAAAATCTTTTAAAAGTATTTAAAATTTTAAATATATAAATTAAGTTTATTTAAATATAATTTACATATTTTAAATTGTAAATAACGTTTTTTGTTAATAAAAAAATTATAAATTACATTAATCATTTAAGAGTAAAAGCGAATGGTTTTAGGTATGACATTTTGTAAGTGTAACGTGATGCCCGCATGATCTAAAACGTGGCGCCCTACATTTGACAGTCAAAACTTCCTGCGTGGGACCCCGCAAGTAGTCGAGAAAGAACTGTGGCCGTCTATTTCGTTGACCTTCACTCATTTCCCTTCTCACGTGGAATGCGCCGGGCCAATCGGGGAGGTGGATTTGTGGAACGAGTCAAACCTACTTATGACATACAGTGGACTCTCTCTCTCTCTAACAAATCCCCCGCTCTCTCTCTCTCTTTCTCCTATCAAAACACTGACACCTGTCCACTTGACGCACCACCTGACCTCACATTACCTCTAACCAAAACGGTCCAAACCATTTATCTCTAACAATATAATGCCTATTTATTTTAAAAAATAATTTCGAAGAAATTTCATAATTTAAAATGCAAAAATGGTCCAGACCTTTAAAAGATGAGCTCTAAATGAGTATTAAATTGTCTTTTTCTTCTTCCTATTTTGTCTTTTACCTATTTTTTTTTAAAAAAAAAAAATTTATAAAAAAAGTGTGGTGCCAGCTCAGTAGAGCTTAGTGCTTTGTAGCACTTTTGTTTGAAATGTTTGATTCAAATTTGTTTCCAATCTAATTCACATTATATTAAATTTAAGTATTTAATATATATTCTGGTCATAATAATTTTTTTAGAGTAATATTATATATAGAAAAATTTCTCACCAATATTTGTTTGGGAGACATTTTGGAGGTTTAATTAATAATCTAACAAAATACATAATTTTATCTTTGATTAAGAAAATTAATTTTCAACTCATACATGATATTTTCATATGAGGGAATGTTGAATTCCAAGAGCGATGTGATATACAAAATGAGAATTTAAAGAAATGTTCAAACTAATTAATAAATTATAAAATTGATAACATTATATCATTCATCTTGTATACACACAATTAAAAAAATAATAATATTTTAAGATTAAATATTAATTGCATCTAATCCAATCTTTCTAAATAAACATAATCGAAATTAAGACATTTTGTCTGAATGGTTGTGTAACATCATTTTGTGGTGTGGGGTTATGAATTTCACTCCTATAGAAAGGAGTTTGATACTATTTGTTGTGTTTATTTCTTCCCAAATTTGGGAGTTGTATATAATTATTTTTCCTCCAATTTGTTGGGCTTTCTAATTGTTGGTATATTTTACTTGTTTGGGTTAATGTAATATTTTTTATATTTATAATTATTCTTGAGAAAAAAAATAAATAAACATGATTGAAAGATGGTAAAACTTATATTAATAAATGCATTTTGACAACTATTCTTTCGCATCTAACCGTAAAAATAAATCAAAGAAAAAGATCCTTTCGTACATAACATCTAATATCTTTAATTTCCTTTAAATAATGTTAGAAATCTCAAAAGTTTTACTAAATTTTTTACCAAATATCTCTTATAGATATAGGACCCGATGAGAGAAATTTTTTATCAAATGTTTCATATATGTACGAAACCCACATATTTCCCACATAATATAGATCTCACATCTCTATAAAATATTTGATAAAAAGATTAGTAAAACTTTTAAATTCTCTAACATTTTTCATTTCATTTTCATATGATGACTCCTTTTCCATTTGGTCATTAGTCTTAGTCCTACTACCTCTTATTAATGTCGAGCCCATTACACTTGTTAAAAGACTATTAATTCAAAGACTTTACCACTTCACACAATCTCTTTCTCTCTCTCCCTCTCTCTCATCCCATCGTCTCTTAACTTGTTCATTTATTATTATGGTCAAGAAAGGAGAGGGAGTGAGAGACTGATCTCCTCCATTCAACCTGATCATCCTATCAAGCTATTGATTCATTTGTAAACTCAAAGCATCCCAACTTTCATTCAACCAAGAAACCATGGACACGGCATGTGATCGGATCATCGACAAGAGAGATGATCGTCGTGTTTATTCTCCGGGAATCTCAGGTGAGAAGCGAATTATGGATTTCTTCGCCGATCACAACTCTTTCAAGAAACCTCTAAGGGTTGATGTCAAGAAAGAGAGTACTGCTAATGACGGCGAGTCCTCACGAGGGTTCACAGAACTCGATGTAAGGTTTTTTTGTTTTTTTTATTTATTTTCTGGAGTAGGTGAATCATCACATGTTTTTCTAGAATCTCTCTTTTCTGATGAGTTTTGTTGATTTTAGACTGGTTTAAATCTTCTCACCGCTAACTCGGAAAGTGACAAATCAGTGGTTGTTGATGAAACATCACCTAACATCAAAGAAAAGATAAGCACCAATAAGGTATGACAATTTGTCTCAATAATATCCACCTGAATTTTAATCTCTTAATTAAAAGATTAATTACTTTTTACTTTGTCGTTGCCGCCATCTTCATAACAATCTTTCTTATTTGGTACAGTTAGCAGTCCTGCAGGCCGAGATGGACAGGATGAGCACAGAAAATCAACGCTTGAAAAGCGCGCTGAATCAAATGAACAACAACTACTATGCCTTGCAGATGCATGTTGCAGCGCTGATGGAGCATCGGCAACAGATCCGAAAAACCACAACAGTCGAAGAAAAACAGGTAATTTTTTTGTTTAATTAACCCACAATAACTACATTTAAACATATTTTAATTTCCACAACAATTGATTGCTTTGTGTTCAGATGATCGATGTAACAGAGAAAAGGGTGGTTGCTAGACAATTCATGGATCTCGGTCAAGCAGCCATAGTCGAAAGAGATGATCCTTCGCAGAGTTTATCTGAAGAAAGAACTCAGGATTGTTCTGGATCGCCTCAAACGAACGTGTCAGTGATGAACGATCTGCAGAAGAGTAGTGGTGATGAGATAGCAGCGTTTGATCCGGCTAAGAGTGATCGTAGAGATGAGCAAAGGTTTGGGAGGGGAAAGAGCCCTGACGTTTCAGAGCAGACGAGAGAGGCGGCCATGAGGAGAGTCCGTGTCTCGGTTCGTGCACGATCAGAGGCAGCCATGGTAAGCTTCATCGAAGCGATTAATTTTTTATTTATTTATTTTTGGATCAACTACTCTGATTAAATCAACTTTAATTCGATGTTAAAAACAAAAACAAAAAATTTTAATTCGAATAAGAAAAATAAATTTTGAAATGATTAGTGTTAATCCATATTAATTGTACAGATATCTGATGGATGTCAATGGAGAAAATATGGGCAGAAGATGGCAAAAGGAAACCCGTGCCCCAGAGCCTACTATCGTTGCACCATGGCAGTTGGTTGTCCAGTTCGCAAACAAGTGTGTTCATCTTTTGCATGCTTATTTTTACTGTGATTTATCATTAAATTAAATGTATTCGGTGAAAATAAATTAAATCTATTTAATGAATTCCCATCAGTTAAAAATTTAAATACCTTTTTAAACATATTTTTTACTTAATTTTGATTGTTAAATTTTTAATAATTATGTTGCTGCTGAAATATATTGTCATTTACACACCACTACCACCATCATTATTGCCACGATCATTATCACTATCACTGTCACTTCATTGCCGCCACAACCACTACCACCTCTACTATAACCACAACTGTCCCACCAAATCAACACCAACACAACTTCCTTTACTGCGGGCAATTGCCACTATTGCACCACTACCTTCACAACACAAGCACTACCGGCACTGCTCCCACAACTATCAACCCAATACCGGCACCTAAAAAATTTTAAATTCTAGCTTCCTTACATATTAAATAATTTGATCAAATTTAACACTTAAATTTCAATAAATATAAACAAATTTTCAAAATTTAAAAAAAAAAAAAAAAAAAAACACCATTCACTTTTCAATAATAAATTTTCATTTAGATCATAATTTAATTTTCATTAATTGGAGAAAGGGTATCTAACAGGTGCAAAGATGTGCAGAAGACCAAACCATCCTCACAACCACTTACGAAGGCAATCACAACCATCCTCTCCCTCCAGCAGCCATGACAAT
This sequence comes from Camellia lanceoleosa, assembly GCA_025200525.1. Taxonomy (NCBI): domain Eukaryota; kingdom Viridiplantae; phylum Streptophyta; class Magnoliopsida; order Ericales; family Theaceae; genus Camellia; species Camellia lanceoleosa. Next base: position 175,168,335 of record CM045764.1, on the reverse strand, counting down.
GGCATCAACAACCTCAGCAGCAGCAACAATGTTCCTCTCAGGTTCAATGCCTAGCTCTGATGGTCTACTCAACTCTCGAACTTTACTTTCTTGCCCACCAAACATGGCAACCATATCGGCCTCGGCTCCATTCCCTACTATAACATTGGACCTCACCAACAGTCCCAACCCCTCTCAGTTTCACAGACCACAAGGTCAATTCCACATCCCTTTTCCAAACATTCCTCAAAATTTCTCTTCTGGGCCTCAGATTCTTAGCCAAGCTCTGTACAACCAATCCAAATTTTCTGGTGTTCAGAGCTCTCAGGACATAATGAGTGCCATCACAACAGACCCCAATTTTACATCAGCTTTAGTGGCCGCTATTACTTCGTTCATGGGCAATGTTCAATAAATATGTAGGCCCAGAACCAGCCACAGAATCAAAAACCCGTTGGTAAAAAGACTGCTGCACTCACGTTGCTCTACTGATATTTTCTGTGATCAGTTCTGTGGAAGGTATTATTGTGAATATTTATCTACGCAATAATAGTAGCTAGCAACATCAATTCTACAAGAAACAGCAAAGGCAGCAATATGAAAACCCATTTTTTGTAGATATTTTTACGAATGCATTGCGATTTGTGATCCTTCTTTGTCATGTACGAAAAATACAGTCTCATGGGTTTGCTTGCCATTTTATTTCTCTTCCTTTACTTTTTTTTGGTCGTTCGAGAAAGGTATTTACTATTTACAGAAATTTCGCTGTTCTTTTGCCTTCCTCCACGTTGAATAGGAGCATGCAAATTATGTGATTGTAAAAATAAATTGCTGACAGTGAACAGTCTGTAAAAATTCTCTTTTCTCTACCGGCTTCGAATTATTTTTGTGGCTCCGCATGGAGTGTTTTTATATCTCTGTAAGTGAAGGAGGGAGCTTGGACTATGTCTCACGTAAAACGGTCGAGCTTGAAAATGCTATCCTTTTGTGAACAATCACATTCCTCCATTGACATTCTGCTACAGGTAAACCTTCTGCACCTGTTTAGATTCGATGATTTGGAAAAAAATAAATTGGGTAAATTATGTAAGAATAAAGATTGGGACCCCTTTTTCCTGGTCACTTTTTCTTTTTCTTTTTCTTTTTTTTCTCCTTCTCCAACACCACCCGCCACGTGTGTGTCGGGGGATAGTGGGGGTTAAAGTTTGAGGGCGTCTAAATCACTGTTGATTATGTAAATAGTCACTGTAGTTTGCATGATGTGTTAATTTAGTCCCTATAGTTTTAATTTATTCGATTTTGCCCCTTAATTTAATGGATTGTGTCATTTTAGTTCAATAAATAACGGTTGTTAAGTTAATTTAACGGAAGGTCAAACAATGTGTCAATTTGATCCCTGTACTTTACACGATGTGTCAATTTGATCCATGTAGTTTCAATTTTCTCGATTTTGACAGGGACTAAATTGACGCATTATAGAAAATACAGGGACCAAATTGACACATTGTTTGACTTTCCGTTAAATTAACTTAACAACCGTTATTTATTGGACTAAAATAACACAATCCGTTAAATTAAGGGACAAAATTGAACAAATTGAAACTACGGGGACCAAATTGACACATTGTGTAAACTATAAGGATTATTTGCGTAATTTTTTCAAATAAATTTTTATTTGGAAAAATGAAAATGAAATTGGATTTCTCCACCCAAATCACCTGAATGGAAATATTTTTTCTCTTAAAACCAACTTTTTAAATATCACCAAAACAAAATATTGGAGAGATTTGGAGAGCCAAAAAAGAAATTGTAATTAGTAGTTATCCATTTTACCTATGCTTTTTATTGGAATTTTTGGTATTTGCCGGCCCTCGTTTGAGAAAATATTATTTTAATAACTTTTTGAGTTTTTATAAAAAAAATGTAAAAAAAATACAGATAATGATGTGATAACTAATAATGATTTTTTAACTAAAATATATAGTTGACAAAAACATCATTCTCTTTTTCTTTTTTATTTAATTCTTTTATTAAATTTTTGCTAATAGAGGATACTCCACTCTACATGCTGTAGTTGGCATCAAGGGAGACTCGGGTGCCTAACTATAATTAACCATAGTGGCCTAATACATAGCCTAGTAGTGGTTGGGGCTGCCTTCCTAGTTCGTACTATGTTATTATGTGACTGAGCCCTTGATTTCCAATTTGATTGCCTAGAAAGTGTGGGATGGGACGAACCTAGGATAATTAAAGAATTCAGCTTAATTTGAATTTTGAAAGCAAGTTTCTATTGCGGTTGTTAAAATCGAGATCTTATGTAAGATCGGTGAGAGAGTCTCCTGGATCGAATAGAACCGTAAGATTCTATTTTCTATTAAAAATAAGATAAAAATAAAAATTAAGATGATCAATATTAAAAATAAGGTGAAAAAACATAAGTCTAGTAATCCTACTTATGATTATACTGCGATCCTCTACGATTCTACTATAATATTGATCCTACAACAATTTGGAGTGTTTTAACAATTTAGGATAGTCCGGATCGCAATTTCGATAACCATGATTTCTATATAATTCTCCTTTTTGAATGAGGTGGAAAATTCATAGGAATTATGAACCCCCATCAAAATTTCTATAGTTTTAGGCCAGTTTTTCGACATACTCAAAAAAAATATTTTAAATTTTATTTAAAAATAAAATGTGTCCATAACATTCAATCTGTCAGGAAATTTCCAAAATTTTATCTTACATTGTAATGTGTTGATAAGATTTAATTTGAGTATGATCCATAACAAATTAAAGTTAAATTTATAATACACACTCCACTTGTTGGGTAAAATTGTGATAAGTGCAGAGCATATTTTGACATTAATAAAAACTACTTTCAAACTTGAGGTAGTTGTCGATCAATGAAGCGGTGAGAGCAGAATGATAAACGAATCAAACAATTTGAGCTTGAATTGTGTTTAGTTTGTTAAAAACTTGTTTAAGTTCAGTTCGTTAAGTAAACAAGTCAAGTTTAAACACATTTTTAAATTCATTAAAGATTTCAAACCAATATTCAACAGTGAATTACTCGTTCTGTTTGTTAAAACTAGATAAAAATACCAAACTAATTGAGCTCGATTTGACAAAAATTCGTTTGAGATTGGCTTGAAATTTTACCGAATCAAGCTTGAACAAATTTTAAAACTCGCTAAAGTTTTCAAACCAACCTTGAACAGTTAATCATTCGGCTTGTTCAGTGTGTTTATTACCCCTAAACAAAAGCACATGCTACAGTACTAGGGGTACAACTCATGCGAGTTCAGTTGGATTGGGAGATTGTCCAAACCCAACCTAAGTGATGTTGAGACCTGCCCAGGCCCTCATTGTAACTCGAGATTGTATGTCCAAGCCCAACCCGAGTCAAACTCGAATTATCTGAGTTGTCCGAATTGTATATGAATTTCAAATTATTATTATTATTTTTTGTATGTCTGCGCGCGTGCATGATCGCATAAATTAATAATTTTAATAAATTAATAATTTATTAAAATCAGACTCTATATTTTTTTAAGAAAATCTTTAATAATATCAAAATAAATAATTTATATAATGTAAGAGAAATGTCGTTATGATAGTTTTTACAAATTATGAGTTAGAATAAAAATGGTAAGATTTTGTATTGTTTGTATATATAATATATATTCAATATGATTTAATAATCTAATTACTTTAATATCATATAATGGCTAATAATTTGTATGTATATATAATATTTTTATATATGTATATATGTATAATTTGCACTTCAATAGAACTTAAGGCTTAGTTTGATTTGGTTTGGATTTCGAGTTGCTCGGATTGTTTGATATCTTTGCTCAAGCCTGTCCAAATTTAATTCGGCTTTTGAATTTTTGCTCAAGCCCGAACCGAATTCAAAAATATCTTGTCTCAAAGCCAGGCTGGACTTAAATTGTTCGGATTAAGCGCACCTAAGTTGCACCCCTATATAGTACTAGTTTTTATTTTCAATTACACAATAATGCTATTTACTGTAACATTTTTATTTTTATAGAGTTTTAATTAAAAAAAAAATTATTTTTTTTATTGGGTACCATTTTTATTTAAATTCCGACAACAGGACTGCCTTTATGAATTGGATTCCCTCCCCTCCTCGTTTTCTTTTGTTTTTATTTATTTATTGAAAAATACTAGGGCTACAAAATGAATTACCAAAAAATTTACTAAATCACTCACAATGGTAAAAATTTTGATGTCTCGTTGTAATTTATTTATTTTACACGCAGTCATGGTTCAAAACTCACCATTCTTGTTCCTGGCCCAAGGTAAACTTAGGCCCATTTAAATCTGTGGGCTTCAGTTGTGAAGATTTGGACCACTGTATAATGGGCTTATCCGGTCACAACAACTGGGCCACAATGTTTACGTAAAACTTTGGGCCTTTAAAGACGGGCAAGTTATTGCAGTCTAAAAAGGAAGGACTCTTGCACCTTTCATGAATCTTGGAGCCCAGAATGTGGCAGACCTCGTTGCGGACAAACAACAGCAACTCTAAAATACAGAAATTAGACATAGAATAAGGCCTCGTTTAGAAACATACTATTTTAGTAATTTTTTAATTTTTTAGTTAAAATATGAGATAAAAAAATTAGCATGTTTAGAATAACTTTTTAATTTTTTACAAAAAGACGTGCAAAAAGTAGAGAAAAACCGAAATCGTTGACTTTTTGGTATAGATTATAAACTTTTTTGTTTTTTTAAGATAAATTTTTAACTTTTGGGCTAAAACTGTTACATGCCAAATGAGACTTAAGAACAAATAAAATTAAATCAAATCAAATCTGATGCGCAATTCTTGTTAAATGTTGTTTGCCTTTTGTGTCAAATTATGTGGGTTAATTTTTGTGTTTATGGATTTATTACAAAAAATAAAAAATAAATATAAATATAAATAGTAATGTTATACAAACAGAATCTTTGTACAAAAATAACATACAATATAATGTGGGCCTCCGTAATCCTTTCATTTCAAACTAACCTATCATTGTGGCCATAATTGTAGAAAAATAAATTAAAATAAAAAATTCATGTTTGTAAATCATTTTTCAAAACGGGTAATGCTATGCAAATATGATTTTTCTTCAAAATTTTCATAAAAATTTATGTGTACGTCCTTCCATAAATCATTTCATTTCCAGTCAAAACATATCTTATTCTAGTTAAAAATTATTATTAAAAAAAATTGATACTCTCACATCAGTTTGTTTGGTCTGTTTGTAAAATAATTTTCTTTTCTAAGGTTCATGCATAAATTATTTTTTTTATAGAAATTTTGTCCCATAATCCAAAATGGCCAACTAATTAAGAACTAGAATTTTTTTTATTATTATTGTTTTTTTTTTTTAAACTTTATATTTAGATTATGGATTTAAATAAGTATTTGAAAAAGGAGATGAAGAAAAAAATTTGTTTATATTTCATTCATATTATCTTTACTTTTTTCTTTTTTATTTTTAAATCGTTATTCAAATTTATAATTCAAAAACAATATAATATAATATAATATGGGTGTTTGGGAAGTGGGTTTTTTTAGTTGTAGGATATTATTGAACAAATTTTTTTTTTTTGTTTGGAAAGATAGTTGGGCTTTTTTGTGGATAGATGTGATGTTTGTGAGAGAAAAAGTAAAATAATTATGGGATTTGATGTGATATTTTGTTTGGATTTTTTTTTTTTTAAACAATTTATCTTTTAGTGAAAAAAAACTGAAAAACCTTCTTTCTAAACAGGGCCAATATTAGGATGAATCACATTTAAAATTTTACACTAGTTAATGGCTATGTCTGTCTTAATTGGCACAGAGTGGATGTAGTTTCATGTGCAACTAATCATTTAAAAGTGCATTAAAGTTGATGAATTTAAAAAACTTATGTTGCTTTATAGTAGTGTTATAAGCTGGAAAACGAAAAAAAGCCAGCGGTTGGATCACGTTGATCAGAATGGTCGACCTGAAAACTTCCACAATAGCATTGATGACATTGAATGAATATATGGGCTTTTTTTAGTGTGGCTTATTAGAATAGTAGCCAACCGAAAAAGGAAAAAGATAGATCCTGATGACGGTTTGGGAGGTTTCTATGATCAGCACAGCAGCACCGACAAGACTCACGTTTCCGCCAACTGTTTTTATGTGGCGCCTAAAACTAGAATTATAACTGTTCAAGTCTAAAAAACACATAGGATCCTATTCGGATACAAAATGTATATGTAGGAATAATTTTTTTTAGACGGGCAATTTAATAATAAATTTTATAAAATCTTATTCATTTATATATATTTTAAGTATTTGATTTTATTCTTACAATGATTATTCTTTACAACGCCCAGTATTCTTTGTTTCAAAAATAATACATTGTTTAGTCTTAATTCACTAATAACTGTTAGATCATGTGAAAATCTTGAAACACATAACTTCTTGAGACATGATTGTGAGTGAATTGAAACAGATAAATAAATAAATATAGATCACATATTAATTTGTATTTTATCTTTTAATATTTTATTGCTTTAGTTTCACCCAAGAGAGGGGAAAGGTGAGGGAGGAGAGCATCTTTGATGGTGTAGACAGTGTGAAGAAAGCAACAACTTTAAATGGGATTGCTTGGTGGTTACACATTCATCAGATTTATGAAGACGATCCAATCCATCATACAATTCATCAATCAATCCTGACATAAAACATTAAGGTAAGTAGCAAAACAGCAGGGCCGTTGTCTTTATTAGCTTTAGTGCCTGCATTTACTGATTGGTTGTCGCAGAACCCCGTTACGTTTGCCATTCATACAATTTCTCCTTTTAAAATAAAATAAATAAAATTATTAACTTTGGAAAGTGAAAGGAGAATTTCATGCTTTAAGTGGGTTGGAAGATGCGTAATGCTGAGGCATGAGGTACATTGAGCGCCCCCACATGATTCCTTCGCCTGAGATCCCTTTCCACAAAGAAAAATATCTTGTAATTTAGATTTATTTTTAGAATAATGATATACAAATAATAAATTTATACATAATTTTTATATATAATTATATGATTTATTGTCGACTTTTTGTTTCAAAACAAAGAGTAATTTATACAAACAGAATTTTGCATAATTCATACAGAATGATGTGTCTCATTTATAGTCATTCATTAAAAGTTAAAATGTCTATCACTTTGATTTCTAATTGTAAGAATACAATTGCCACATTATTTTTGTATGAAAATTTTGCCATCATAAAAAACGAATTTATTTATAATAATAACAATACCACATTATTTTTGTCAAGTTTTATTGTATGAATTTATTTCTCATCAAAAAATCATCAAATCAAATCCAAAAAAAAAAAAATCATCATCAAAAAACCCATCGCTCTCATTCAAAAGAAAAATCAAACCCAAATTCAAATCATCAAATCATTTCATTCCAAAATCAAATCACAACATTTCATTTTCACTAAATATCATCATATCAATGTCATCGATCATCATCAACTATCCCTAGAACAACCCCTTTCCGGTGGTTGAAAAAAAAAAAAAAATAAAAAAAAAAAAAAAAAAAAAAAAAAAAAAAAAAAAAAAAAAAAAAAAAAATACAAAAAAAAATAAAAATTAAAAAAATAAAAAAATATAAATGTCAAATAAAAAAAAAAAAAAATAAAAAAAATAAATAAAAAAAAATTAACGGTTGACAATGTTTTGTGACGTCCTTTAATTATCCTATTTTAATGAATTTGAATTGGAACATATGATTCAAATTTGAAGAAATGGAAAATTTTTATTTTTTTGGTTGAAAAAAAAAAAGAGTCAGTTTTGGAGATGCTCTTAAATGCTCTATTTTTCCCTCTTCTTGAAGCTACTCTAACAAATTGATTAATATATGCGATATATGTGAGACAAAAAATTACATGTATCAAAATGATCAGTCAAGTTGAAGCTCAGGGCCTCATGATAAAAAATTTAAAAAAATTCTACTTGCAGAAAAATATGTAGCGAAATGACTTTTATTTTTTATTTTTTATTTTAAACTTGACTTTTAATGTGAATTCGTTGTTTTTTCCAAGGAATAGTTTAAGCATGACAATCAATCGCTGTTGAAACTAACACAAAATTAGCAAGCCAATGAGAAGAGTGTCAACACAATTAGATAGAAGATATGTACTTTAGTTTATACGTAAAGCCATGGGAGACCGTAATCCAAGGGTCAATTTCCATGTGAATCCCAAAGAGTTGTTCCTTTGTTCACACTGATGATGAGTGTGAGAACTAAAATCAAAGGAGTGTTGTCACGTTATTTATATGTCAAAATATTATACCTTCATTCAAATTTTTTTCTCCTAACTATACCTTTTTCTTTTGTGTAAATACACTGACTTTCCTTAAGTTTGGTAAAAATATAATTTTCTTTTAATAAGACTAAAGGGATTAAAACAAATACAAATAGTTTGGAAACACAAAAATTTAAGAACTTATTATTTTAGTTAGTTTTTTTTATGAAAACACGTGTAGAAAAATATAAATAATAATTGATTTTTTAAATTTTTTAGCCTATTGCCAAAACTGTCCAAAATATACATTTCACTATAAAACATATGATAAAATTATTTTTCTATTTATATAACTAATGAATTATTGTATTTTTTTTTAATTTCAAGAAAGATAAGTGTAATTTATTAATTTTATTTTTTAGAGGGAATTTTCCTCTAAGTCTATACTTGGTTCATGGATTTAGAGAAGAATTTTGAAAGAAAAAGAGAAAAATTATGAGAAATGTAGGTAAAATATAGTTATATTTTATTTACATTTCACTTATTTTTTTTCATATTTCTTTCTAAATCCTTTCCAAATTCATAAATCAAACACAACTTAAGATCTATAAATTAGATAAGACTATTTGTTCGTTGGAGCCACAAATGTCTAATTTTGGAAATATTATTAGGTGATTTTGGATCACCCACCTTCAATCACAAAATGTCATACATAATTTATCAAAAATATTAATAGGGTTTTACTAACAAGTACTTATATAGGGCACAAGTAAAAAATAAAAAGATTGAAGAATATAAAATATTTTTTATTAAATTCGATACACATTTATTGAAATTAATAAACTTTTTAATAATTTTACATATTTTAAAAATACTTTATACATATTTTTTAATATTAAACAATGCATAGAAAAAATTTGTTAACATTTGTCATATTAATAATCTTGAATAATAATCCCCGAAAATAAAGAAATGTTATTTTTATGGATTAGGGAGCTGGAAAACCGTACCCAATTTGCCTTGAATGGAAAGGAAAGCGCGCCGCAATATTAACTTCCACGCAGAAAAGAATGCGAATGGAATAGCATATGCTTTTTTGTGCTTGCTTTTTTCATTTATTTTGATTACGTCCCTGTTGATACCCCGCAATCTGAGGCACGTGTTCTCATGTGAACCATTCCATTCAAGCTTAAGCATTCGCCGCCCACACTCCCCATGCCTGTCTGTCATACCCACCAACCTTTTGTCATCCCCTAATTAAAGCTCTAAGAATATTCATATACCAAAATTTATTTCAAAATTGTAAATATTACAAATTTACTATCAAAAATATTATTCTAATTTTATTTTATTACAAAAAAATTATTGTCAATTCTCTCAAGCTAAGAAAAATTAAAATAATGAGGTTAAATTTGTATAAAAAAAAAAGATAAAATATTTAATAAATAATGAACAACGTCTTAACAACTAAAATGGTAGTTTGTCCCAAAATTAATTTCTTAAGTTTGATGGAGCAATGTTTTTATTGTTTACTTGTTATGTTTATTAAAAAAAAACAAATTAACTTGTTGAGTTTGATTCGAATGAGCTAATTGAAATATTATGTGATGAAAATATTACTACACGATTGAGTTAGTAAAATATAAAAAATATTTACTAAATTTTATTTGTAATATTTTGTAGACCATTAACATTATGCTATTTTTACAATGAGAAAACAAATAGGTAAATAAATTTTCACAAATTTTGTTAGTGAAACCCACTCCACATAAATCCTTTCTATTTGTATGATTATATGTTTGATTATGATTTAGATTTGTTTGGTACAATTTATTATAAATTAAAAATTGATAATAAAAGAAGTTGATAATAAAAAGGAAAAGTCAAAATAATATTTGCATTAACTTCCACATCACCAGTTTTTATCACTTATTTAAACTATTTATGATAATAAGTTATAAGCATGCATCAAACAGGCTAATATAAAATTGTAAAATAAAAAAATAAATAGTAATTATAAATAACTCAAATAAATTATAGAAGTGGCTCAATATTTGGTATATGTAACTAACTGATTTATTTGTGGTGGTGCATAGGGCGGCTAATTAGACGCATAGAGATCTCTTCGGTCTGGTAACGATACACATACATCGTATACTACAATTATACGCAAAGGCCAAAAGCTCATACTCCCATATAAATACAACTCAACTCACTCATAACATTTGCAACCACTTCATATTTCGCAAACAACTCCTCTGTTCTCTCTCCCCCAATGGAGTGGAGCAGAGGACCCTCCGTCGGCCGAGGCGCCTCCGCCGCCACCGTCTCCATCGCCACTTCCACCTCCGGCGAGCTCTTCGCGGTCAAGTCTGCCGAGCTCTCTAGCTCTGGCGTCTTGCAAAGAGAGCAACATTTTCTCTCCCGATTGAGCTCCCCATACATCGTTCAATACATGGGTTTCGAAATCACATGCGAAAGCAACAAACCCATCTACAATCTCTTCATGGAATACGTTCCGGGTGGCACGATTTCGGATGAAATTAAGAGGCAAGGAGGTTCGCTCGATGAGTCTGTGATCGGAATTTATGCGCGTCAGATCTTACTGGGCTTGGATTATCTTCACTTGAATGGGTTGGTGCATTGTGACATCAAGGGTCAGAATGTTTTGATCGGCGAAGATGGTGTCAAAATTGCAGACTTGGGTTGTGCCAGATGGGTGGCCGAGGACGGCGGAGTTGCGGCAGCGCCACTTTCCGGTACACCGGTGTTTATGGCGCCGGAGGTGGCGCGTGGTGAAAAACAAGGGTTTTCAGCTGATGTGTGGGCTCTTGGGTGTACTATAATTGAGATGGCCACTGGGTCTCACCCATGGCCGGAGGTTAACGACCCTGTGTCGGCTCTGTACAGAATTGGGTTTTCCGGTGAAGTGCCGGAGCTTCCCACCTGGTTTTCCGAGAAAGCTAAAGATTTTCTGGGAAAGTGTTTGAGAAGAGATTACAAAGAGAGATGGACAGCTAAAGAGCTTCTTCATCACCCATTTCTCGATGATCTGGAAGCGAATTCTCCTAAAGTAGATGAAGAATTTACCCGGAATTCTCCAACGACTGTGTTAGATCAAGGTGTTTGGGATTCAGTGGAGGTATCGGAAGCTCACCGGAATCTGACCCACATCGGTTCATCTTCAAATTTTCCGGCAGAGAGAATCCGAAATTTGATTGGAGATAGTTCAAATTTGCCCAATTGGAGTTGGGAAGAAGATTGGATCACTGTTAGAAGCAAGGAGGACATTGAAGAAACTGTGATGATTTCAGAGCAGGACTTCAATGTGGAACCAAACGAGAGACAATTAATTGATATGGAGTCATACAATTTTTCAGCTGTTAATTTTGAAGAGTTTGGCAGCTCAATTGTTATTAATTTTGAGGATTTGTTACCAGAAGCAGAGAGCTCTGTTCACACGATTAGTGATATCCATTGCTCTAGTATTTCAATAGGTTTTGTGATGCCCTGTGAAAGTGTTAAAGATGTTATTATTGTTCCTAGAATTCTCACTTTAGAGAGAATGTTAATGAAAGTTTTGTTCGTACTCAATTTAAGTGTCGTGTTAAATCCCTTCTCTTTCTGAAAAAAGAAAATCCCTTCCCTCTCTTTCTTATCTCTCTCTTTTCTTTCTTTCTTTTCTTTTCTTTTTATTTTTTTTATTTCGAATAAAAATATCACTAATATTACAAATTTAGACTTAATTATTTAGAAATTATTCATAAATTTCATCTAATAGTTTACATTTATTTTATACATAGATCTTACACTAAATAAATTCAATTTCAATCATACGCCAACATTTTGGATAAATTTAAGAACTATAATGCTGTGTTTGGTTGGGGGATTGGGGGAGGGATTTGGAAAGGGAAAGGGAAAAGGTGTGTGAAACTAGGTGAAATGTAAGTATATTTTATTCACATTTCACCTAACTTTTCCATTTCCCTTTCCAAATCCTTCCTCAAATTCCCCAACCAAACACAGTGTAAGTGAATTGGCAAAACTAATCCTAAAAATATTGATGCAAGATAACCGTCAATTGAAAAATTGCAAATGAAGTTGGGGGTTTTCTCAATGTAGTCTTTACAACCAAAATATGAGATTAGATGAATGTACTAGGATTGTGTTAAATTAATAATTTAATGACAGATTTGTAAAAAAGAAAAGATAATAAGAAAAAAAAAATGTTAAAATTTTATTTTATTTTATTTTATTTCTATTTTCCTACAAATATCTCTTCAAATCTTTAGATTGAAAAACAAAAGTCAGTATTAAAAAGATAAAATAATTTTTTTTATAAATATTTTTTTTAACTTTTTACAAAAAGATATGCAAAAAAATAGAGAGGTGATGTGATTAAAAAAAAATAAAAATATAAAAAGTATGCTAATATAAGTTATCTCAAATAACCTCTAATTTGAAAGGGTGATGTTTTTTTTTTTTTTTTTTCTTTTTCTTAAAAGGATGATGTTACTTAAATTTAAGAAATTACATTTATTTTTTAAACTCAATGATGTGGTAGTCTAATTATTTATCTCATATCTTTTATAATTATTAATTAATAATCTTATTTATATAAATTGAGTTAAAAAAATATATTTCTATAATATTTTTTAATTTAAAAATATTGTTTCAAAATTTGTAACTAATAGAGTAGTTTCCGTCTTTGATTGGGTCTAGTCTTTTCCCCCCGAAATCAAGGTAGTGGAGTCGAGAATACGGAGGTGGGTTGGGTTGATCTGTTCTGTTTTGGAGCGCCATGATATGATGAGACTTTGAACAGAGTGGAGTCATTCAACAAAGTCAACCACGCCTTTTGTGCGTTTAGACTTGTGTGTGAACATTAGAGACTTGTGAACCCTTCTCTTTCTCTCTCTCTTCACTGTTTATCTTAATTTAATAATGAAATTAATTGAGTCAACTAGCCAATCACCTACCTTTTTTTCTACCAAGGCACCTAGGTTGGGTCAAAGCCCCACTTGAGGTTGGGCGTGCCTGAGTTGCCTAAGTCTGTTCCTCTAGGAAGGACCAAGGCAACATAGATAGATAGTAGTTAGGTAACTCCCCTATGTATCCTACGAATATTCCAAGCCTAATTGGAATGGATGGGACTTCTTAGAACATTTGCATCAGATTTAATAAATTTAAATTAAATTATAATAAAAAATTTATATTTATATTTATATTTGTAATTTTTTTTTATGTATGCACACTTCATCAGACTTTTTATTTTAAAATTTAATTTTATAAAATATTCATTTTTATTGGATGGTTGACCGGGTGAATGAATAGGTGATCGATCACTTGGTGAAAATTATTCAATTTTTACAAATATTGGGTGGTCGATCAGATAGATGACCGAGTGGTCGACTATTTGGTGAAAATTGCTTAGTTTTTTCATTTATTGGGTGATCAACCGGATGGATGACGAGGTGGTCAACTATTTGATAAAATTTTCTCTAGAATAAATAATAAAATAGAGTATAACTTGTGAATAATATATCGCTACATCAAGTAATGTCAAAATTTATTTTGTTGTAACTAGTTTGATGCAAGGGTTCTTTTTGACCTTGTCTTGCTAATATAGCTCCAAAACTAATATAGCAAGCCTAATGCGGATGCTCTAAGAAATCTCCATCTTAGCTTTGTCACAATTTTATTTTTTTTAAATTGGTGAGAGGACAATTATATTATTACACTTAAATCCAAATATTGCTTCACATGTTTTAGCGGTTATTATTTATAAATTTAGACATTCACAAAAGTACTTAGAATTTTTTCTCCATTAATAATGTGGTTCAAATCTATTCAAAATCTATACTCTATCATATAAGTATTGAAGTTAGACCATACACTAATTTTATTAATAATTTTGTATGTTTTTCTTTTTTTCTTTATTTATTTTTCCCTTTCTAAATAGCTATAATTACTATCTTAGGCTTTCTTTAAAAATTAGCTATAAAACTAATTTTTAACAAAAAATAAACTCATAAAAAACTAGAAAAATTAGTTTGTTTGGTACTTTCTAATGCCTTTTTGAAATTACTAAAATAGACACTTTGACAAGAAACATGTTTGTATAAAAAAAAATCGACTCCTAATGTCACAGTGAAAGGCAAGCCTTAATACAATGAACAAAGCCTCGGTTTATTGGTCTTTTGGTCTGGGGCTGGTGAACCAAAATGATAGTGGAGCTGGAGCATGCATGAGAATGTCAACCCTCTCTGCTGTCAGCAGAACCCATTTTGTGAGAATCCTATGCATTTTGCAGTGACTATTATTTGAAACATCTCTAACATAATAATAATAATAATAATAATAATAATAATAATAATAATAATAATAATAATTGGTTCAAATTCACTCGCATATGCATATTTTGTGGCATATGTTCTTTCTGTTTTTCAATCTTTTTATGTAGTCATGCTTGATGCTTTGATGATGTATGTTTACTGAACTTTTCAATGTGAAGAAAGTAATTAAAGTAATTTATGTTCTTTTCTTGGTACGTCTAACTCCAACCATTAAAAATATATTAGTATGGAAGACTAAATTTCTACACGAAACATAAAGCCAATAGCTATTCAGCTTCGGTAAAATGTGAAGAAAAAAAAAACGAGACATTAATTAATTTTTAGTATATTTCAACTCAATTATTTATCAAGTGGAACTTAACCCAATATGCGAAGAAAAATTGTATATCTTATTGGGCTAGAACTTTATTTATTTTGAAAATTATGGAGTGCTATATAATAAATTTTTGTTAGGATAAAAGTGGAGATGCCATAGCATCCTCACCTCAATGTGTAATTCTATCACGAAGAGGGAAAAAAATTCAATATTACATTATGTTATTGATTGATAATAATACGTGTTACTATTAACGTGATATCACTCTTATTTTATATTTTTACTCATGATATTCACGGCTTTCATTCAGAGTGTTTTTTTTTTTTTTGGTGAATTGGAAAAAAAGGGTATTGTTTGGTGTCATCATTGCAACCCATAGGTCTCCGGTTTGCGAGCCAAATTTATCCTAATTCATAAGAAATAACCCACCATCGAAACGCCCTATAGAACTCAATCACGTGTCATAGAAGAAGTCATATTTTAAGTAGAGTACAACACGAAATCTCAAAAAAAAAAATAAAATAAAATAAAATACCGCAGGACAAAGCCTGCATGCCGCCCCCCCCAAAAAAGTGAAACCTAACTCACCTCCATAAGAAAAGTTGCTTTCTCCAGGAGGCCACCCAGGTAGTTGTCTTTCATTCAATTGATGAATTAGTTTTTACCCATTGTCATTTGAGGGCATAGTATAATCTTATACTGAATATTTACTCTTTAATGAGGTAATAGTGAGCTGTGTATGAGGTCATTGATCACTTTTTGCTGGATGCTAGCTAGTAGCAAATGACATGTCAACTTTGGTAAGTTTTATTGTAATTATAGTAGGCACATGATCACACCTTGCGGATAAAACAAACCATTTTTAATCAAATCAATGCATATATAAGATTCCATCATGATTCTTGGAGGGACTAAAGAACATGTTCTAAAGGTCACATACATCATAAATAGAATAAACATCTTTTGTCCAAATTGCAGGACACATATGGATTAGTTTACAATTTACAATACACATAATATATATACATATTTTGGGAAGTTAAACAATTTGTTTCCTTCTCAATCCAACTGAATTAAAAATAAAAAAATCTCATATTTCATGAGAATTATTAATTATTATCATTGTGTTTCCCTTATAATTTTGTTATTGCTTTTTATTTTTTAATGAGAAAATATTCAAGACCATCACATCATTAATGATTTCAATCAATTATAATTCACCAATTCAATTGGAATGGAGATTTTCAAGATCATGTGATTTTGAGTTTTATTGTTGTTGAGTTGGCCAATCATAATTGAGATTATTAATGACGAGATAATCCTGAACCACAAAAAAATGACTCTTTTCAAAGCCGTGTTATGGTCTTGGGGTCGGCCTCTTGCGGTTTGATCTTGTTTTCAGACTTGAGTGGCTTGATCTTGGTACTGCTTACAGAAACTTCTTTCTTCAACACCTTAGTCTCATCTACGCCTCTGCTTTTCAAATTGTCGGAACCCAGTAATTGTTGCTTGGTTTCATCCAAATTGTTATTCAATCGATGAAGCTCTTTGATATGGTAGTGTAGGCGATCAATAATCAATCCAAGGAATAGGGAGAATCCTGAATCGATCAAAAAATTATGCTTAAAATTTTAATGGGTGACCCAAAAATAATGATTTGGACTAATGAGACTAATATAACAGCTCTCTCAAAATACAATTTTTATGTTTGGTAAATTTTTAGATGCGTTATTGGTAAAAAAATATTTATGCTGTTGGGGGCAATACTCAAAGCATGGTACATTGTATATTTATGATTTACAAGAATGTATTGTATAAAAGGATATTGATAGAAATGAAATTTTCTATATTCAAAATTTCTATTATTTTATGCAAATGAACTCTCGGTCACAAGATTATGTGTAGAGATTTTTGAAATAAAGGTCCAACTAAAAAAATCTTTCTAGACAAAAAGTCCAAATTTTTTCTTTAACAAGAGTATAAACATAATTTTTAAAATGTATATATAAAATACAAAAAGTAGATAAATTTTATTTAAATATAAAAGAATCTCATATTCAGATTGGGTTGGGTTGATTCGGAGAGTATCTCTAAAGATTTTCTTATGAGCAATGTTAGAAATCTCAAATGAATTGTCAAATATTTTACATAATACTCACATAAATGCGAGACTCACAAGAAATTACACACATGTAACTATTAGAAAGAATATTTGGTAATTTATTTAGAGTTTATAACATTTTTGTTTTCTTATTTCAAGATTCTCATCATGCATAGATAAATACATTGCAGAGACTCTGTACTCTCTCCAAACAACTAGGAAAAACAATTGACAATCACAATCAAATATATAAAAAAAAACGTTACAGCCATACTAAGGATTTGCTTGAGAATTGAAGTAGTTGTTTTAATTTTTTATGAAAATATGTATAAAATGATAGAGAGAATGAGTTGATTTTTTTGTATTGACTTTTTAACTATTTTAACATGTGCTCAATAAGGCCTAAACTTGGCAGAATTAGTCTTGGTTTAGTAAATATATTGGGACTAAATAAGTATATAAGGATAAAAAAAAACTAAAAAATCACAAAATGACAAAACACTTGACTTTTGATGCAAAATTACCAAATTGACCTATATACAAATAAAAAGTCAAAAAAAATCATTTCTAAATGGAGGGTAATTTTGTTATTTCAATACAAAAAAGTTAAAAAAGTCAAACAAGAAAACCAAACAAACAAAAAAGTCTTAAACTAAAAAAAGTCAAAAAATCAAGTTGCCAACGACACCTTGAAGCTTTCATCGCTAACCTGGGAAAAACTAAAACGAATTTGCAAAGGCTGTGAATAGAAGAAGTTAATACCCATGATTGACGCTTCTAGCAGATTAGTTGCAAGAAGAACCTCATCCGTTGGATTAACCGAACCTGTTTCCATCATACGCTTCTGGGTTGTCATCACACCATATAAGCTTGAGATGAACACCACAAACAATGTTCCTGCAACAGTCTTCGCCATCAACGGTCCCCTCCCCTGCTTCACCCTATCCAACCCCATCATCACAAGTTTCCTTATTACAGGCGTGTCGAACACGAGGATCACAGTCAGACCCATCTCGATGAGCACCAGTGGAAGCAGCAATTGAATCATCTTTCCAAGTTCACACAAAAAAAATAGCCCGGTAGATGGGTCGAAAGAGCAGTGATGGAAGGTGTGGCGACAGAGAAGAATAAACCAAGAGAGGGATCAAGAATGCATTGGCATCATAGAGAGGCAATGCTTTATTTGTCACTGTTTAATATTTTAGATTCTTAAACTGCTTTTGGAAACTTACAGTTTGGTTTTGGAATTAACATTCTCCATGACCAGGGGCATGGCATATTGGGCCATGGATCCTCTGTAGTGGTTTTCCTGCAGTGTTTCCTACACATTCAATAAATAAATAAATAAATAAGGAAAAGGAAAAGAAAAACAGAGCTCGCCACAAGTTCTACAAACCCTAGCCCCAATGGCAGCCAAGCCAGTGCCGGCACTGGCATCCCCTCCCCACCTTTCCTTGCTGGCATCCAGTTCTGCTGCACCACCGCCAAGCCCCTCCATGATTGCTTATAACTGATTTTTGTTTTTTTTTTTTTCCATCTAATTTCCCTCCTCTGTTTGGTGTCAAAATCATGAACCTCTCACTCAACAACTTCAATAGCAAAGTGGGTCAGACATAATTCAGAGATTTGGAAATGTGCTTTTCATTATGTTTATAATTTCAATTTTAACACTTCAAATGTCCAAAATTTCATAAGCCGACCTCACAAAAATACCCAAAAAAAAAAGAAAAAAGAAAAAGAAAAAACCACTTACACAAATCCATCTACAAAAACATCAAGAAACGAAAGCCCAAATAAATAAATAAATAAACAAAAAACAAAACTTTTTAGACTTGGCTTTGTCAAATTCATCATCATCAACTATTGTTTTGGCAATGGTTGTGGATATGTATCGCGTGTACAAGAAGAGACAGAAACCTAGAAATATAGAGAGAGAAGGAAAAAAAATATCAGTAGAACAAGGCATTAGGTCCCGCGCCCAGATCCTCTTTTTCTTTACCATAATCTCGCATCACATTCAGAGTGTATAGCATGGCACACAAATACTTCATATATATCATTGAGAGAGTAATTTATAAGTAAATTGGGCCGAGCTAGGTAATGGGCCGTTTTGTGGACCACAGTAAGAAGGGCCGAGTAAAAAGGGCCTTGTAGTTAGCTCGGTCCCAAAGGAGCCTTGCAATTAGCTCAATCACCCCAGTCGGAGTGGTAATTAGCTTGGCCACAGTGTTTTGGACCGAGGTATTATGACTTCTTAAGGATGACCTTGCTATGGTTAGTGTGGTCAGAACTTGCTGTATTTGGCTCGGTTTTTAACGGACACAACCGAGGTATTGGTGAACAAGGGCCGATCTATGAGTTGCATGTGAAGGTACTAGTTTGAGTATAGCAAAGAAGTATTGTTAGCTCGGTCGTTTTGTCATATTGCTGAGGTAAAATCATCTCACTTGGTTTAAGCAGTGAGGGGGGTGTTGAAGGATGAGCATTATATTTCTGGAGTGTGATTCCTAGGAGGACTCTACATGGAGGAATAAGAGTCCTATTAGGATTATGCCACACGGAACCTATAAAAGCTCATAACAGAACCTATGGAAGAGGTAACACAACTTTGATTCTCGAATATACAAAGCTTTTGTCTATTTGTCTATTTTGCTGACTTAGGCATCGGAGAGGTATCCGGCACACACCGGCCGGCTAGCTCACGTTTGTGTTTTCAGGGAGTAAAGCGACAATGTTTATAGGAGCGCAAACTTGATCAACAGGATTATACGTACGAGAAGATTATTTCTTGCTCGTACAATTGGCGCCGTCTGTGGGAAATTCTAGAAAGAACAAAACCTCTTGATCGAGTTTTCCTCGCTAGTTGAAAGCAATGGCGCACAATGAAGACTTGCCGCAATCAGCTATTGACAGGCAGACCCTAGAGGGGGGTGGAAGGTGCAAAGGCTTGCCTTCTATCCCTCTCATGGCGGATTTAGAGTCCCAGCGACAAAACCCCTGGAGGGATGCAATGGGGAGGTGGGCTAACAGCCCCCATCGCTCTCAAAATCCTGAAAGACAGAGGCGGATAATGGACCCTCAAGTTTTGGAAGATCGTGTGAAGGAGCAGGACGAGTTGATACGAAGGATGGCGGCGGACATGGAGTCAATGAAGGTCTAGATAAAAGGAAAATGGGTGGCGACAGGAGAGGGGTGCAAAAGCAACACACCCCATCGCCACTCAGAAGATCGTGGTAGGCATACCACACCATCGAAAGCAGAGAGTAGGAGCCTTAGAATAGGCGATTCGCAATCAAGGACTTCCGGGACTCGTTACTCCAGGTTTGAGAAAACGAGAACTGAGAGGTCATATACTGAGGGAAGCACCTATCGGCCTTTGCACACGCACCAAACGTCATCTAGGCACACGGAGTTACCTAGATCATCTGACTTGCGAACTGTGCTTGAAGAAAGGGCACGATGGAAGGAAGATACCAGGGCACGCGACCCGCGCAGAGTTTTAGCCCTTCAGCGGTTGGCTTCTCTGATGCATGGGAGCATCGAGGTAGGAATGCCAATACCGTGCCTTGCCTACGAACCAACGGACAAAGCATTAGCAAAGTTGCAGAACTCGCCGTTCGTTCCCGCAATTGAGAACGCACCACTACCTTCGGGCTTTCTCCAGTCCAAATTCACTACTTATGAAGGAAAGACAGACCCCTACATGCACCTAAGCCACTTTCGCCAGGTTATGGTAATATATCGGCGGAACGAGGCTTTAATGTGCATCCTTTTCCCATCAAGCCTTGGCAACCTAGGTTTAACCTGGTTCGAAAGACTACCAGAAGGCAGCATCGCTTCCTCGGCGCAATTGGTAGAGGTGTTCGTGACTAGGTTTAGAACGAATACCAAAACGCCAATGGAGATCGATCAGCTACTCTCCATTGACATGGGCGACATGGAGACATTGAGATCTTACAATAGTCATTATTGGAAAACCTTCAACCAGATTGGGGATTGCCTCACAAACCTCGCCATTGCACAATATAAACGAGGCCTGCCAGTCGGCAACAAATTGAGGGACTCAATTAAAATGACGCCACCCCTCACAATGGAGGCCTTGATGGAAAGAGTGCACCAGCATATTCGGGTGGAGAATGATGGTATCCATGTTAAAGCAAAATCTAGTGCAACAGCAGTGCCAGATAAAAAGTCTACGGCAAAAGTCAACACGGTAGAATGACCAAGCAGGAATGGGTAAGGCAGGCGGGCCAACAGAGAGGACCCAAACAAAAGGTGGTTAAGAGTTCGCACTGCCATTACCACAGTGTTCAAAAAACCGATCTACCGAATTCTCAGTGAGATACGTGATGAACCTTTCGTCCGATGGCCAGCTAAGTTGGGAGAAGCACAAAAAGACTATGACGAAGGATCTCGGTGTACCTTCCATAATGAAAAGGGACACCGCACAGAGAATTGCACGCCATTGAGACAGCATTTGGAGGAGTTAGTGGGAGCTGGGCACCTGGACCAATACATAGAAGGAGGGACATAGCCAGCCTCCCAGAACCACGACAACCCAAACAGAATACCGATCGACGCACCACCTCAAGGTGTGATTAACGTAATACATGGGGTATTCGAACCTGGGCGGGTATGTGAGCTCAAGGGAATGATCAAGAAGGCTGAGCACTTAAGGGAGGTATTAAGTGCACAACCTACCATCAAAAAGGGGAGAACTGAAGCCACGAATGTCATATCTTTTTCAGACAGAGACTTGGCACGAATATATTGCTCTCACAATGATGCACTGGTTGTCACTTTCCACGTCAAGAATTTCGACATCAAACGGATTTTGATCGACCAAGAAAGCTCATGTGAGATAATGTGTTACGAAGCCTTCAAACAATTGAAATTGGAGGACAAAGACTTGGCGCCAGCAACATCTCCCCTAATCGGATTTAACTCAATGCCAGAGTGGCCAGTGGGCAAGATAATCCTCCTAGTCAGAGCAGGAAGCATGACGAAACAAGTGGAATCTTAGGTATTGAAAGTCCCTTCCACTTACAATATAATCTTGGGAAGGACATGGCTGCATGCCATGCGATCGGTAGCATCAACCTACCATCAAGTATTGCGGTTCCCCAACGAAGCCGGAGTAATTGAAGAGGTCTTTGGAGACCAGATTATGTCCAAACAATGCTTCGTTACTGTAAACAGTAGCCGCGCTGCCAAAGGATATGTACAGATGGTGGAAGAACCTGAGAGCAATGAACTGTTTGCGGATGTTGGCAAGGCAGCTGAATAGAAAGCGATGGAAGACTTGGTACAGGTAAGGATAGATGAAAAAGACCCAGAAAAGTTCTTTTTGCTTGTCTCATCTTTGTCCAGCACTGAGAGGATAGAGGTCATGGAATTCTTAACCTCTAACATCGAAGTGTTTGCTTGGACACCGTATGACATGCCTGGCATTGACCCAAACTTCATCTGTTACCAACTGAACGTCCACTCAACTGCCAGACTAATTATACAGTGCACTCGCAGATCAGCACTCCACCATGCCGAGATAGTGGCGGAAGAAGTGGGAAACTTGCTGGAGGCAAGAGCTATCAGAGAAGTGCACTATCCCTGGTGGATCTCTAATACCGTAGTAGTACCAAAGAAGAATGGAAAATGGCATGTCTGCGTAGATTACAAAACAGTTAAGAAAGCATGCCCAAAGGATAGCTTTTCCCTCTCACGAATAGACCAACTGGTAGATCTAACGGCAGGACACAACCGACTTAGCTTTCTTGATGCGTATAGAGGTTACCATTGGATCGCTATGTATGAGCCAGACCAGGAGGTCATATCTTTTACAACTCTTAGAGGGCTGTATTGCTACAAGGTCATGCCCTTTGGCCTAAAAAATGCAGGGCCAACATTCCAGCGGATGGTCACCAAGATGTTTGAACCATTGTTAGGCAGAACAATGGAGGCTTACATCAACGACATGGTGGTCAAGAGCAAGGATGAGAAGGACCATCTCAGGGACCTAGATGAGATGTTCCAGATTCTGAAGAAGAACAAGTTGCGCCTAAATGCATCCAAGTGTGCATTCGGTGTAGGATCGGGCAAATTCTTAGGCTTTCTGGTGACCAATCGAGGTATAGAAGCAAACTCCTCTCAAATCAAAGCAATCCAGGATCTTGAGAGGCCCAACACAGTCAAAGAGGTGCAACATCTCACTGGCCTAGCAGCCGCGCTCAACCGGTTCATAAATCAGTCGTCAGACAGATGTCGACCATTTTTTCAAGCATTAAAGGCCAAGTTTGAGTGGGATGAAGAATACGATTGCATCCTAGAGGAACTGAAAGAATACATGTCTTCTCCACCATTGCTAGTAACCCCAATACCTGGAGAAGAGCTCTTTTTGTACTTGGCAGTGTCATAGCACGCAGTCAGTGTAGTGTTGGTCAAAGCGGAAGGAATCCAACACCTGCCCATCTTTTATGTTAGCAAAACCTTACTGGGCGTAGAAACCAAGTACTTACCATTGGAAAAACTGACCTTAGCCTTAATGATGGCCTCAAGGAAGCTGTCGCATTACTTCCACGCCCACACCATAATCGTCTTAATAGCTTGTCCCCTAAAAGCTTTGTTTGAGAGGGCGAACTTTTCTGGGCGAATCTTGAAATGGGCGGTGGAATTGGGATAGTTTGATATCAAGTTTCAGCCCAGAACCACAATAAAAGCCCAAGCTTTGGCAGACTTTGTGGCAGAATTCACACCAAGAAGTCATCACATATGCCTAGTTGACTTAACTGGTACAACCGAAATAGAGACGGAAGGGGCTACAAGAAGTGCGCAACCCCTAATACAAGACACCCCGTCACATTGCAAACCATACAGGCTTGAGGATCAGAAGGAAGGAATAAACCATACTGCACCAGGCACAGACTCATCAACAAACGAAAACTAGGGGCAATCAGACAGTGAAGAGCAAAACCCAACAGCAGTGTAATAACCTTGACCCTGATTAACGTTAATTAGGACTTAATTATGCCTAATAATAATTAAGAGGAAATCTGGGATTAAATCGCATGTGTATTGCATGATTTATATGTTTCTATCTGTTTGACGTAGAAATATCTGTTCGTGTTTTAAACTTTAAACTACGAATTTGAAGCCTTATCGGCGCCCGATTCTGAAATTGATTAGTGTCTTGGACTCGTTAGACTATGTGTGATTTTATAGTAGGTTCAATTTAAATTCGATTTGGAATGGTTAAATTAGATTAAATGATGTTTTATTATTGAACCTAGGTAATTACTATTTTGCCATTGTGAGTGGGCCATTTTGTTTCATCTTACTAGAGACCTTATTACACCATTTCATTATCCTTGGCTGAGGAAAAACGTAGATAAGAGGGAGAGGAGAGAAAACTTAGTTCCAACAAGGATTTTGGTTAGACACTTGGAGATTTGAAGGTTTATAACAACATTGAGCTCTAAGACTTGGAATTGGAAATAAAGATAGGGGGACCATCTCTTTAAACTTGTGTTTGAGTTGTAACTTGCATGAGTCTTGATAGAGTGGAGGGTTAAGGTCAAGAATTAGTGTTTCATGGTGAATTGGGTAGTATATCATGCATGCATGCATATGTTCTTAGAATTTGAAGTTGTTTTGTATCAATCTTCACATGCATGATCATATTTTGCTAAGGTCCTTGAATTCATCAAAATTCTGAGTTTAATTTTGCTTTGGATCATGTTTTGGAGCATTGAAATTTATTTGAGCTCATGCATGTTTGTTTAAACTTTGTTCTTGAAGATTTATTGAAGTTGTGGCCAAATTGACTCACCCTTGGGCAATGATTTTACAAATTGGGCTTTGAAACTTGATATACTATGAGTTTAAAGTATTTTTCCAGAAATTGGGCCCAAGAGGTCGAGTTTTGAGCTATAGAATGCTTGGTTCAAACTTGGAAGGCAAATCTGGAAATTCCAGAATTCGGCTTCCTTACTCGAGTGACCATTGTTTGTTCAGGGATCCGCTCGAGCGAATGGATGGTGGCTCGAGCGTAAATTGCAAGCTCTTAGATTTTTGGTGCTCGTAGACGCACACTCGAGCGAAGAGACCTACGCTCGAGCAAGGAGCTGTGTCTCATGCTCGAGCGAGAGTCGAGCGAGCATCGAGCGAGAAAAACCAACAACCAGTACTTTTTCATTTTTACAAACCGCTCGAGCGAACCCTTTGTTTTGGCAAGCTCGCTCGAGCGAAGAAAGACTCGCTCGAGCGAGACCTCTATTTTCAGCAAGTTTTGCAAAATATTTTCTAAGGCATATTTGCATCCTCATTCCATCCTAGGCATTCCTAGGCCATGTTTAAGACTCTATAAGGGGAATTCAAGGGTAGAAACACACTACGAACCAGTGACGTATGTTTTATATAATTGGATTGTGTGTTTCAAGTGTGTATCCGTTATGTGTTATGTAGGTCGTGTGCCGCATTCTGTTTGACTGTTTAGCTCCGTCCATCTGTTTCAACGCCCACTGTGAGTAATAATATAGTAAAGATATGTTCAACAGTACTTATTTTCTGTGTGACAAAATGAGATCTGTTTTCTGAAATGATATGTTAAGTACAATGAATGATTGTTCAATTTCTGACATGTATTCGTGACATCCTTAGTACCATGTGAGACTTATAGCCGTGACCCGGTATCGGAGGTTCCTTCGTAGAACTAGGTTATTTGTAACCTTATGCTTATGCGTTCTGTTTGTGCACTGTTGCCCGTACCGGAGGCCCGCCATGGGGGCTTAGCTGTCCTGTTACCCGGATTCGGAGGTTCTTTCGCGGGAACTAGGTTATTCATAACCTTACACATTGCGTGTCCTGTTTAGTTATGCTAATGGATGTATCACGTAAATGTAACTATGACTCATGATTTCTGTCGGTATATGATCCGATCAAGTATGAGTTTGATAAAACTGAATTATGATTTCTATGTGATCAAGTATGCTTTTGATATAATATGAATTGATTTCTGAAATCTGTACGAACTCATTCATTGAAACCCCTTTACTCTGTTTATTATTCACTAGGCTTTCACTCACAGTTTACTATATATATGTAGGTAGGTGGTGACACAGACCCGAGCGAGTTGATGGCCTTCTGTTTTGTTTTGGTCAGCCATCCGTTGCGCCTCCCGAGGAGGTTCCGCTTTAAGCCTAACGCCATGGCTGTTTTTGCACTTCATGCTAGTCTGTTGTATCTGTTTTGTAACGTCAGATCTTGGGATTACATTTTGTAAATACTTTGTACATATTTGGTGTATCTGACTAGCATGTTTATGTATATAAATAAGTTTTGAATTTTCTGTCCCATGTACGTCATCACAACTCATTGGACCTTGTTATTTTGTATATTTGCTTCTGCAACCCCTTACTATTTGTTAATCTGTTCAGAGGCCGTAGGTAATCCTCAGATTACTGGCCGGTTACGGTGCCAAATCTATAGGGCCGAGTTTGGGTCATGATAGAGTGGTATCAGAGCACGAGTTATACCGCACACACAGGTCCTTATGAGCTTAGGATGTCCTAGTAAGAGTTAGGGGCATTCTATCTGCATGTGTGAGTGTGTGGTAATACAACTGAACATTAAAATTTGAAAGTACATTTGAATAAATGAATTGAAAGAATGAATAAGATTATGCCTATGCTCAAAATCCTTTGATGTCTGTATTGTAAGATGGAGAATGCAAGGGGAAGTGGTGAAAGTAAATCTTCAGAGGCTCGCATGGGCCGAATGGAACAGATGTTAGCAGCATTGACTGAGACCTTAACACAGCAGCAAAGACAACAACCTTTACCCTCTCCACCTCCACCGGTACAAGTTGAGGCAGATAACAATGACATCATTAATCTGACACAGAAATTCTTGAAAATGAAACCGCCAATGTTCTATGGTGGAATTGAACCTTTGAAAGCTGAGACGTGATTGCTTGAAATTGAGAAATTGTATGAAGTGTTCTCTTGTTCTGAAACTCAGAAAGTCCTGTTAGCTGCTTACACTCTAAAAGACGAAGCCCACAGGTGGTGGTTGTTAATCCGAAACAACAATGGGAATATGACATGGGCACAGTTTAATGCCATTTTCTATGACAAGTATTTTCCCCAATGTTTCAGAGATCGAAAAGTGTCTGAATTCCAGGAACTCAAACAGGGAAGAATGTCAGTGGCGGAATATGAAGCTAAGTTCACTGAATTAGCACGATTTGCTCCACATATGGTGGACACCGATTATAAGAAAACCCAAAAATTTGAAGGGAGATTGGATCTTGATGTGTTTGATCGAGTAAGCGTTCTGAAATTGCCTACTTATGTGGAAGTCCTAGACAGAGCCTTAATGGCAGAGGCTACCCTAGCTGCCATGGAACAAAACAAAGCGCCAGTACCTACAGTAAACGAATGGAGAGGAAAAAGATCTGGGTTTGGTTTTAAGAAAGGCCAGTCCTTCAATAATAAGAAGCAAAACACAGGGACTTGGAGCAACTCAAGTCAAAGTAGTGGGCTTCCTCCAGTCTGTTCTGATTGTGGTAACAGGCACAGGGGTGTATGCCGCCGAGCATCCGGTGTTTGTTTCCGATATGGCCAGCCGGGTCGTATGATGAGAGATTGTCCACTTAGATCTGAGACTACTAGCCGTCCTGCAGCAAGTTCAGCGGGATCCGCTTCTGTGGCCAAAACCAATGTCAAAGCCAATGCAGGAAAGGAACCTTTGAGACAAGGCCGAGTATTTGCCCTAGTGCCCGGTGACGTACCGAACACCTATACTGTGGTATCAGGTACAATTTCTGTATGTTCTCAAAATGCATGTGTATTGATAGATTCTAGTTCTACACATTCTTTTGTGTCACATGTTTTTTCCCGAAAATTGACTAGGCCATTAGAACTCATGACATATGTGCTATATGTATCTACGCCATCTGGGGACCCTATGATGTGTACTCATGTATATCCAGCATGTGATGTTAGGGTTGGTGATATAATGTTGTATGTGGACTTATTACCTTTGGACATTCATCATTTTGATTGTATTTTGGAGATGGATTGGTTGACTAAATAATGTGCTACCATAGACTGTGCAAACAAAACTGTTGTATTTAGACCGCCGGGTATACCTGAGTTTACTTTTAGGGGGAATGGGGTAGTTCCTCCCCCATATTTGATTTCGGCTATGAAAGCTATAAAACTCCTTAGGAAGGGATGTAGGGGTTATCTGTGTTGCATCTTGTTGTATCATCGATAGTCCCATCAGAGAAACAATTCTTATTGTGCGTGACTTTCTGATGTGTTTTTCGACGATTCACGGGGACTTAATTGACAAAGAAATTGAATTTACTGTTGAGGTGTTTCCGGGGACACAACCTATTTCCAAGACTCCCTATAGAATGTCTATCTCCAAATTGAAAGAATTAAAAACCCAACTTCAGGAACTGTTAGACAAGAATTTTATCCGTCCGAGTATTTCACCTTCGGGTGCTCCAGTCTTGTTTGTTAAAAAGAAGGATGGATCTTTGAGATTGTGTATAGATTACCGGGAACTAAATAAAGTGACCATCAAGAACAAATATCCTTTGCCTTGAATAGATGACTTGTTTGATCAACTTCAGGGTGCCCAAGTGTTTTCTAAAATTGACCTCAGGTCTGCGTATCATCAATTAAAAGTTAGAGCCGAGGACATAGAGAAAACTGCATTCTGAACTAGATATGGACATTATGAATTCCTAGTAATGTCGTTTGGGATGACCAATGCACCTGATGCTTTCATGGATCTTATGAATAGGGTGTTTAAATCATATCTAGATGACTTCATTGTTGTATTTATTGATGATATTCTGATATATTCTAAAGACAGGAAAGAACATGAGAATCATCTGAGAACCACCTTGCAGATTTTGAGAGAGAAGAAATTGTACGCTAAATTGTCCAAGTGTGAATTCTGACTTGACAGTGTGGCATTTTTGGGTCATGTTGTCAACAAGGATGGTGTGTCTGTGGACCCTCAGAAAATTGAAGCTGTTGTGGATTGGCCTAGACCTACAAATGTGACAGAAGTCCAAAGTTTTCTGGGACTCGCAGGTTACTACCGAAGATTTGTGAAAGACTTTTCTAAGCTTGCTTTACCATTGACTCAATTAACTCAGAAAAACATGCCATTTGACTGAAATGACCAAAGAGAGGCAGCTTTCCAAGAGTTGAAAACCAGGTTAGTGACTGCACCAATTTTAACTTTGCCTAATAGTACTGATGGGTTTCAAGTGTACAGTGATGCTTCTCATAAAGGCTTGGGGTGTGTACTAATGCAAAATGGAAAGGTGATTGCCTATGCTTCAAGACAACTCTGACCACATGAAAAGAATTACCCAACACACGATCTTGAGCTAGCAGCCGTAGTGTTTGCCTTGAAAATATGGCGTCATTACTTGTATGGGGTAACTTGCGAAGTGTACACCGACCATAAGAATTTGAAGTACTTCTTCACCCAAAAGGAATTGAATATAAGACAGAGGCCCTGGTTAGAACTAATCAAAGATTATGACTTACAAATCTTGTACCATCCAGGAAAGGCTAATACTGTAGTAGATGCCTTGAGCCAAAAATCTGGTGTGAGTTTGTTATGTTTGCTATCCAACCGGAGAGAATTGTTGACTGATTTTGAACAAGATGGGTTGTTATCTGCTATCTCTGCTCAACCTACTATTCTTGATGAGATTAAACAAAAGCAATGTGAAGATAAATACTTGAAAAAAATTATAGAGGAGTTTGATTCGAAATCGAGGCCAGGATTTGTGTTTGAAAACGATGTGCTGAAATTTTAGAATTGTCTTTGTGTGCCCGATTGTTATGATTTGAGGAAACGAGTTATGACTGAAGCTCACAGTAGTAAATTCGCTATGCATCCGGGAAACACGAAGATGTACCACAACTTGAAATAGAATTTTTGGTGGCCCGGAATGAAAAAGAGTATTGCAAACTTTGTGGCTAGATGTCTACATTGCCAACAAGTTAAAGCTGAACATCAACGACCTGCCGGTTTGCTACAACCACTCCCAATACCAGAATGGAAATGAGAGCACATCACCATGGACTTCATCGTGGGATTGCCTCGTTCTTCTTGAGATATGGACTTTATTTGGGTTATAGTTGACCGATTAACTAAGTCTGCCCATTTTCTGCCTGTTAAAACTATTTATAACGCTGATAGATTGGCTAACATCTATATGACTGAGATTGTGAGATTGCATGGAGTACCCGTATCTATTGTGTTCGACAGGGACTTGAAGTTTGTGTTAAGATTTTGACAAAGTTTGCAACAGGCTTTAGGAACAGAATTAAGACTGAGGAGTGCTTATCACCCATAGACTGATGGCCAAACTGAACGAACTAACCAAACTCTGGAGGATATGCTCAAAATGTGTGTGTTAGACTTCCAGGGAAATTGGGAAACCTACTTGCCATTAGCTGAATTTGTGTACAACAACAGTTACCACTCAAGCATTGGAATGGCTCCTTGCGAAGCTTTGTATGCAAGAAAGTGTCGATCTCTAATATATTGAGCTGAAGTAAGTGACTGACCTTTGTTGGGACCAGAACTTGTGCAAGAGACAACCGAGAAAGTGCAACTGATACAACAGCGTTTGAAAACTGCACAGAGTAGGCAAAAAAGCTATGCTGATGTTCGTAGAAGAGAAAGAGAATATGAAGTGGGGGACCATATGTTCATCAAAGTGACCCCAATGAAGGGCCAAACTCGGTTTGGTGTGAAGGGAAAATTGGCGCCAAGGTATGTTGGACCTTATGAAGTTCTCGAAAAAATCAATCCGGTGTCATATCGAGTAGCCTTACCTCCAGTGATGGAACATATGTACAATATCTTTCATGTATCGATGCTTCGGGAATATTTGAGAGATCCACTCCACATCATCGAACTGACACATGTACTTTTGAAAGATGACTACACTTATGAAGAAATGCCTATCCAGATTATGAACCGCAGAATCAAAAGGTTGAGAAACAAAACAATACCTTTGGTGAAGGTTGATTGGCAAAACCACGGGGGAACCTATGCAACCTGGGAGACCGAGGAAGACATGAAAAAGAGATATCCGGAATTGTTTCCGTTGAACCCCATGTTGATTCCGAATGAAGGTAATTTGAGTTTGGGGACCAAACTCTTTTTAGGGGGGAAGACTGTAATAACCCTGACCCTAATTAACGTTAATTGGGACTTAATTATGCCTAATAATAAGTAAGAGAAAATCTGGGATTAAATCGCATGTGTATTGCATGATTTATGTGTTTCTATCTGTTTGATGTAGAAATATCTGTTCGTGTTGTAAACTTTAAACTGCGAATTGGAAGCCTTATCGGCACCCGATTCTGAAATTGATTAGTGTCTTGGACTTGTTAGACTATGTATGATTTTATAGTAGGTTTAATTTAAATTCGATTTGGAATGGTTAAATTAGATAAAATGATGTTATATTATTGAACCTAGGTAATTACTATTTTGCCATTGTGAGTGGGCCACTTTGTTTCATCTTACTAGAGACCTCATTACACCATTTCATTATCCTTGGCTGAGGAAAAACGTAGGTAAGAGGGAGAGGAGAGAAAACTTAGTTCCAACAAGGATTTTAGCTAGATACTTGGAGATTTGAAGGTTTATAACAACATTGAGCTCTAAGACTTGGAATTGGAAACAAAGGTAGGGGGACCATCTCTTTAAACTTGTGTTTGAGTTGTAACTTGCATGAGTCTTGATAGAGTGGAGGGTTAAGGTCAAGAATTAGTGTTTCATGGTGAATTGGGTAGTATATCGTGCATGCATGCATATGTTCTTAGAATTTGAAGTTGTTTTGTATCAATCTTCACATGCATGGTCATATTTTGCTAAGGTCCTTGAATTCATCAAATTTCTGAGTTTAATTTTGCTTTGGATCATGTTTTGGAGCATTGAAATTTATTTGAACTCATGCATGTTTGTTTAAACTTTGTTCTTAAAGATTTATTGAAGTTGTGGCCAAATTGACTCACCCTTGGGCAATGATTTTACAAATTGGGCTTTGAAACTTGATATACTATGAGTTTAAAGTGTTTTTCCAGAAATTGGGCCCAAGAGGTCGAGTTTGGAGCTATAGAATGCTTGGTTCAAACTTGGAAGGCAAATCTGGAAATTCCAGAATTCGGCTTCCTCGCTCGAGCGACCATTGTTTGTTCAGGGATCCGCTCGAGTGAACGGATGGTGGCTAGAGCGTAAATTGCAAGCTCTCAGATTTTTGGTGCTCGTAGACGCACGCTCGAGCGAAGAGACCTACGCTAGAGCGAGGAGCTGTGTCTCACGCTCGAGCGAGAGTCGAGCGAGCATCGAGTGAGAAAAACCAACAACCAGTACTTTTGCATTTTTACAGACCGCTCAAGCAAAGGATTTCTCGCTCGAACGAACCCTTTTTTTTGGAAAGCTCACTCGAGCGAAGAAAGACTCGCTCGAGCGAGACCCCTGTTTTCAGCAAGTTTTGCAAAATATTTTCTAAGGCATATTTGCATCCTCATTCCATCCTAGGCATTCCTAGGCCATGTTTAAGACTCTATAAGGGGAATTCAAGAGTAGAAACACACTACGAACCAATGACGTAAGTTTTATATAATTGGATTGTGTGTTTCAAGTGTGTATCTGTTATGTGTTATGTAGGTCATGTGCCATATTCTGTTTGACCATTTGGCTCCGTCCATCTGTTTCAACGCCCACTGTGAGTAATAACTTAGTAAAGATATGTTCAACAGTACTTATTTTCTGTGTGACAAAATGAGATCTGTTTTTTGAAATGATATGTTAAGTACAATGAATAATATTTCAATTTCTAACATGTATTCGTGACATCCTTAGTACCATGTGAGATTTACAGCCATGACCCGGTATCGGAGGTTCCTTCGTGGAACTAGGTTATTTGTAACCTTATGCTTATGTGTCCTGTTTGTGCACTGTTGCCCGTACCGAATGCTTGCCATGGGGGCTTAGCTGTCTTGTTACCCGGATTCGGAGGTTCCTTCGTGGGAACTAGGTTATTCATAACCTTACGTATTGCGCGTCCTGTTTAGTTATGCTAATGGATGTATCACATAAATGTAACTATGACTCATGATTTCTGTCGGTATATGATCCGATCAAGTATGAGTTTGATAAAACTGAATTATGATTTCTATGTGATCAAGTATGCTTTTGATATAATATGAATTGATTTCTGAAATCTGTACAAACTCATTCATTGAAACCCCTTTACTCTGTTTATTATTCACTGGGCTTTCGCTCACAGTTTACTATATATATGTATGTGAGGCGGCACAGGACCCAGGCCAGAGTTGATGGCCTTCTGTTTTGTTTTGGTCAGCTATCCGTTGCGCCTCCCGAGGAGGTTCCGCTTTAAGCCTAACGCCATGGCTGTTTTTGCACTTCATGCTAGTCTGTTGTATCTATTTTGTAACGTCAGATCTTGGGATTACATTTTGTAAATACTTTGTACATATTTGGTGTATCTGACTAGCATGTTTATGTATATAAATAAGTTTTGAATTTTCTGTCCCATGTACGTCATCACAGCTCATTGGACCTTGTTATTTTGTATATTTGCTTCTGCAGCCCCTTACTATTTGTTAATCTGTTCAGAGGCTGTAGGTAATCCTCGGATTACTGGCCGGTTACGATGCCAAACCTATAGGGGTGGGTTTGGGTCGTGACAAGCCGGCAGGGACTTGGAAGAAAACATAAGCAGCACGCATAATCCCAAGACATCATCTGACCCCTCCACTTGCTGGAAGCTATTCGTTAGAGAGATGTGGAAGCTCTTTGTGAATGGAGCATCTAACAGGCACGGTGCAGGACTTAGCATAGTTCTCATCTCACTAGATGGCCTAGTGGTGGAACAAACAGTCAACCTTGGGTTCCTAGCATCAAACAACGAAGCGGAGTATGAAGCGCTTCTGGCAAGACTAAAATCAGCACTCTACATGAAGGCCACCGAGCTAATGGTTTACAGTGACTCACAGCTAGTGGTAAACCAAATTTCAGGCGACTACGAGGCAAAGGATGAAAGGATGGCTAAGTATCAAGAGTTAGTCAGAAAAGAGATCGTGAAATTTGAAGTAGTGCAGATAGAGCAGATCGACAGGGAAGAACACAGTAGAGCAGATGAACTAGCAGGCTTTGCTTCGATGGCAGATACATCCATCCCACATCCGTTACTGATTGACTACTTACCAAGACCAAGCATTGAAGAACCCGAGGCAACTGAGGTATGTTACGCCGAATTAGGCCCTTCATGGATAGATCCCATTATAATGTTCTTAAAAGACGGCGTCTTACCCGAAGAGAAGAAAGAAGTCAACAAGATTAGAGCAAAATCGCAGCGATTTTAGCTCTCCCCATCAATGGCCTTATACAAAAAATCCTTCACAGGACCTTACTTGAAATGCGTCCATCCCAGCAAGGTCGAGGCATTCTTATTCGAGATATACGAATGCGTATGAGGAAGTCACCAAGGAGGAAGATCATTAGCTTACAAAGCAATTTCGCAAGGATATTGGTAGCTATACATACAAGCAGATTCAGAGAAGTATGTCAAGAACTGCGAGAAATGTCAGAAGTTTGCACACCAAATACATCAACCAGCCAGAGAGCTTCTACCATTAACTAGCCCATAGCCCTTCGCAATGTGGGGCTTGGACATAGTATGACCACTTCCAACGGCGTCCGACAACAGAAAGTACTTTCTTGCAGCAACGGACTACTTCACAAAATAGGTGGAGGCAGAAACACTCGCATCAATAAAAGAGAAAGATGTAAAGAAGTTCGTCTGGTAGAATATCATCACTCAGTTCGGCATACCCAAGGCTCTAATATCAAACAATGTCACTCAGTTCGATAGTAAAATTTTTAGAGGCTTTTGTAAGGAGTACAAAATAGAATTCTACAATTCTACACCAGCATACCCCCAAGCAAATGGCCAAGCGGAAGCATCAAACAAAGTCGTCTTGGATGGATTGAAAAAAAGGCTGGAGAAAGCAAAAGGCAAGTGGGCTGAAGAACTCCCTCACGTTTTATGGGCTTATCGTACCACACCTCGGCGGTCTACTAGAGAAACACCTTTTTCCTTGGCCTATGGCATGGAAGCAATAATTCCACTGGAAGTCGGCCTCCCCACAATTAGAAGTGAAAATTTTGATCCAGACTTAAATGAAGAAGCTATAACATTGGACCTCAACCTTGCAGAAGAAATAAGAGAAAGAGAACTAGTTCACATTGCGTCTTATCAGCAGGAGTTATCCAGAAAATATAACAAGACAATACATCCAAGGCAATTCAAGATTGGAGATTGGGTGCTGCGCAAAGTAATAGGAAACACCTTAGTACCCGGAGATGG
The DNA here is from genome assembly GCA_025200525.1 of Camellia lanceoleosa. Lineage (NCBI taxonomy): Eukaryota > Viridiplantae > Streptophyta > Magnoliopsida > Ericales > Theaceae > Camellia > Camellia lanceoleosa. Next base: position 175,132,832 of record CM045764.1, on the reverse strand, counting down.
CAAGTTAGGGCCCAATTGGGAAGAACCTTACAAAGTGGTCGGATTAGCAGGCAAAGGGGCATATCACTTGGAAGATGAAGACAACAAGGCCATTCCTAGGACGTGAAACACTGCCAATCTCAAACTATTTTATTTTTAGCTTTTCTTTAAAGTACTTGTAATTTTTTCTTCTCAATAAAACAAGCAGTTTCTTTTCAGTATAATTGTTTTCTACTGTAAAAGTTGTTTTAGTGAGCTAGGAGCATTGAAAGCAGAGTTGGCCGGAATAACTAACTTTGCACTCTCTTCAGCCGAGATCAGGATCTAGGTTGAAGAGGTTGGCTGGAAAAACCAACACTTCTCCTAAGCCGAAGATAAGTGTAACAACCCTCGTATTGACTACCGTTTAACCACTGAATTATATACTGATTAATGCTAAACTGAACTGATAATGACTGATAAGTGAACTGGATGAACTCTTGAGCGGTGAATGGAACCAAACTGAAATTGAATAAGTTTGTCTATTATATTGCATATTGTATCTGTTTGCTTGAATGATTATCTGTTTGAGTTATGTGTTTAAACTGTTAATTGAAGGCCTTATCGGCGGCCGATTTAGGAATCGTTTAGTGTTTCATGATCAGTAGAATATTTGTGATTTAATGGTATATTTATCTGAAAATTGATTAGGAATGATTAAATTAGATTGAATTGAGCTAATTGAGAACTTAGGCTTATTTACTATATTGCCCTTGAGTAGAGCCTTTGTTTACTATTTGTTTACTAATTATAGTGAGCCTCATACACTTGATCTAAGACTCTTTGCTCACCCATTTCTTTTCTTCCTAACCCACCAAACAAGAAGAATAGAGTGAGGAGAGAGTTTAGAGAGAGACTTGAGCTCACCTTGCCATTGTTGTGGAATTGCTTGAAGACTTGAAGGTTGATTGTCAAATTTAGCTTGCTAGACTTGAAATTAACACTCTAGGTAAGGAATTCATTGTCATCTTGTCATCTTTAAGCTCCATCTTGCATGTTTCATGCATCATTGCCATGTTTGAAGTTCAAGAATGTTGAATTGGAGCTCCATTGTTGCATGTAGAGATTAGTGAATTTGGAGTTGAATTCATGGTAGATTGTACATGCATGTCCATGTTTTTATCATAATCCATGTTTTCCACATTGTTTTCAAAGAATTGAGCTCATTTGAGCATGGTTGGAAGCTTAAAATTGTTTTGAATGCATGCATGTCATGTTTGAGCATTGTTCTTGAAAATGGTTTGAAATTGAGTTTGAGTCAAACACCCTTGGGCCTTGATTTCTTAAATTGAGCTTTAAAACTTGTTATTCTATGTGTTTGAAAGAGTTTTCTAGAAAATGGGCCCAAGAGGATCGATTTTGGAGGTTGAAACCTTGGTTTTGAATTCAGAACACAATTCTGGATTTTCCAGATTGTCCGCCGAAGCGAGGTATTCGGCCGAGCGATAAATCGTGACTCGAAGAATTGTTGCATACTTTGTACAGTGCGCTCGAGCGGATAAATTCACGCTCGAGCGGGTTTTTCGACCATCCAGTATATTTTGCAGACCGCTCGAGCGGAGGAAATTACGCTCGAGCGGGTAACGTTTTTTCCTGTACGCTCGAGCGGGGAATTGTGCGCCGGGACTCGCTTTCAAAAATTCTGAAAATGTTTTCTGTATGCATTTTTGCATCCTCATTCCATCCTAGGCATTCTTAGACCTAGTTTAAAGCATCTTAATGAGGATTTAGATATAGAACCACACCGAGGAGATTTAGGGATTTAATTATCATCCTTTCGGCTGTAAACTTAGTGTGTGTTCTATTTGTTACTGTTTAGGGTTGGCTCACGGGGACGCGCTCTAGCTACTGATAGCCCAATCACTGTGAGTAACAGATTGTGTAAAGATATGTTCAAAATGGTTATATTTTGATTACTGAATCAACTGCTTATTGAACTGATATTGTTTATTGAATGAATGTATGTCTGTATTTGAATCAGACAGGCATCCTTAGCACCCAGTTATTGATCGTTACAGAGCTCGCTTCGGTTTCCTTTTGGAACCATCTTGATCGATGGCCATCATTATTGTTGGGTTCATAAGGCGGCCTTTTGGACCTCTTGTTTATAGGCTAATGGATGTACCACATATGACCGATTGATTGAAGTATTGATTGACCGAATATCGAAAGATTGAAATCTCAGATAATGAATTGATTTCATTATCAGGACATTCATTCATAACCTCTTTACACGTTATGTTATTCACCGGGCTTTAGCTCACGCTTATATATATATATGTAGGTGCTCACCGCATCGAGCTAGGAGCGGATTGGTCCCCGATTTTGTCACCGACCTATGTGCCTCCTTTGTGAGGTTCCGAGACGCCATGCCATGGCTTGGGGTGTTTTTGTTTCCCCACTGTCTCCCTACTGTTTTGTACTTTTGTATAGGCCATCGCATCTTTATCGAGGATTGAGTCCCCATCTTGAATGTCTGTAAATGATTGTATAGAGCGTCTTGTTTTGGAGTGTATGAATGCATAAAATGTTTTTGACATCTGATTTTCACTCGATGGACACTAGTTACGCTTTTGGCTTCGCCAGCCAGACTGCTTTGATCAGTATATCGATCTGAGGCCTTCTAATCTCGGATTCTTGGCGATTCTGATGCTAAACCCATAGGGCCGGGTTTGGGTCGTGACAATAAGGATCTGGGCTGCAGGACGTTTGGCAGGAATAACCAAATACTTCGCTCTAGGTTGGCAGGAATAACCAACTTTGAGCTCTCTTCAGCCAAGATTAGGATCTAAGCTGAAGAGGTTGGCTAGAAAAACCAACGCTTTTGCTAAGCCAAAGATAAGGATCTAGGCTGCAAGAAGTTGGCTAGAAAAACCAACACTTCGCTCTTAGTTGGCAGGAATAACCAACTTTGAGCTCTCTTCAGCCAAGATCAGGATCTAAGCTGAAGAGGTTGGCTGGAAAAACCAACACTTCTCTTAAGCTGAAGATAAGGATCTAGGCTGCAGGAAGTTGGCTGGAAAAACCAACATTTATTGCTCTTCAACCGAGATAAAGATCTAGGCTGAAGAATGGTTGGCTGGAAAAACCAACACTCAGTGCTCTATAGCCGAGATAAGGATCAAGACTGAAGTGGTTGGCTGGAAAAACCAACACTCAATGTTCTTCAGCCGAGATAAGGATCAAGGCTGAAGTGGTTGGCTGGAATAACCAACTTTTAGTACTCTTCAGCCGAGATAAGGATCTAGGCTGAAGAGTGGTTGGCTGAAATAACAAAAATTAAGCACTCTTCAGCCGAGATAAGGATCTAGGCTGAAGAGATTGGCAGGTATGGCCAAACAGATTTCAAGATTATGATCGAGATAGGTATCTCGACCAGAAAATGTTATACTTCATTCAGATTACAGTTGAAAACTAAGTGCAAGCATGGAGTAAGCCGAACAAACAGTTGAAACAAAAGAAGCTTTCATTCAAAGTTCAAATCAAAGATACAAAAGGTGGGCCTTAACCTGGTTACACATTCTTTCCAAAAGTTTAAAAAAAAAAAGAAAAAAAAAAGAGAAAGTACAGGATCAAGCAAACAGGTCGTCAAGATCCGCGTCTAGTTCAACTCGAAGCCCGGTTTCAACAGGTAGCTCGGTTACATTTTCAACCAAGTTTTCCACCAGTGGCTCCCCCTGAGTTGACTGAACAACAAGATCAATTTTGACAACTGGGGCATTGTTGGGGGCTGGGGACTCTTCTTCTTCATCAACTTGCAGAAATTTTTCCTGAATGGCGTTGGCATACTCCGCCATATAGCTCGGGATAAAGTAGGGAGGAGGATTCTGGAATGGCTTGGTTTCTTTCCCTTGACCGAGCTTAAGGACGGTTGCCTTCCACCCACACTTGAAGAAAATGTCTTTAGCAGTTTCACACTGCAAGACATATGTGGCTTTGCCCTCCTTGTAACCATGGTCTTTCGCGTCTTCTAACTTTTTCTCAAGCTCTGTTATCCCGTCATTCTTCTTGTTCTCGAGCTTGGCTAGCTCACGCAGATATTTGTCTTTCAGCACGGCCGCAACCTTCTGCTTGTCTGCTTTAGCCGAGTTGACAAGCTCGGTGAGCCAAGCTAGTTCGGTTTGTAGCTCGGTCATTTTCTTCTTGGACTCCTCTAGCTCAGTTGATTTAGCATCGGCCTCCGCCACGGCCTGCCGCGTGGTCTTACGTAGCTCCAACACCCGCTTGTGAGCAATATGGTTTTTTTGCATGGCCTGCAAAAAGGGTGAGGAATTTTGAGTTAAAACCGAGCAAACAGATGTCCGAAATTGAAGAACAAAGGAAAGAGTACTCACCAGCACCATGGATTTGGTAGCCGAGCGAATGGCCTTCAGCTCGGTAAGGTGATCATGGTGTTCCATGTCAGGGGGCAAGCACACGCTCTTGGCCAGGTTGAAGGCAAGAGTGTGGTCTTTGTCTGCCACCACTGAATCGGTGTCTCGAATGGCTCGGTTCTGGTATGATAATTTTGGGGCCCATTCGGAAGGGCTAGCTCGGTCAGAACCCGCGGGCTCTAGGCTCAGTTGTGTTGTTTGGGGGAGAATCGTGTCTTCTTTATCGACGAAACACGGCTCGGTCATGGAAGTCTGGGCGCGCTTGCTCGGCCGAGATGATGAAGGCTGGGTGGTTGGAAGGGCAACCACGGCCTCTTGTGTTTGGCCAGTTTGTGATATCTCGGCCTGATTTGTTTCGGTGATGAGGGCCCTAACTGCTCTCTTTTTGGCCACCTTTTGTTCCGCAATTAATGGAATGAGGTTGATTTGTGGAAGGGAAGGATCAGGTTCAGGTGATGGCTCTAAGAGGAAGTCTGTCACCTTGGTCTTCCTCCTGCTGCTGTATTCGTATCTCGGTTCGAAATTGAGTAGCTCAGCCCAACTTCGATTGGGATATCTTAGTGCGGCGCGGAGTGCGTCAAGGTTAGGATAACTGTATTGCGACTTTAGATGGTCCAAGTCTGCATAAAAGAAAACAACGGTTAGCATGGTTGAAAATGAGGATAACGAAGTAAAGAAAGCTCAAAACTGAGCCGAGGTCTTTATATCGGCTACTCTTTTATTCCAGTTGATTCGATCTCCTGGTATTTGGGCTTCATGGCCTTCGAAGTTGCCCGAGACCCAGAAAAAATCGTCATCGTTTACATCTTTATCCGGGGTATTTTTTATTATTTTCTCTCGACGGCGTCTTATTCTTAAGTAATAAACCCAGCCATCTTCGTTCTAGCCTAGAGAGTACTGGTGAAATAGCTTGGCTAAATCGAAGTTGAGGCCAAGCCGGCGATTTAGCTCGGCGATGCCATTTATTATTCGGTAAGAATTTTTGGAAAACTGGGTAGGACAGAGATTTGTTTGTCTGAGGAATTCGCAAAGAAGAGGCTAAACAGGAAAACGAAGACCAGCCTCTACGATGGAAATAATGTTGAAAGGGACGAAGCCTGATTTTTCCCAGGGAATGGTGTCTAGTTCGGCTAGTGAGAGGTGGACGTCATCTGGAATTTGGTAATCCTTTCGGAACTCGGTTATGGCCCTTGGAGAGTTCACTAAAAATCGATACTTCTCCGTGTGGCCTTAAATTACGTATAATTTAGCTCGGCGTTGAGATGACCTTCAGTATCTCGGTTGAGTGTGCAAAGGTGTGCTTGGCCAACCTAAGTCAGTCTGCAAAGTGAAAAGGAAAAGTGTTAAGCACAGCTCGTTGGACCGTCCTAGAAGTAACAAAGGTAAAATAAATGGAGTCCTAGCTCTGCTACGTGGGATACTATCTGTTCTTAGCCCGGTTGGAGCAGAAGACTTTAGCTCGGTTAAGTGGAACGAAAAGTTCGTAACCCGGTTGAAGCTTATGGTGTACCATTTTTAGTTCGGTTTTGACTAAGTCAGGGAGCTGGTTTGGCCCCAAGTTATAGATCGGTCGGTGTTTGAGGCTTTCTAGCGCGGTATTGCGCAAATCTAATACGGCTCGCTAGCTCGGCTAAATGAAACAGAAGGTACTTAGACCTATTGAAACAACAAGAATGGCATGAAGTTTTAGTTCGGCTGCTTAGTTTGGCTAGGTTCGCACCTAATACAAACAACTTCTTAGTTCGATTGAAGTGTGATTTTGGATCAAACGCATCGTTCTTCAAATTATTCGTGAATACAGTGGTTCTATTACATGGTTTTTCCCAGAAGAATGGAAGCAAAAATGGTATATGTATTTTGAAAAGTGTATGAGTATTGTGCTATATACTTCAGAAACTATATAAACAAAGAGGAAATGAGATTGAGTTACTTACAAGTATGAAGACGAGTTTATGAAGATCGAAGTCACGAGGGAGAGTTTTGCAGGCACTGTGTTTGGGAAAAATAGAGGCTTAGAGAGAGAGAGAGAGAGAGAAGAAGAAGATGAATAGTAGAAGTGATTGGTTCAAGGCGAGGGGTTTAGTTTTGTGTAAAGAAAAAGAGAAAATGCGGGACTGTTCAAATTTTTCGGAGTACGAAGACGGCGCGACAGCTACGCTGGACCAATGAGAGTCTGCCACGTGTCCATGGAATAGAAAGCGATTCAGTTACAGCGACTGAGGAGACGTTTTGACCGGACAAATTAGTAGTTCGGTGTGAATTTAGCTCTATTTAAAGGCTAAAGTTTTTAGCTCGACTTGTAACGGGTAATCCCAATCATGCTGCGCAGATGGAATTAAGGGGCAATTGAGAGGGTAATTTATAAGTACATTGGGCCGAGCTGGGTAATGGGCCGTTCTGTGGACCACAATAAGAAGGGCTGAGTAAAAAGGGCCTTGTAGTTAGCTCGGTCCCAAAGGAGCCTTGCAATTAGCTCAATCACCCCGGTTGGAGTGGTAATTAGCTCGGCCACAGTGTTTTGGACCGAGGTATTATGGCTGTTTAAGGATGACCTTGCTATGGTTAGCGCGGTCAGAACTTGCTATATTTGGCTCGGTCTTTAACGGACACAACCGAGGTATTGGTGAACAAGGGCTGAGCTATGAGTTGCATGTGAAGGTACTGGTTTGAGTATGACAAATAAGTATTGTTAGCTCGGTTGTTTTGTCATATTACTGAGGTAAAATCATCTCACTTGGTTTAAGCAGTGAGGGGGGTGTTGAAGGATAAGCATTATCTTTTCGGAGTGTGATTCCTAGGAGGACTCTACATGGAGGAATAAGAGTCCTATTAGGATTATGCCACACGGAACCTATAAAAGCTCATAACAGAACCTATGGAAGAGGTAACACAACTTTGATTTTCGCATACACAGAGCTTTTGTCTATTTGTCTATTTTGCTGACTTAGGCATCGGAGAGGTATCTGGCACACACCGGCCGGCTAGCTCACGTTTTTGTTTTCAGAGAGTAAAGCGACGACGTTTGGAGGAGCGCAAACTTGATCAATAGGATTATACGAGAAGATTATTTCTTGCTCATACAATCATCTATATCTAACTATTTAAATCTTTTTATATTTTCTAGATCACAGTTTCAATTCAATCTCACACGGCAACAATGGTCGATTGAGCTCACTACCGAGATTCTCCCTCCATCTTCCTTCAGCGTAGATCTCACACATCAATAGGTGACCCGTCGGACTCGCTCACTGCTGTTCTCCTCTCGTCGATCCGTTGCTTTACTCTTCCTATCGTCTCCCTCTTTGGACTTCACTCTGCTTCGTTCAGAAGTTAAGCTATGGTGAAAAAAGGAAAAGTTGAGAAGAATATCAAAGAAAAGAAAGAAAGAAAAAATACAAAACGACGTGGTTTTGCCAACACTACAGGATCCCTTGCGGGAAAACACTGCGGAGGATTCAGACTCTATATATTGAGGAGTCAACAATACAACACAATAGCCAAAGGATATCTCTAATTAAATCTATCTCTTATCTGTGCTCATGATTATTATCATGTAGAAATCTAGAATTATTTGAATTTTAAGATATAATTCAATAATTAAGGTTCAATTGTGAGAGTGACAAAGGGTTTAAAGATCTTGGATTCCTTGCCTTACACAATGTCTATACTTGGCACCACAGCAATTTTAAAATATAATTTATCTTTTTATTCTTTCATTTTTTTTTTCCTTTTGTCACGAAGGAATGTCAAAATACATATTTATGACTACATAATAACGGACGAAATATTTTGCTCCCTTTTGTATTTATTTGTTTAGATTGCCGGTGCTTCAACAATTGCTAGGTATTTTTACACACACATTCACATATTGGTGCGTGTAAAAAAGTTCATACAAAATGAGGTACATGTATCATTTCTCTTATGATAGTGATGGGTTTGTCGCCTTGAATTAAAATAAAATGTCGAACAAGTGGACCGCACAAACATAAATATATGACCATGTGGGTGTCTAGATAGACTGGGCCGAGGCCCGAGTCCTGAATCCTGATCCAATCCTGACCCAAACGGCCCATGCGTTAATCAACCCTCAAAAAGTCATTTCATTTTCCTAACAATTCTTGGTGTCAGACAGGGTGTGTTCAGAAACCGCTAGTTAAATGGATGGCTCCAGGTATGGATGTCTACAATGGTGCTGTTTTCAGTCAACAAAAAAGCGTTAGGCATCGGGGTCATTGTCCGTGATCATAGGGGGTCGGTGATTGCTGCATTGTCAGCAAAGGTTTAGTGCTGCGGGATGCTAACTGCGCTGAAGCTTTTGCGGTGGTGCGTCTCGTGAACGATTGTTAATGATGGTGATAATTCGCTGGCTCCGTTTGGGCACATTCTTGCAGGTTATGATGAGAAGTGTAGAGGTTTTAGTAATTATCCGTTTAGTTTAATTTTTAAAATAAATTTTGAGTTTTGAATCGTATTTTAAAAGATAAATTATTAAAAAGAATTTAGAAAGTTTAAGATATCGTTTGATAGAATTTTTTAAATATGATTTGAGAATATAGTTGTATTTTGAGTTTGTGAATTTTGGAATTATGATTTGAGTATGAAAAATTTATTTGGTTATGAGTTTTAAAAAGAGTTTTGAATTGAGTTTTGGATGGAGTTTTGAGTTTTTGAAATTAGAAAAGTTATTTGATTTAAAAATTTACAACTCATAACCAAACACACAATCTAAAATTGTATTCAAAGCTTATATAAAAATTTAAAAAATTCAAAAAATATTTTTTATTTACAATATAAAAATAACAGGTGCCCAAAAAAAAAAAAAAATGAACACTGCTCTGGTCAACCGACTGGACGTCCAGATTAGCCAAATTTTTCTGCCTGAAAAGGAGTTTTCAAAAATGAGTGTAGAATTATAATTTGAAAATTCAAAACAAACACCACACTCATGAAAGTGGGTGGAAATGTGTTTGGCAAACATAACCAAACACAGGCTAAAATTTGTTTGGTTATAAGTTTTGAAATAGTTTTTGATTGTTTGTATTTTATTTTTTATTTTAGTTGAATAGATAGGTGTAAGAGAAAATTTAATTAATTAATGTTTGTATTTTTGATTGTTTGGTTATAAGTTTTGAAATAGTTTTTGATTGTTTGTATTTTATTTTTTATTTTAGTTGAATAGATAGGTGTAAGAGAAAATTTAATTGATTAATGTGCAGAATGTGAAAGAATGAAAAAATGAGAGAAGAGAGAGGAGAGAGGAGCAAAAAAAATTATTGATTGATTGATTTATTAATAATAAATAAAGATGAGAGGAGAGAAGAAATAAAGTTTTGAATTGCATTTTAAAAATTAATTAACTGAACAAACTTTCCAATTTTTTCATTCAAATCATATTTTAAAAATCAAGCCAAACACTACTTTGTCTAGGGGTGTAAATTGGGCCTTTCCTAGCCCACGTTGGGCTGCCTGGGCTCCCGTCAAAATTTGGCCCAGGTTGGGTCAGCGGGTCTAAAGTTGGGCCAGAGCTTGGACTTGGATTGGGCTTGAACATTTTTTAAATATTTTTTTTTATCAAAAATTTATTATTTTTCACTAAAAATAACACTGGCCTCAGGTGGGCCGATGGGCTAGGCCAGGCGGGCTAGGCCTATAAGCCAAGCCGAGCGTTGAAATAATGGCCTAGAGCCAAGATTCCAAACTAGACTCCTGAACCTAATCAGGCTGAACTCACTCAGGCCGCAGGCTAAGTTTACACCTCTGCCTTTGTCTTTCTAATATCCTTTGCTTGGGTAATAGAGCTGCACATATTTTGGCTCAACGAGCTTCTCACTCTCTTGATTTTTTATTTGAATTGAAGAAATAAAATGTTCCCTCTAATAAAAAAAAACAAAAAGGGTTGACGGATTCAAGGACATAAATTTCATTTTTTTATCTCTATAATTTTTCTTTTTTATTTTAGATTTTTTGTTGGAATTTTGAAACAATTTATTATTTAAAAAAATTAAATACGAGATTTTCAATTTTCGCCATGTTTATAACACGACCCCGTCTTTGACTTGTGTAATTTTATTTATTTATTAGTGTATGTCCGTGCCTGAAGGCACGGTGAAAATATTGTTAGGATTAAAATATGATTGACTATAAAATTTTTGAGTTAAAATGTAATTTAAAATGTAATTGACTATAAATAGATGGTCTGTTTGATTTTAGATTTTCAAATGAATTTTATAATTATATTTTGAAAAGAGTTTGTCAAACTTGAAATTTTGTTTAGTTGTATATTTTAAAAATAATTTTTACAAATTTATTTGGTTTTGGAGTTTTCAAAATTTGTTTTTAAATTTTCAGATTGTATTTTATTATTTTTAGTTAACTTTTTAAATATTTTAATCAACATTTTGCAAAATTATAAAATTTAGAGAGATGTTTAATCAAAAAAATTAGACCCTCCTCATCTATATTGCAAACTTAACAATAAACATATAAAAATTGCCCAATTGAATTTAACAATAAATTTTGCTAGAAAATTTTATTTTTAACAATAAGCAAGTTTCAATAATATCATTCTGATTGCATTTTTGTTTGTCAAACAGAAATTTAAGCGGCAAAAAATGGTGATGTCCATGATTAGTAATGGCGGAGGTAATGTGGTGGAAATTGTTGGAATTTATTAAGAAAACGTGAAAATAGTAATGATACAATTAATTTTTTATACTCGTACAAATGCAAACAAAGACCATATCATCCAATATTTACTACTGTAGTATTTTTTTTTTAACCCACCTGTAATTTGTAACAGAAAATAAGCACTTTATTATCCTAACCAACAACAGTACCCAATTAAATTTCTATATTTTACTTTGGTATTTGAGGGAGGAGGCTTCAGATCAGAGCCAGTGGGGTAGAGAGTGATATTTTGGCTAAATGTCATATAAGACTATAATTTCCTACCTCTTTATTTTGGTTTTCCCCTTTTTGCTTGACACGCTTTCAACTTGGATCACAAAACTTGTCACTTTTGCAATATGTATTTATGAGAGTGGACAAAACAGTTATATATAGTTCTCTAATTGTGTGTAAACTTGATGCTTTCTCCATTTCTCAAAAAATCATATTTTTTTTAGAGAGTGAGTTTTTGATGTAGGACAAGGTTTTAAAAATTTTTATATTTTAGTTTTAATATTTTTGATATATTATTTTATCAAGATTCTTGTAATTTAGTATAAATATTTTAGAATTATTAGGTTTCCTAAATTTTATTATTTTAGAATTAGATTTTGACTAAGATTTTAAATAATTTAGAATTTTAGTTTCCTATTCTCTTAGGTTTCTTAATTTGTGTTGATTTAAGTTTCCTAGTTTATTTTGGAATCAATTTTCCTGCAAGTATTAGATTTAGTTTATTATAAATAGCTACGTAAGCCTCATGGCAAAGACAACTTTATACAACTTTTATTCATTCAATCAATAATATTAAGATATTTTCTCTTCCTTATGGATTCAAGGTTTTATTTTCTCGTGGATTCGAGAGCCCCTTTCGTCTGCTAGAACGATATCTAGTTCCCGTGTATTCTGTTGCGTCAAGTGGTATTAGAGCATGGATTCGCCTAGCTCAATTACACAAGACAATGGAGCACACACAATCCCTATTGACGTTGATCGTAGGGTGGAAGCCATATGTGATGCGATTGAGGAACATCGGCTAGAGATGCACGAACTTCGCAATGAGATTTGTAATCTACTTGCCGATTTGGGACTAATCGTCAACCAGAGGCAACCAACAGTTGACAACAATTGTGCCGAAGGATTCACCCGAGGCCAACCTGTTAGCTTACATTATTTTGCAAAAATTTCATATTTTAACGATTCAAGTAAATTTCAAAAAGAAGATTTGCTTGATTGGTTGCTTGATCTTGAATTTTTTTTTGAATTCATGAAGATTCCTCATGAAAAGAAGGTTATATTTGCATCCTACAAACTTGATAAAATTGCATTAAAGTGGTGGAATGGGTTACAAGATTATCGAGTTTGCAAAGGTAAAGACAAATTTCATTCATGGTTAACAATGAAAAAGTTTTTAGCATTAAAATTTTACTTTTATGATCATGAAGATATATTGTCATATACAAATCAAGATACGTCTATGGAGTTGGTAATGTTAGATAATGTCTCAATGGGACCACATATTTAAATGTGGTGTTATCATTTATAAGAGGCTTACAATTTAAGTGATTCAATTTAGTTAATAGGCTTAAGGGTATATGTGTCATGGACCTAATGTGTAGATACTAGTTGAGTAATTTCTATTTCTATGAGGGGCAGAAATAGAAATTAAAACATATTGGTTAAGTTGGTTTTCACAAAAAACTGCCATACGGTTGTGTTGTTGGAAAACCTATTTCAACCATATATATTGTTATGGTCCCTAATCCTGCCAATGGTGAAAAACTGCCATTCTTCTTCTATTTCCTCTCAAGGAGAATTGATAAGGCACTGGTAAAGGAAAGGATTAGAAGGCAATAACAAAATCAATAACAAGGGGTTTATTGATAAATCACGCTTCCGTTTAACCGTTCATCGATGGATTCGGGTAAGTTTTTGTCTTGATTTCTTGATGATTCACATGATAGATGATCCAAAGCATAAGGTTTATGTTCTGAAATTATGTTTACAAGTGGTATCAAAGCGGTTATATCATGTGTATTATTAGAAATTGATATGCTTTATTCATCCAATGTAGTTTCTTGTTTTTTTCGGATTCTGTTTTTTTTTTTTTTTTTTATACTGCTGCAAATTCTGGTTGGTTTCTGGAATTGTAACATAATTCGGATGGGCAGTGGGCAGTTCATTTTTCAAATGGTTAAATGCATGTGTTTATGTATATATATATTTTCATGCGGTTTTGATTTTGAACATTATAAAAAAAAAACAAAAACAAAAACAAAAAAACAAAATCGTCTGTGTTGTTTTTTTTTTTTTTCTCTGAATGTCTGAAACAGAGCACTTTTGTATTCTTATTCTCACAATACAGAAGTGGCTTGGTCTTTGTTCATGCATGTGTAGTTTTGTATAACAGGTTTGGTTTTTTTTTGGGCAGTCTTTAATCTCTTAATGCATGTGTTGGTTGGCCTTTGTCATCAATTCTTGCATACGGTTTGGTTTTCTTTTTCACTTGATGCATGTGTTTTGTGGTTTAAAAAAAAATATATATATATATATATTTTTTTGGAACCGTCAATTATATATATATATATGTATATAATTGGGATTGCTGCAAATTATATAATATATACGGGGTAACACATAAAGAAATCTTTAAATTTAAAGTAATTTCATACAACGTCTATAGAAATTTAATTTTCTAACGTTCTAAATATAAGTCAATTAAAACAAGATCTCACAAAAGTGATCTCTCTTGTCTAGATTGTTTTATATGGAATGTTTTGATGTTCATGTATGTGTACCTCATGCGGGTCTTTATCAGTCCAAAGACATGATTAATGCTTGGCAGAATTACACACACATTTTGTGGTGATAAATATGTGCCAATTGTCAAGGAAACCTAATGTGAATAATAAATCCATCAAAAGATAGATTTGTTATTTGACATAACTTATTGTCAATGTTTGATCATTACAACAAGAATACCACTTACAGTTAATATCACTACCCAAAGGCTTGGTATTAATGTTGTCCTAAGTATCTTGAGATGTTGTCATTAAATTAATTTATTTAGAGATTATCTGTTTGGTAACTTAATGTGAGCATAATTGTTTATTCGTTTTATTTTATTCAGCTTTAATGTCGACTACTTCAATCTTTGCCAACATGAACAATGTTCCAATGTTAAATGGAACAAACTTTAAGGACTGGAAAGAGAACATATTGATTGTTCTCGGCTGCATGGACATAGACTTGGCATTAAGAATGCCAAAATCGAATGATCTCACTGAACAAAGTACTCCTGAGGAAATTGTGTACTTTGAAAAGTGGGATCGTTCTAATAGGCTAAGTCTTATGATCATGAAGCGTGGGATTCCAGAAGTTTTTCGGGGTGCCATAACAGAGGATGTTACCGTTGCTGGTGAATTTCTCTCAGAAATTCAAAAGCGTTTTGCTAAAAATGATAAGGCTGAAACAAGCACGCTTTTAGCAAGCTTGATTTCAATGAAGTATAAAGGCAAGGGTAATGTTCGTGAGTACATCATGGAAATGTCTCATCTTGCTTCAAAACTTAAGGCACTAAAGCTCGACCTATCTGATGATTTGCTCGTGCATTTAGTTCGCATCTCTCTTCCTGCACAATTTAACCAATTTAAGGTCAGTTATAACTGCCAGAAGGAGAAATGGACTCTCAATGAGCTCATTTCATTTTGTGTGCAAGAGGAAGAGAGATTGAAGCAAGAAAGGACTGAAAGTGCTCATCTGGCAAGCACCTCCAAGCATACGGGAAAAAGAAAGCATAAGGGAAAGGAAGTTGCTGCTCCTAAGGATCCGGAACCAAAGAAACAGAAACTGCAGGATGGTTGTTTCTTTTGTGGCAAGCCCGGACACAGAAAGAAGGATTGTGCCAAATACGTCACCTGGCGTGTAAAGAAAGGTACATTTTATGTTTTGATGCATTCGAAATAAATTTAGCAGCATGCCAAGAAACACTTGGTGGGTAGATTTTGGTGCTACTACTCATATGTGTTTCTATCTTGGGGTTACTGAACTACCGAAAGCCAACGATCTTTGAAAGATATATCTTTGTAGGTGATGGCAAGTCAATAGAAGTCACGAGCAATAGGGCACTTTAGATTATTCTTGGAACCGGTTATTATTTGGATTTATTAGACACTTTTGTTGTACCGTCCTTTAGACGGAATTTAATTTCTGTTTCTGCATTGGACAAATTGGGATATTGTTGTTCTTTTGGAAATATGACGTTTAGTATGTCTATTAATTCAAATGTTGTTGGTACTGGTTTACTTAATGTGTTTGATAATCTATATTTGCTAGAAACTATTGCATCTTATAATGAAACCTTGCACGTGGAATCACGAGGTACAAAGCGTAAATTAACTAAGAAAAATTCAGCCTCATTATGGCACAAACGCCTAGGTCACATCTCTAAATCTAGAGTTGAGCGCCTTGTGTCTGATGGAATTTTGGACTCTCTTGATTTTTCAGATTTTGATGTCTGTGTTAAGTGTATTAAGGGAAAACAGACCAAAATGAAGAAATATGGTGCCCATAGGACTGCAGATGTCTTAGAATTAATTCATACGGACATTTGTGGACCATTCCCTATGGCGTCTTGGAATGGTCAACAATATTTTATCACATTCATAGACGACTATTCTAGATATAGGTATCTATTTCTTATCCATGAGAAATCACAGCCTTTGGACGTATTCAAAAAATTTAAGGCCGAAGTTGAGTTACAACTCAACAAACGGATTAAAAGTGTCAGGTCTGACCGTGGTGGTGAATACTATGGCAGATATGATGGATCAGGTGAACAACGTCCAGGACCGTTTGCAAAATACCTGGAAGAATGTGGAATCGTCCCACAATACACCATGCCAGGATCACCTAGCATGAATGGTGTATCTGAGAGACGAAACTGGACTCTTAAGGATACGGTAAGAAGTATGATCAGTCATTCTACTTTACTAGAGTCCCTCTAGGGTGAGGCTCTAAAGACAACAACTTATATCTTAAATCGGGTGCCAACTAAAGCAGCTGCAAAAATACCTTATGAGTTTTGGGTTGGACGAAAGCCTAGTCTAAAACACTTGCATGTGTGGGGGTGTCCTGCTGAGGCGAGGCCTTATAAACCTCATGAAAGAAAATTGGACTCCAAAACCATCAGCAGCTAATTCATTGGTTATGCTAAATGATCACGGGGTTACAAGTTTTATGATCCCACAAATAGGTCAATATTTGAGACGGGATTTGCAACATTTTTTGAGGATGTTGAGTCTGGGGGGAGAAATCCAGTTAGAAACATTGTCTTTGAGGAGGAAGCATGAGTAATCCCACTTCCTACTACTACTTTTGACCAATTACAGGTTCCTATACCTGTCATTACTCGAGAAGTAACTTCGGATCCTCAACCAGACAATGTTATTCAAGACAATATAGTTCAACCCCCCATTCAAGATGAGGTAATTGTTCCTGAGGAACAAACTCTACAACCTCAACCTCAAGAACCTGTGCCATTAAGGCGATCCACAAGAGAAAGGAGATTTGCAATTTCGGATGATTATATTGTATATCTCCAGGAACATGAGGTAGAAAGTGGAATGTCGAAAGATGATCCAATCAACTTTCGTCAAGCCATGGAAAGTTCCAACTCTCATAAATGGATAGAAGCCATGAATGAAGAATATAAGTCTATACAAGACAATAAAGTTTGGGAACTTGTCTCATTACCAGTTGGTGCGAAGCCCGTAGGTTGTAAATGGATATTTAAAACCAAAAGGGATTCAAATAATGTGGAGAGGTATAAGGCACGTCTTGTAGCCAAAGGCTTTACTCAAAAGGAAGGAATTGACTTTAAAGAAACCTTCTCTCCAGTTTCTTCGAAAGATTCTTTTAGGACAATTATGGCACTTGTTACATATTTTGATTTTGAGTTGCATCAGATGGATGTCAAAACAGCTTTTCTTAATAGTGACATTAAAGAAACAATTTATATGGTGCAGCCAGAAAACTTTGTGTCAGGAGACCCAAAGAATATGGTTTGCAAATTGACTAAATCCATCTATGAACTCAAACAAGCTTCTCGTTAGTGGTACTTCAAATTTCATCAAGTTCTCACTTCGTATGGTTTTGAAACTAATGTTGTTGATGAATGTGTGTATCACAAGTTCAGTGGGAGTAAACACATATTTTTGGTTTTATATGTTGATGATATATTGCTTGCCACAAACGATATAAACTTATTGTATGACACCAAGAGATTTCTATCTAAGAATTTTGAAATGAAAGATCTTGGTGATGCTTCCTTTGTATTAGGAATCGAAATACACCGAGATCGTTCTCGGGTATTCTAGGATTATCACAAAGGAGCTATATCGAAAAAGTACTCAGTAGATTTGGCATGCAAAATTGTAAATCAGGTGAAACCCCAGTTGCTAAGGGAGACAAGTTTAGTCTCAGCCAATGCCCGAAGAACAGTCTTGAAATTCAAGAAATGAAGAAGATTCCTTATGCCTCGGCTGTAGGGAGTCTAATGTATGCTCAAGTATGTACGCGTCCGGATATTGCATTCATAGTTGGCATGTTAAGCAGATATTTAAGTAATCCTGGCATGGATCATTGGAAAGCAGTCAAGCGTGTTATGCGATATTTACAGAGAACAAAGGAATATATGCTCAAATATAGGAGATCGGATAAGTTAGAGATCATTGGATATTCTGACTCCGATTTTGCTGGATGCCAAGACAGTAGGAAATCCACATTAGGCTATATTTATCTGTTAGCTGGTGGAGCAATTTCTTAGAGGTCTGCAAAGCAGACGCTCATAGCTTCATCCACCATGGCCGCAGAGTTTGTAGCGTGTTATGAGGCATCAAACCAAGAGATATGGCTGCGGAATTTTGTCACTGGGTTGCGTATTTTGGAAGGCATTGAAAGACCACTCAAGTTATATTGGGACAATAAGTCTACAGTTTTATATTCCAATAACAATAGGAGCTCGACAAAATCAAAGCATATTGATATCAAGTTCCTAGTTGTAAAAGAAAGAGTACAGAGTGGACAGATTTCCATAGAGTATATTGGGACAAACTCCATGATAGCGGATCCACTTACGAAGGGACTACCACCTAAGGTCTTTCATGAGCACACTGCTCATATGGGTGTTGTTCTATTTGAGAACGTTTTGGTTTAGTGGGAGTTTGTATTTATATTACTGCTTTATGTCAGCCTTGAGTTTTATCTATGTAATTAGATTAATTTCTACAGAAATGAAGTATTTAGTTTAATACACTCTGTTACGTATTGTGAAGTATTGATCTCAATAAAGTTAAGTAGGACCAGTTGGAAATAGGCATGTATGGATCGCATTACATGTAATTTCCATGCTACGCATCCATAATTGATCTATGTCATTTAGCTGTATTGGTATACGTGACCATTGGTGGGTCGAGTTACGATTAATGTAACGAAGACCGCTTTGATCCTATATCAATATAGTTAATGGACAAGATTAGTTGGATACCCTCAAGTCATGATAACAAATTTCAGAGCTCACTAAAGTTAAGCACATTTTTCAGGTTACATATGTGGTCCAGTGGGAGATTGTTAGATAATGTTTCAATGGGACCACATATTTAAATGTGGTGTTATCATTTATAAGAGGCCTACAATTTAAGTGATTCAATTTAGTTAATAGACTTAAGGGTATATGTGTCATGGACCTAATGTGTAGATACTAGTTGAGTAATTTCTATTTCTATGAGGGGCAGAAATAGAAATTAAAACATATTGGTTAAGTTGGTTTTCACAAAAAACTGCCACACGGTTGTGTTGTTGGAAAACCTATTTCAACCATATATATTGTTATAGTCCCTAATCCTGCCAATGGTGAAAAACTGCCATTCTTCTTCTATTTCCTCTCAAGGAGAATTGATAAGACACTGGTAAAGGAAAGGATTAGAAGGCAATAACAAAATCAATAACAAGGGGTTTATTGATAAATCACGCTTCCGTTTAACCGTTCATCGATGGATTCGGGTAGGTTTTTGTCTTGATTTCTTGATGATTCACATGGTAGATGATCCAAAGCATAAGGTTTATGTTATGAAATTATGTTTATAGGTAAAACATTGCCATAAAATTGTAGTTGAAAAAGAAAAGAATTCGCATCAAAATATTATTTGTGGTGAAAATGTTTGTAAAACTAATGAAGAAAATACAAAGTCTTGTTCAAGTGTTGATAATGCATCAACACATGCTAATTTGAATATTGGGGAGAAAGTTTTACAAATAAATCATAAAAATATTGAGGAAGAAGAAGATCTGATTGAGCCCAGTAACAAAGAGAAAATAGAAGAAGAGATAATACCACTGCTGCATGGAACAAATATATTGGTTGATGCTACACTTGATATTCCAAGGTTGATAATTGAAGGATCAATTGAATCTGAGATGGTGCAACATCAAGAGAACATGCGAGTTCTCCACAAAGTAAATTTGGTTGATTTTCTTGGTGTAGAACAATTTAATTTGATTTTCAATACTTGTCTAATTAATCTTGTCAACCAGTTGAAGCTAATTAATCTTGTCAACCAGTTGAAGCATATAGAGAAGAACTTTCATAAAGAAAACTTTTCTATATACAATTTTTGGAAAAGGGGCAAGCAACTGAAACATTCAAACTATCTCTTTATTTGGCATGGAAGATGACAGATCTCTAATATGAACTCGATGGCGAGTTCTTTCAAAGAAGAGGAGTCTGATGTAGGACAAGATTTTAAGAATTTTTATATTTTAGTTTTAATATTTTTGATATATTATTTTATCAGGATTCTTGTAATTTAGTATAAATATTTTAGAATTATTAGGTTTCCTAAATTTTATTATTTTAGAATTAGATTTTGACTAAGATTTTTAATAATTTGGAATTTTAGTTTCCTATTCTCTTATGTTTCTTAATTTGTGTTGATTTAAGTTTCCTAGTTTATTTTGGAATCACTTTTCCTACAAGTATTAGATTTAGTTTATTATAAATAGTTATGTAAGCCTCATGGCAAAGACAACTTTATATAACTTTTATTCATTCAATCAATAATATGAAGATATTTTCTCTTCCTTGTGAATTCAAGATTTTATTTTTCTCGTGGATTCGAGAGCCCCTTTCGTCTGCCAGAACGATATCTAGTCCCCGTGTATTCCGCTGCGTTAGTTTTGGTTGAAATAAAGAAGAGAGATATCATGACTATAGTTTTGCATTAATTTTAATCTAATGGATGAAATCTATCAATTTCTATGGTTTGGTGGTCAGTTTACTGTGTAGAAAATTAAATAAATGAAAAATAAATAAATAGTATGCCATCGGTAAATAAATAAATTAAACATAGATTTTCAAAATTTATAAATAAACGAAATAGTGAAAGTAAACACATAAATGCTAAAAATAATTCAATCACAACAAAAGTATAAGATTTTAAACAAACACCAAAGTGTAAGTCCCACAACACAGAAACATTAAAAAAAAATTAGACAAAATACAGCAGCCAGTTCTCTGCAATAAAAAAAAATAAACAACACCAGCCAGTACAAAGAAAATGCCAAATAATAAATTAAGCACATCAGCCAATGCTCTATAATACAAAGAAAATGATAAATAAATAAAGCACATCAACCAATATTGTACAATCAAAAAAATAACAAGTAACAAATAGTACATCAATCATTGTTTCACAATAGAAAAAGAAATAACAAATAAATAAAGCACACCAATTGTGCTTTGCAATACAAAAAAATTACAAAAATCGTGTTAATGAACAATTTTTTAAATATACAATAGACACTAAATTTACACATTATTCCATGTCAAGCATATGTGACTTCCCCCAAAATATGCAAAAAAACTAAATCAAATTGTTGCACTTAAATTTAGTGAATTTTCAAAGGCACTTTACGATCCACACTGAATAACCATCCATAAGGTCCAATCTTTTACATTGATAGAGACTTTACAAAATATTAGAAATCCATTGAACTACATATCAGTAGGAGGTCTTACAAAAGTGATTAACATCAAGGATATACTTTACAAAATATTTGCCATATAATGTCTTCAAACTTGTTGTTTTACAAAAAGTACTTGGACGCCTCTAAAGTGATTGGAAGCCTTCAAACTTGTTCTCCATCACATTCTGAAATGTCCATGTATCAACTTCTGTGTACTTTTTCCAATAAGGAACATGCATAACAATCTAATATTTAAAAAACAATAACATTAGCATATTGAAACAATACGAAAAATAGATATTGAAACAATATGGATTAAGAATATCTTATTGCAATTCCATCGGAGCAATGTAGTCTTATTTATCCTCTTGAGCTCTATAGCTTTTTCAACCCAATCCTACAAAAGTTTGATTTGATCATAATTAAAACACAATTTTAATTAAAATACACTTTCAATTTTTTTCCTTCATTCATCATTTGTGTTCTTTTTTAAACTTTAATTACTTTCCTCTTCTATTTGGAAATTTTTATATCTTTGTAAAAAATACTTTATAATGTTTTCAAGTTTATTGTTTTTTAAGGAGGCATAATTTATTGAAAATTAGTAATATTAAGGATTAAAAGCACCGCGCTCATCTTCACAAATTGTACAGTAAAAAAAAAATATACATAGATTATGCATGCTTCAAAATATCACATTCCTCCATGCTCCAAAACAAACTTGAAAAGAACCATACCACTTGTGTATTTTTTATTTCCTTTCTTGAGTAGTTTTCCTTTCCTTTTCCTTTAAGCTTCTTATTTGCCTTTGCCTTTCAAAAAATAAGCAAAAATTATTTTAAAAAAAATATGAGAAGCAAATAAATTTTTTGCCTTTGCCTTTCAATCTAATACACCACCTCTATGGTAGTGATGTTGTACATACAGTTGGTTGTTCGATGAGTTTTGGTCCAAAGTCTACCCTTTTTGGTCAAGCACATCTTGTAAGGAAGATGTTACATTGCCAGAAAAAAATATAGGAGAAGTAGAAAGAAGCAAATCTATTTAGAACTAAGGACCCAAAATATAGGAGAAGCAAATTAATTTCCAGCAACACAAAACATATTTTCAGAAACTTCAATCCCATCCCATTTAGACTATAACTCTATAGTTTCTGAAAATCTATATAAATTTAAAAAATGGCTGGTGTAGATTACAGATAAAAGTAGGACATTTTCCAAAGAACTTGAAACACTTTTAAGCAGGACATATCCCTAATTATTCTGACAAAAAAAAAAAAGCCCATTATTGACAAAAATTATAAAGCTTATTCATACATCAATAAAATATATCATTGAAGGAATTAATAAAAAAATCACATAGATATGCAAATGCCAAACTAATAACCTACCAATCATTTTTTGCCACCAAATTTTACTAAAATTAAACAATTTATCAAAATGAGCTGTGTTTCCAACTAAAACTATCAATAAAACACATCAATCACTTACTACTTTACTTCATAGAATCTATTTATCAAAATTAACAAATAACAAAAGATTTGCACATCTACAACAGTTTGAAAACAATAATTTGACTCCAAACATTAAATAAATGGTGAATTACATTTTGCACCCCTGCACTTTACACAAAATCTCACTTTAGTCCCTACACATCAAATTGTGACACTTAACTCCCTGCACTTTTGGTCAAGTGTCACATTGGCCCTTTTGTTAATAGTGAGGCTAATAGAAGTTAACGTTTAGGGAGCTAAGTGTCACAATTTTGATGTGTAGGGACTAAAGTGGGATTCTATGTAAAGTTCAAGGGTGCAAAGTGTAATTTATCCTCACATGTTTTTCATGTGACTAACCTCTGTTAACAATGAAACTAACAAAAGGACCAAAGTGACACTTGACCAAAAGTGTAGAGGGTTAAGTATCACAATTTGATGTGTAGGGGCCAAAGTGAGATTTGATGTAAAGTGTAAGGGTGCAAAGTGTAATTTACCCTTAAATAAAAATAATGAATCAGTTTAAAATTTTCAAGTATTGGTAACACAATCTGACTCCAACAACATCAGAAGAAAATATTAATGAATCTTACCATTTTTCTTACAAATTAATAAATCCTAAAATTTTTAGATATGCCACATTACCCTAACCTGGCAAAGGGTGCAAATGAGTAGAAACATATGCAGTAGTAAAGTCAACAAATATATACTTCCATTCCTAAAGTGGACAAATAGATAGAAAAGCAAACAAAGAATATATATTTCATAAAATCAAGCTCCATACAACCAACAAATAATTTCATCAAAAATAATTCATCCACTGGGTGGTCGACCGCTAAAACATCTCCAAGATATAACTAAGCTAACCTTTTTTTTGACAAAAGATAGATATGAGAAAGAAATATTTCAATGTACATAAGAAAATATTATGAGAATTAAATTATTAACCTTAAAAAGATCTTGGAATTGGCTTTTCAAGATTTTTTCATTTTTGGGAGAAAAAAAAATAAGGAAAAGATTAAAAAAAAATGTGGTTGAAGAGTAAATACTTGTTTTAGGTATATCATGTACAGACACTGAAAATTCTTGGTTCAAAAGATTAGTATTACTTAATTTTTTTTTCTTCTATAAATTGGTTTTGCTTCCTCTTTTATCCTTAGTATTCAAACTATCTTCCATTCAATTTAAGAAAAGCAAAAACTACTAGCTGGGAGTGAATAACCCATAGTGTGTAAGTGGATTAAGTATTACTTATTGAAGGGTAGAAGTTTCTGGTATATTAGAGTTCCTAGTGACCCTTCTTGGGTTTGGAGGAAGCTGCTCGGTCTGAGGAGTATTATTGCCCCCCTTACTGTACAATTTCTTGATCAATTCCCAAAAAATGTCCGATTTATTGATTAAATCAATCAACAAATGACTAAACAACAAAGAAAATTTCTAGGTGCGGTTGGGAAGGGGTTTCGGGTGGGCTTGGGAAGAGGTGTTACTTGAAGGCGAACAATCTTGATGCTATCAACAACAACCACCAAAGCAACGAAGAACCACTGAAGCAGTGATGGGGAATGGGTTTGAATACAACTACTGTAGCAATCAAAGAGAGAGTAAAGATTATTGAAACATGCTGGAAATTAAAGATTATTGGAATAGTATAATACCTCAAATTCAACCCAAAGTATGAATTTAAAAAATTAACTCATGAATTTAAAAAATCAAACAGTATGAATTTAAAAAACTAACTCATGAATTCTATAATTCTGTTAAGGGCCTATTCGTTGAAATAGAAAAATAAAATGTGGTTTAGATTTAACTGGGACAAAATGTAAAAAAAATAAAATAATAATAATGATTAGACTTATAAATTTCCTACACAACCAATCAAAGAAATAATCATAGAATAATAATGATCAATCACAAACTGTAAACAAAAGTGGATTGTAAGTTAATATTTGGGTTGCCAAGGGTGCTTTGAGCCAATAAGTTGTCGCCTGGCAAATAGATATTAGGTTGTTGATTGGCTCAAAATTTTTAGGTTGCCGAGGGTATTTTCCAAGCGACAACAATAAGTGGATTGTAGGTTAAATTTTGTGTTGATTTCTTTAATTGTTGCCAACTATCATGGATTCTATTATTTGGACTCTTTGGCTTGCTATAAATGAATTAATATTTGGAGCCTCATCTGTGTCACCAAAAGAGAGGTGATATTTCTTTGTTTAACATCCTCGCTCTAATAGCAAGATATTATGCCTGCATTTTTTACTTTCTAATAAATCAACATACTATCCATCAAGGTGAGCTGCAAAGGTGGTGTCGGGAGGAAGGTGAGGAAAGGTCGTGATTTTCATGTAAATATTTTCTAAAAATGATTAGATTTAAATGTGTATTAAAATGGATTTATGAAGGGGTTTGTTTCTAAAGCCATATTCAGATTGTTTTTCCCACTCTTAATTTAATTACCAGTTTGATTTTTGATTTCACTTTATTCTATGTCATGGGCAGGGTACATATGTTGGAAGATTGTTGATACAAAGAATGACTGCTGGGAATTTTATTTTTGGATGGACAGGGTATTTTCTAAAATTGTTAAGCTCGTACTAAGTTTTTTTTAGCCTACCCTTGTAGGCTGTGCAAGGGAATATATGTTTTTTTTTTTTTTTGCTACAGCTCTTTGGCTCCTGAACAGATTGTATTTTCATGAGCTGCAAACAAACTTTGCTTACATATGGTTTCATAGTGGATTTGTTTGTGGTTGCCTTGGGGTATGCCCATTGTCTTTATTTAGAAACAAAAACACAAACACAAAATAGAAACCCTTTAGAAACACAAAAAAAGATAGAAAACACAAAATATTGAGCAAAACTATCTGACCCAAATATTGGCCAGAAACTGTCACCAAAACATTTGATTTCTTGATTAAGATGAACAAAGAAAATAAAACAACAATGTGACACCCCAAAATTTAAGGACATCATAATAAGATTTAGAACTTAAAATTTAATTTTCTTAATTAAGAACTCTTCCTTAATGTTGCCATCAAGTTTACCAACATCTATTAACTAACATTCTATAAATTAAAAGTTCTTAAGTTACAGCTCCAAATAAACTTAAAACTTAGTCTTAGAATAAAATAAAAAAAAACACAAATATAAAAAAAATAAAACTAGGAAAATGGTTCATGGAATCTTGGGCATTCTTCAAGCTAATCAAGGCTGAATGTCGCCTTGCAAGGCCTTGGCGCTTCCTTCGGTTTCTTCAATACCTGGCATAAAACGCCAGGGCAATGGGAATGCCAATGAGCGGCGAGCTCAATAAGATACGACAACCCGAAAATACCTACCCCGATAATAATACTCACAAATAATAAATATTGTGGAATAACAGAATAACAAGCAGCATTTAACAAATATAACCGGAATGTTATTGGTTGAAATATTAATAATAGACAATAAAAGCAATGGCAAGCGGAAGCAGTATTTCATAATAAGGAAAAAAGCCAATCTTTTGTTTTAAATTCACATAGATTTAGTTTAACAGGTAAGTTTAAGTAACTCCTCGCAGAGCACTATTTCCACTCAATTGCTAAGCAATGGCCACGGGCAATTCTGACTCCCCCTTGGTCAAATATTCAAATGTTACTTACTGTAATTACCAATGATGCCCAGGCACCAGGATTACGTACCCGAGTTGTGACATCATGATCTGCCCCAAGGGAACGGTTTATGTTGTGACACCTGTACCACCAACCGTATATCGCCTATACTGATAAGAGCCAAAATACATTCCCGTGCCATGTTAGGGTTCGCAACTCATTTGCACAGGATTCTAAACTAGGCTCACCCCGTCACTTTTAAATTTTAATGTGTCTGTTCAATTTCGTGTCCCTTTACTTTGTCCAATTCACATTTTGATGCATGTACAAGTTTTAGTTTGAAAACTACAGTGACATAATGTTTATATAGCACAACAAAATCGTGTATGACAACCAAAATAAATATGAGAGAATGTCTTAGGAATTATCATAAAATTTCTTAGGAATTCACACACTTCTTCTTTCAACACTGTATAGTCAGAGAAAAAAAATATGAAACCCATACCAAACGATGTTCAACCATTACGATATTTTAACTAGTGCTAGTTCATTGAGTTAGGAAAATATTCCGAGAGGAATACCAAGCTAAAAATGATTTTAAAATGGAGAAATAAATTTTGGAAGAAAACTGATTTTTCTGGGACAGTGAGTTATAGTACTTCTAGCATAGGTGATCTGTGTTGGAAAAAATAAAAAGCGGCCTCAAATGGTGTTAAAAGGAGGTATGGTTAGAACGTCTTGTTAGATACTTGAGTTTAGAACATATTTCTAGAAGGATTCGAAGACTGAAAATCAACGGAAGATGGTCAAATAATTTTTTATAAGAAAACTGGACAGATTCTGTCGCATTTTAGTAAAATTACAATTTCTCCTTTTAGACTTATTCATTTTTTGTGAAATTAATGGAAAATAAAAGATAACTCTTATATCTAACTATTCCAAGTGGTCGTGCAGAAAAATACCATTTGTAGAGAAAATGGGACTTATTTGAAGCCACTGCTTTTGCTGTGTTGTAAGCGACGCTTAGGAAAAATATTTGTTTCGGTAAGAAAATGGTGTCCAATGATTTTATAAAAATTTTACATAGTGTATAACACCTATATATACTTCCAGTATACACAGATTTTTTAACATCAATTATTTTCAATTTATTAGAGCCCTCTTTTCATCCGATAAAGTCTGAAACAATGGGGAATAATCTAAGTTTCAGATAAAAGGAAGCCATTCTCATCTCATTTTACTCTCTTGCAAGATTATTTCAACAATGGAGAATATTGAACACATAAAAACAATAGCTAAGCCATATATCTATGTTTGCAAGAAGGAATATGAAATTATAATATAACGAAACCCTTATCCTATCAAAATTTTAAACTTGCATAGTACTATTTTGCTATATATGACTTAACCATGCTTAGTCTTGCATATATAAATTATATAAATTTAGTTAGAGGTATCTAAGGGAGGATAGAGGTGATGTATTCTTACCTCAAGGGCTTTTGCAAACACTTCTCAAAACTAAGTTTGAAATTGGTATTCACCAAGTACCCTCTCTTTTTCCTCTCTTTCTCTTCTCTTTTCTACTATCTTTTTCTCTTCTCTTTCTCCTTCTTTGCTCAGCTGCGTGAATAGTAGAATGGCTGGGCTGAATGTGGGTTCCTTATGTAGGAGTTTGGGGCCCTTTTTTGTTTATTTATTTATTTTATTCTTCTTGGCTTGGGAATTATGATCTACAAGGATAGACTTGTAGGATGTTTCTAAGCATGCTTTGGCAGCAGCCCCTTGGGAAGAAAACAGTCGGATTCCTCTGCCCAAAAATTCTGATTTTTTTTTTAAAAATGAAAATCAATGTGTGTGTATATATATATATGTCCTAGTCACTAGATGTTTTTCTCCCTACTATCCTCTAACTAACTTGATTATTATTTATTTAACTCATTTAGTTTTTCACAATTGTGTTTAGATACAAAAATTTAATCACAAAAGGATAAAAAAAAATTATTTAAAGGAATTTAATGTTAGTGTTAATCATGATGCTATTAATAAAATAATTTAATAATTTAATAATCACAATTTATTGACTTAATATTATTATTAATAAGATAATTAGTTGTCCAAAAAATTTTAGGTTCTTACAAACAAACTAAGATGAACAAAGAAACTAAGATAAACAAAAAATATGATGAACAAACTAAGATGAACAAAAAGTAGAACAAAATTGGGAGAAAGATGAACAACCTAAGATGAACAGAATTAGAATAAGATGAACAAAATTGAAAGTCTGATTCTGAGAAGTAATTGAAAACCCTTATGAGAATTTGATGAGAAGTAAAAACTCAATAAGCGTATTGAGCATTAGAGAGAGAAATGGATTTGATTGGAGGAGATCTTCAGTGTAATTGTTCCCCAATTCGTACGATCGATGTTTTGTCTGTGTTTTTTTGAATAGAGCAAACCCATGAAGACTTGAAAACAGAAATAAAATTGGGTTAAAATTCAATAAACTTGTTGATTATTGAAATTGAAGATTATTGAAATAAAAGATATCCAAAAATTAGAGTAAAGATTATTGAAACATTATTGAAACAAAAGATATCGAAAGATAGAAACATAAAAGAAAAATCAAAGCCCAGGTTTCTATTTTCCTTATTGTTTGCCCAAATATAAAGTGTATTAACTGATGTTTACATTTCCAAAATATAATGGGGAAAATTTTCATTCCCAAAATTACTGATGTTTAATAAACCAACTAAAAAGCATCATATGAACACAATGCGAAGTGAAGCAAAATAAAGCATCATAGACATTATCCCCAAATAAGCACTCTATTCGTAAACATTAAGGAAATTAATACAACCAAATAAGCAACAGAGAAGTTAGCAGCCTGAGAGAACTGATAAACCAAAGCAAAATAGGTTTTAAAAAAAATAAAAATATTAAAAAGCTTTATAATTATCCGAAACAGGCAATTGTGAATCTTCTGGACATTTACCTTCATGAAATCCATACATGGGCAAAGGATTCCAATACAGCTTTATATGCTTTCAAGCCAATTTTGGTTCCAAAAATTGGTTCCCAATTTTGGTTCCCTGGCAGAGAGAAGGATAAAGGAAGGAAGAAGGATGAAGAGAGTAATAGGGGGTTTGGGGTTCAGTCGTTGGCAAAGGTTGGGCTCCGACTGGGAAGCACGGTAATGGGCTCCGATAGAGGTAGAGAGAGAGAGAGAGAGAGAGGGTGTGTGTTCAAAATTTGAGAGGAATGTGTTCAAAATTTGAAAGGAATGTGTATGAGAGAGAGAGTGAGAGAGAGGGTGTGTGTTGAAAATAGAGAGTGAGACATTATGAGCCCTTGGATTGAATTCAATCTGTGTGTTCAAAATTTGAAAGAGTGTGTTCAAAATTTGAGAGAAATGTGTATGAGAGAGAGAGAGAGAGAGGGTGTGTGTTGAAAATAGAGAGTGAGACATTGTGAGCCCTTGGATTGAATTCAATCTAATGATTCATGTATTGACAAAGGAACAAAAGTCCCATCAGGAGTAAAAAATAGAGCTGTTTTGTTATATAGATTTTGTGGAGGGAGTGACGGAGAGCACGAACAAGAGAGAAGTGGGCGTGCGAAATAAGCAATCAACAATGGAGACGGCGATATTTGCTTCCTCACAATATTCGCCGCTACCTACAGCGTCGACTTCTCAGTCTCTGCATTTCATGCCCTATGTATTCACCAGAAACACTCTCAAATCCAAACCACGGTCGACTTTCTCTCTCTCTCTCTCTCTCTCTCTCTCCATGTTGATAAATTGTATCACATATATGCACATACATTTGTTCATATCTGAACATATGTGTACTTGAATTTATAATCAAACCATTTGTGATTTCGAAATGTGTAGTGGTGACTCTGCTTGACTACGGTGCTGGAAACGTTCCAAGTGTGAGGAATGAAAATCTGATTTCTCAATTTCAACGTCAAAGATGTAATCCTTATTCGCCTCTGTTAATGTATATGTAGTATTCCTAGATATATTAGGTATTGATGTCCTAGATATATTAGGTATTGATTTCCTAGATATATTTGGGAATAGCCATAGTTAGGTTTCTTATAGGATACTCTTCTCATAGTTAGGTTTTTAATAGAATACTCTTTCTTAACCTATATATACAGGCCTTCTATTGTTCAATACAATTCATTCAATACAATACATATTATTTCATTTCTTTCCACTATTCTAACATGGTATCAAAGCTATAGGTTAAATTCTTGGTGTTCTTCGCCTTATCGATGGGCGGCAGCCTTGCATTGGCCACCTGCCAAAACCTCAACCTATTCCGCTGTCATATTTTCCTATTAGTATTGCTTCGTGGTGATCTCTTCCTTTTGTCCGCTGTTTATTCCTACCCAAAATATCTCTATCATATTTTTGTTTTTTATTTTTTTTTGAGCGTGTGTATTTTTGCTTCACTCTGTTTTTCCTTCTGCTTCAACCTCAAATAGATTTCTATCTTCAAACCTATTTGAGTTTGAGGGGGGTATTTTACCTATATCATATTGAGTATGGTTATACACCATGTAAACCACTCAAGTCGCCTCCTTGGCATACACTCTAAGCCATCCTCTTGGCGCACCACCAAAGCCACCCTCTTTGGTGCATAACTCAAGCCGCTTCCTTTTGCGCACCATCCAAGCCACTTTCTTGGTGCACTCCCTTAGCCGGCTCCTTTGGCACACTCTTTAAGTCACCTCATTGGCGCATTACCTAAGTCGCTCCCCTATGGCGCACTCTCTAAGCCACCTCATTGGCACACTACCTAAGCCGCTCCTTGCACAACATCCAAGCCACCTCCTCTGGCGCACTCAGTCCTTTGTTATCATCATCGTTCAGTACCATGTCATAAGCTATGTGTGTGCCACGCTTGCTGTCCCGACATCCAGTTCTCTACATCGGTCCGCCATGACCTCTTTAAACTGTCCCGACATTGATTCCGATTAGCCTCTAACATCGGTTTGACATGACCCCTTTAAACTGTCCAGACATTGATTCCAGTTAGCCAATCTCTATAACGGTCCGGCATGACCTTAAATTGTCCCGGTATTAGTTTCAGACAATTCCTACAACGGTTTGGCATGACCTTAAACTGTCTGGACATTAGTTTTGGCCTCTAATCTATCTCAAGCGCTCTTGCACTCTGGTTCGGATTTTGCAATCTATTTGCCTTTTATTTTACTTAATTTTATTTCATGTTTTAGTTTCTCTTGAGTTTATCCTCCTTAAGTTTGAGGAAAAATGTTAATGTATATGTGGTATTCCTAGATATATTAGGTATTGATTTCCTAGATATGTTTGGGAATAGCCATAGTTAGATTTCTTATGGGATACTCTTCTCATAGTTTGGTTTTTAATAGGATACTCTTTGTTAGCCTATATATACAGGTCTTTTATTATTCAATACAATACATATTATTTCATCTCTCTCTACTATTCTAACAATCTCTTTCTAATTTTTCTTTCTCTTATTCTAATCTTCTGCTTCAATGCCGAACAAACGAGAAAAATGAAAGAAACGAAATTGTTGATTTTTTTGGTTGTCCACTGGCCTCTATACTACCGTGCCTTGTATTACTATATCTGAATTGATCCTTTTGAGCTTAAAAGGATTTGGAAGTTGTGAATTGTTTTTCATAAGGTACTAGATTCAATCTTCTACTTAGATTTTGTTCCAATGTTTCGTAGCAACCAAACACAGGATTATATTGCTTATTTAGAGGTTGAATCAATTGCAATACAAAGCAGCAGCAGTTTGCTTTTGTGGAATTTTGTAGTCAGAGAAATAGTTTTGAACTGTCTGAAAGTACTAGTTTCTTTGGATTTTTGTAATCTCCATGTTGTAGATGACCTCAAACAATGAACGATCACTCATCCTAACTCAATAGAGTTTCAATCCTGATTTTTTATGGCTTTCCATGAACTTTTTTTTAATTTATTTTTTATTTTTTATAATTTCATGATGAAGAAATGGTAGGGAGAATGTGATTTGCTCTGCCGTTGGTATACAACAAAATAAACGAGAAGGCAAAATCCATCCAAAAAAAAAAAATTCAACACAGGCACAAAAAGTAGAAAACACCAAATTAAGCCATAAACACCAGAAGACATTCATTAATTGTTTCTTATTATTATTATTATTATTTTTTCCAGGTGCAAACACCAGAAAACATTCTAAATGCAAAACGCCTTATTGTCCCTAGGGTTGGGGCATTTGTTGCAGCCATGGATGTGCTAACCCGAAAAGTGTTAGTTTTGTGTATAACATCTTCATTCCATGGTAATTCATGTTTGCAAAAAATGCAATTTTGTTAAAAGTTTTATCTAACAAGGAAAATCTTG
The DNA here is from genome assembly GCA_025200525.1 of Camellia lanceoleosa. NCBI lineage: Eukaryota > Viridiplantae > Streptophyta > Magnoliopsida > Ericales > Theaceae > Camellia > Camellia lanceoleosa. The sequence goes on along the minus strand of CM045764.1, from coordinate 175,100,289 downwards.
TGTCTTTTTTATATTTATCTTGGTTCTAGGCCTTATGAAAATTGGAAAAAAAAAAAAATTCATTATCATTCTTTTACATGCGTGGCATCATGAAGCTCAACATTAAGTGTTCTTAATTACTTACGGTCTCAATCAGGGGCAATGCCATAGTCAATCCTTCCCAACCCTCTTCACACTTGGAAAAAAGCTATTAGATATACAACGGTTTAGTCTTCAAGCAAGTGATGGGTTCAATTGAACCCACTAATTTTCCTCCGAACCCATATTTTGGCTATAGGACTGACCTAATTTTAGGGGAAGTTATTTTTGTGGTTTTGGAGTAATGTTTCACATTATTTATGTTGTGACACTTGTTTAGTTGTCTTTAAAAATTAACACAAAAGTGATAATTCCTAATGAAGAAGAACATGCATGGTATCAGTGAACGGTAAGCTTCCATGCTTTCATTATAGATGTTTCATTGATTTTTAATAAGTCTCAACTTCTGTCATTACCCAAAGTCCCGAAGTTAGACATCTCCAGCAATTTGCCTCAAAATACTCCCAAGACCCAGCACATGGTACCCTTGTCATTTTTAAAAAAAATCGAAAAGAAATTACAGGGGAGAGAAGGGAAGCTGGATTCCCTTGATCATTAAAAAAATAGCATTTTGACCAGTTATGTTAACCTGCTTCATCTGGGCAACTGGAATGTTGGTGACGGTTGTGATATTTGGTATTTTAAGCCTATCCTATGTCCTAAGATTTCAGTAATTGAAGTGGTGCTTGTGGCAAGATTGACATCGACAAGAGTGCAGATGTCATGAGGTAGAAATATATTGTTGAACATAGATTGCAGCTGTAGCTGGCACTACAATATATAAGAATTTTAGAGATTAAATGTTTTGATTTTTAAAAGTAAAAATTTTGTTACAAAAGATATTTAGGAACCAATTTCCATCGTAATAAGGGTAGTCGTTAAAAAGTCGTCTTGAAAAGTCAAAAATAAGACTTTTAGCGACAAAATTTTGAAAATGTCACTAATAAATAGACTTTTAGGGACAAAATAATTTAGTCTCAAAATGGTTTATTTTTTGAGACAAAAAATTTGGTCCCAAGAGGATAATAATTTATAACTAATGTCTAATTTTTGTTACTAAAAATATAATGACGACACTTTTCGCAACAAAATTATTTGGTCTCTAACAAATAATTTTTTCCTTAAATTTTGGTTTCTAAAACCTTTTTTTTTTGTAGTGTGCATGTGTGTAGTCTCCCACTGCAGAGTGCACATTGTTATGGGGGCATGCTATATATGTTAAGGAAAATATGTGATTCCCACAAGTAAATCAATCAATGAGAATAAAAACTAATATGGAAAAATTAAATTAAAAGCAATACAAGAATTTTTATGTAGTTCCCTCAATGTGAGGTACGTCCACGGGATCAAAATCCGATTCCACTATCAACCAAATAAGTTTCTAAACGATTACAAACGAGACACGAATCAGCATGCTTGGTTGTGGTTTTTTGAAAAAAATTTTGAAAAATTGATTTGAAAACTGTTTTTTGAAAAAAAATGGTTGTTTGGTTTTCCAAAAAATATATCATTACAATTTTAAATTTTCCTCCAAATTAATGATTGAAACAATTAAAAAAACACAAAAAAAAATTACATTAAAACATTCTCTCAAATTTTTTAAATATATATATATATACATACATACATATATGTACCTATATGTACCTATTCTACTAAAGCCTACCTATCTCATTTTCAAAGCCTACCTATATATACCTATTCTACTAAAACCTACCTATCTCATTTATTTTTTTTGAAAACATAACTCATTTTTTAGAATAACCAAACAAGTTGTATAAAATTTTCAAAAAATCATATTCAAAAAACCACAACCAAACACAGTGAATGGTCTCACAAAACACCCTTAGATGAATTCTAAATAATCACAAATAAATAAGAGGAAAGATCTCACCAAATAGATGAACCAAAATCTTTGAAACCAAAATTGTAGAAGATCCAAAATAACGAACCAGCACTAACCGAAGATGCCCCAAACCAAGCTTCAAAAACCAAAATTGAACCAATATGTAGCAGCCTCGCAAAGACCAAAGCCCACCAAATTGATTTAACAATCTGTAATAGCCGCATGAACTTCGGAAAAGCAACAACCAAAATATAATTAGGCCACTGGCTTCTCTCTCCGAAAACAAGGCCATATATATATAGTAAACTTGTGGGGTTTTTTTTTTTTTTTTTATCAAACCCTAGTTATAACCAAATTAGATTGGGTCTCTAAAAAATTAGATATAATATATTAAAATATATTATACCTAAACCAAACTAAATTAAAATTCTTTAACAAACCAATTGGGTCCCATACTCCAATAAGGAGGTATACCTAACAATTCTCCCCCTACCGACTTAGGTGGAGACATCAACCATACCAACCAAAGTTCGACACTTTAAATGTTTGTTCCTCAACAAAGTCTTAGTCAACATATCTGAAATATTATCATCTGTGTGAACCTTTTCGAGTTGCAACAATTTTGAATCTAACACATCACGAATCCAATGGTATCTCACATCAATGTGTTTCGATCTCGAATGAAAAGTAAAATTTTTACTCAAGTGAATATCACTTTGACTATCACAATAAAGGACATACTTTTCTTGCTTCAAACCCAACTCTTGCAAAAATTTCTTCAACCATAACTCTTTTTTGCAAGCATCCGTAATAGCAATAAATTCAACTTCGATAGTTGAGAGAGCAACACATTTTTGTAATTTAGATTACCATGCCACAGCTCTCCCTGTAAAAGTCATCAAATACCCCGAAGTAGATTTCCTAGAATCAATATCACCGGCCATGTCAGAATCTGTGAACCCATCAAGCGCTTACCATCCTCAAAACACAAAAACACGTTCGAAGTCCCTTGAAGATACCTTAAAATCCATTTTACCGCTGCCCAATGTTCTTTACCCGAATTAAAGAGAAAACGACTCACCACACCAACGGCGTGAGCAATATCTGGCCTTGTATAAACCATGGCGTACATCAAAGAACCAACTGCTGAAGCATAAGGAACTTTCAGCATCTCTTCCTTGTCTTTCTCACTTGTAGGACATTGATTCGAACTAAGCTTGAAGTGACCCGCAAATGGACAACCAACCGGCTTTACTTTATTCATGTTGAACCTCTCAAGAACTTTCTCATTGTAGCTTTCTTGAGACAACCAAATCAGCCCCTCTTTGCGATCACGAACAATTTTCATACCAAGTATTTGCTTTGCCGGTCCCAAATCTTTCATAGCAAAAGACTTGCTCAACTCTAATTTCAACCTATTTATCATGGTAGAATCTTGATCCACAATTAACATGTCATCAACATAAAGCAAAAGAATAATAAATTTGCCATCTAGGAAATTTTTCACAAACACACAACAGTCCGAAGTGGTTTTAGAAAAACCATTATTCATCATGAAATAATCAAATTTTTTGTACCATTGCCGCGGGCTTGTTTGAGAACATATAAACTTTTCTTCAATTTGCAAACAAATTTCTCTTTCCCTTTTTCCACAAAACCTTCCGGTTGTTCCATGTAAATTTCTTCTTCAAGATCACCATGAAGAAATGCGGTCTTCACATCAAGTTGCTCAACTTCAAGGTTCATACTTGCAGCCATGCCAAATACAATCCGAATAGAAGACATCTTTACAACCGGTGAGAAAATATCGTCAAAGTCAATACCTTTCTTTTGCCCAAAGCCTTTCACAATTAGACGTTCCTTATATCTCAGATTCTTTCCATCATTCTTTAATTTGAAAACCCACTTATTTTTCAGATTTTTCCTCTCTTTAGGTAACTTCACTAAATCATAAGTCTGGTTTTCAAGCAAGGAATTCATCTCCTTGTCCATGGCCTTTTTCTAATCACCTTTCTTTGCATGTTCAATTGCTTCTTGGTAGCTCTCAGGCTCCCCTTGATCAGAAATCAACACAAATTCATTGGGAGGATACTTTCTTGAAGGTTGTCGGTCCCTTGTAAATTTCCTCAACTCAAGTTGTGGTGGCGGTTCTTTAGTTGGATGCTCTTCCTTAATTTCTGGCTCAACTTCATTAGGATTAGCATCATTCTTCACATCTTCAATATGTGGCTGCACATCTCCCCTATTTTCATCATTCACCGAAGATGAAGGAGATGGATCCATGTCAATGAGATCACTAGTTTTTGGCTCCGGTTGATCACTTTTACAAAAGTCTTCAATTGTTTGGTCTTCAAGAAACACAACATCACAGCTTCGAATGATTTTCTTGTCGACCGGATCCCACAATCTATACCCAAATTCATCACGCCCATAGCCAAGAAAAATACATTGTCTTGACTTGCTATCAAGCTTGGACCTCTCATCTTTTGGAATGTGAACAAAAACTCGGCAACCAAACACTCTCAAGTGTTCACAAGATACATCTTTACCAGTCCAAACTCTTTCTGGAACATCACCATTCAAAGGATAGGAAGGAGACAAATTGATTACGTCAACCGCTGTCTTCATTGTCTCACTTCAAAAGGATCTTGGCAATTTAGCTTGTGAAAGCAAACACCTTGTTCTTTCCACAATGGTGCGGTTCATCCTCTCGGCAACTCCATTTTGTTGAGAAGTCTTCTTAATTGTCTTTTGATGCCGAATACCTTGGCTGCAATAATACTCATCAAATGGCCCAATGTACTCACCACCATTGTCTGATCGGATGCACTTCAATTTCTGCCCTGTTTCTCTTTCAACCATGGCCTGAAAATGCTTAAATACTTCTAGAACTTGATATTTTAGTTTTTAGTAAAAAAGGTCAAACTTTTCTTGAATAATCATTAATGAAAGTAACAAAATAAGTGCACCACTATGTGTTCTAACTTTCAAATGATCACAAACATCCGAATTAATCAACTCCAACACATTTTCTTTTCTAGAAACAACATTTTTATGAAAAGAAACTCTATGTTGTTTACTCGCCAAACAATGAACACAAGTTTTAAGATGTGTACCTTTTAAACCGGGTAGAAACTCTTTCTTGAACAAAACTTAGAGCCCCTTTTCACTCATATGGCCAAGCCACTTGTGCCACAATTCGGTAGAAGTATCATCTTCAAGTGCATTGACAACACCTTTACAAATTTTTCCTTGCATCGAATAAAGTGTATGAGTCTTCTTGCACTTAGCCACCACCAAAGAACCCTTTGTGAGCTTCCATATTCCATCACCAAATTGTTGTTGAAGCCTTCATCATCTAGCTTCCCAGTAGAGATCAAATTGAGGCGAATGTCTGGAACATGCCTCACATCTTTAAGCAACAACTTGCAGCCTAAATTTGTTTCCAAGCAAACATCACCCATGTCAATAATCTTGGACAAACCTTCATTACCCATTCGAACAAAACCATAATCTCCTTCGGTGTAAGTAGTGAAGAACTCAACTCGAGAAGTCACATGAAAAGAAGCACCGGAATCAATCACCCAATTACTCTCTTGTCCCACAAAATTGATACAATCATCTTCACAAACGACCATGAGATCATCGATAGTAACTGCCGTTGTGTCTTCTTGCTTCTTATCCACACTTTTGTCACGCCTTTGTCTTTGTTTTTGAGCTTTCGGCATTCCCGCTTCATGTGCCATTTCTCATGGCAATAATAACACTCAATGTCTTTCTTTGAACAAGAACCATCTTTTGATTTGTCACGGCTTTGATCATGACCATGAGGAGTCTTACTCCTTCCTCTTGTTTTGCTTCGGCCTCTCACAACAAATGCTTCCGAATGAGAGGAACCTGCTGATTTTCTTCTAGTTTCTTCATTCAACAAGCTACTAGTGACTTGGCCCATTGTGACAACTCTATTAAGTGCCGAATTACTAACCGTCACAACCAAAGTTTCCCAACTTTCGGGCAAAGAACTAAGTAGCATCAAAGCTTGCAACTTATCATCAAAAATAATTTTCATTGAAATAAGTTGGTTAACAATACTCTTTATTTCATTCAGATGTTCCGAAATAGGGCTGCCCTCTTTATATTTTAAATTAATCAACTTCCGAAACAGAAAAACTTTATTTGTGGCTAATTTCCTATCACAAAGGCCTTCTAATTTTTTTCCATAAATCATGTGCTGAAGTTTTAGTAGCAACATGATGAAACACACTGTCATCAATCCATTGACGGATAACACCAACGACTTTTCGATTAAGTCTCTTCCATTCATCATCTTTCATACCCTCGGGTCTGCCACTATCACCCTCAATGGGTTCATACAAATCTTTACAAAATAATAGGTCCTCTATTTTAGTTTTCCAAGTTACCCAATTGCTTCCATTGAAGCTAGACATACGACCCACATTCATCTCCATTGATTTACACAAATAAATAAATCTCAATAAATCGTAGGCTCTGATACAGTTGTTAGGGAAAATATGTGATTCTCCACAAGTAAATCAATCAATGGGAATAAAAACTAATGCGGAAAAATTAAATCAAAAGCAACACAAGAATTTTTACATGGTTCCCTCAATGTGAGGTACGTCTACAGAATCAAAATCCGATTCCACTATCAACCAAATAAGTTTTCAAACGATTACAAACGAGACACGAATGATCTCACAAAACACCCTTAGGTGAATACCAAATAATCACAAATAAATAAGAGGAAAGATCTCATCAAATAGATGAACCAAAATCTTCGAAACTAAAATTGTAGAAGATCCAAAATAACGAACCAGCACTAATCGAAGATGCCCCAAACCAAGCTTCAAAAACCGAAATTGAACCAATATGTAGCAGCCTCGCAGAGACCAAAACCCACCAAATTGATTTCACTGTAATAGCCGCACTAACTTCGGAAAAGCAACAACCAAAATATAACTAGGCCACTGACTTCTCTCTCCGAAAACAAGGCAATGTATATATAGTAGACTTGCGGTTTTTTTTTTTTAGTTATAACCAAATTGGATTGGGTCTTTAAAAAATTAGATATAATATATTAAAATATATTATATCTAAATCAAACTAAATTAAAATTCTTTAACAAATCAATTGGTTCCACACTCCAATAAGGAGGTACACCCAACAATATACCCAAATGCTTGAAAGGCTTATTTCAATTTCATCATTTTATGATTTGGCATTTTGGATTCCTTTCTGATAGAATAAAAATGCTTATTGTCCATGCGTAGTTACAGGCTGCTTTCTCTCCAACCTTTGAGACACTACTATTTTTGACAAAATTGTTTGTTACCTTTGCCTTCTTAATCTGTTTTTTTTTGTTTCTTGTTTGTGATACTTCACTATCTATTTTTTGTTTCAATTGATTTGTTGATCAATGTTTTAGTAGGTTGATGGTGGGTGAGAGGGTCGATTAATTAGAGCTCGTGAACTGAGTTGGGAGCTGGGGAAATACTGATAAATTGCATTCATTGTGATGGTAAACATAAGTTTTGCATTTTAGAAACAATAAGAACTGTTGCATGCTATCTATCTTCTAGAAGAACATTATTTTTTCTTTTCCTTTTTTGAATCTTTGTTGTTGGTTGGTTTTAGTGGTTGGTTTTAGTTATTTTGGTTGCTTCCTTGTATGCAAATTACGTCAAGTCACCTTCCACATACTGGTATTTTGCAGATTTCTATACCTCTTTCCTCTGTTTCTTAAACTTGGTGCTCTTATTTGAAGTTCATTATCTTATGAAGCCATCTTTTGGGTCCACCGATAAAATCATCGATGGGTTATTTTCCAGTACCATTGGACTCATCTCTTCATGTCCTGAGGATGCCATTTTTTTTAGTTCCATCAGTTGAATTGTATTATTTTCATTGGCAAACTAGTTTTTCATTTCTAAGGTTATTGCTTAATTGATTCCTTTCAGATCAAGGGAAAGGATTCCATAAATATCTTATAAGGCTGATCTCAGATGCTGTGAACATCCCTGTGATCGCTAGTAGCGGTGCAGGAGCAGTTTGAACACTTCTCGGAGGTTTTCACTAAAACAAATGCATCTGCTGCTCTTGCTGTTGGCATTTTCAATCGGAAGGAGGTACGGTAATAAATCCTAAACAGTTATTATAAATGTCATCAATATTGGCGATACATCCTTATTTTCAAGACCTTGATACATTGATAGGTTTCAATATTTATATAAATTTCTCCAGTTTATCTATATTCATATTTTTTAAGTTGTGATATATCCTTTTATTCGGTATTTTATTCCTTGATCCTGTTATATGTGATTGGTAATTACATATTATAAAAAAGAGCACTTGTTAAGCAAAGGCATAGAAGTTAGAATGTGATTGGAGGATTGTCCGTTGGACCCTTTTCAGACATCGATCGGATGCTCCTGTAGAACCTCATTTTGGGAACTGGTTTGGAATTATTCACTATGCTATGAAATTTAGTACTTCCTCCGTTCCAAAATATTAGTCCCTTATTCCATTATCCCAAAATATTAGTCTCCTTTCAAAAATTAAGAACAAAAGTAATATGAAACCCTTCTTTTAAATCCATTAATAATGTAAAAAGTACAATTATGACAATTGATATTTCTCAAAAAATATACTATCGAAGGGTAATTTTGAAAAATTAATTTTTTTAAAGTGCAATAACTATACTATCAAAAAAAGTTAGATTTCCCAAAAGAGACTATTATTTTGGGACGGAGGATGTATATTTTTGTAGTCCTTCGATTATCGTTGACATGCCGGTATGTAATTTGAGACAGTGTAGTACAAGGTTGAGATGTTTGTAAACGAAGGCATAAACGAAGTGTTGTTTTTGTGTTGTTTAGTTGACCTCAAAAGCATAGGAAACTTGTGCAGTGTACCCATATTGACTCCGCAACAATATGTTTCATTTCAATAAATTTTGGCATTTTTTTTTGTCATGTTTCTTTTTTGTTTTTGTGGGAGATGGGGGGTATAGTTTGGACGGTGTAAAGTGATTAAGAATTTGTCAGTTACTTATGAAATGTACTCTTCATGGTTTCAGCGTTCATGACGTGTTGATTTTACCATTGACCTACTCACTGGTCCACAACTAGGAACTAAAATTATTCTGATATTTTGGGAAATTCATATTACTTTGATAGTATATTTTTTGAGAAGTTTTTCAACTTTTTATTTTTTTGTCCTTCTAGCGTAGGGGTGGACACTGCCAATCCAATTACCTGAAAACTCTAGCTATGGATGGATGAACCGCGATCACATTGAAACCTATTGCTCTAAGGTGGCTTGGGTGACAAATGTCCGGGTATGGACTCGAGAGCTTAGTCTGAACTCTCAAATTGTGCTATGTCCGTGATACTTTAGAAGTTTAAATTTTGTTCACTTACAAACTCAATATTGAGTTTGATCTCCAGTCCATACTTGGAATGGACAGAAGCCTAACTCAAGATTATTTCATCATTAAAATTTGTTATTGAAAGAGTTGTTTAATAAATTTTTGTTCCTTCATGATGCACACATGGTAATTGTTACAATTATAAATAAGCTGAGTTAAATTTGAATCAAATAGTGGAATTTCAAATTTGATTTTAAATCTTATCAAATTTACTCGAGTCAAGCTGACTCAAGTTATGAGATTTTGAATTCAATCGAACTGATTACAAGTTGAACTTAATAATTGTAGTCGAGACAAACTGTGAGTCCAAGGAGTTTGAGAGAAACTTCATAGAAATCACCGGTCTCAGTAATTGATCGGCAGGGGACACAAATAGTAATAATGGATATTGCGGAGATCGACTGAGATTTAGCGAGCAGGGTAGGTTTTTGATGTGACTGATAAGAGTTGAATGGTTGGTTTGACCACTGTTGCGTCTTTGCTTTGAAGTAGTATAACAACTGCCTCTCTCCCTCGCAAATTTATTACATTCCTCCTAGTTCCAATTGTCATATTCACAAACTCAGTTCTGCTCTGCTTAATATACATATACAATCTGTACTCTACCGAGTTAATATTAACATTACTTGAAAGGAACAATTTTTGAGTAAAAATTCTAAATAAATTTTTTGAGTTTGTAATCTTACTATTTTGAATACTAGTTTTATAAAGTTTTGATAATTGTTCTGGGTTTTTAAATATTTTGAGTAAAATTCTAAATAATTTTTTGAGTTTGTAATCTTACTATTTTGAATACTAGTTTTATAAAGTTTTGATAATTGTTCTGGGTTTTTAAATTTTTTGAGTGAAATTCTAAATAAATTTTTTGAGTTTGTAATCTTACTGTTTTGAATACTAATTTTATCAACTTTTGATGTGGAATAAGTTCTAAATATTTATAATTTAAAATTTATAGTCAACTGTGATCCTAGAACAAAAAAATTTAAATATACACTCTAATATATATATATATCTTGAATAATTCTCATAATTTTTCTGGGTGCTTTGACTTTCCCCATTGCCTTTGCAACTTCGCTTTTGTGTAGTTCGTGTCTATTCTCTTTTGACTTTTATTATTATTGCTAGACTTTCTCGTGCATATGTTAAGAAGATATTTCCATTAAAGATTGTGGAGGAGTTTTTCTAATAAAACAGTGCATGGTTGCTGTAATTTAATTTTTCCGAAAAAAAAAAGAAAAAAAAGAAAAGAAAAAAGAAGATGGCACCCAGTTGTTGAGTTTGAATATGTTGATCAATGGAGTACTATATTCACTTCTTTTAAATTCCTTTAATATTGATGAACTCTTACAATGACAAAAAAAAGAAATTTTTATTATTAATAGACAGTTGATGTTAGAATAAATACATGACAATTTGCACTTGCAATGAATGACAATTACAGCTCAAAGAAAAATTGTGACTATGGTCAGCAATGCCACACAATTGCAATATTAACTCAAAACCTTGCTTGTTGCAGGAATCGACCTCCTAATGAAACACGAGTTGATTTTAGAAGAGTTTGCTTGCGTACTCTTCTGAGGCCACTCGATTCGAAGAAGTAAAAGTAGTAGAAAGATTTGCAAGATGTTTGAGCTCTTCTAAACTCCTTCCAAGCTTAAGAGCCACTTTAGTCTCAAACAACTCCCCATTCTCTCTCTTCCTCACTTCTCTCTCTTCCAAAGTTGATTCTATGCTCTCTTCCATGAGCATAAAGAAGCCAGCAGAGCTTCTATACATCTCAAACACCATCCCAACCTGACCACCATGCTCTATAGTATTAACCACAGTAGCCAAAACCCCAAACACCACCCCCATAACCACAGCCCACGAATTTGTTCCCACAAAGGCTGACCCAATTGATGCTAAACCAGTAAAACAAGGTCCACAAATGGCTAAAACCTTGTTAACCTTCAAAACCAACTTGCTCAGCCTCAAATACTCTTGACTATCTTTCCTCTTCAAAACCCCAACAACCTCTCTCATCTCATCTTCAAGCTTCTCGCTCCACCCATTATCTCTCAGTCTCCGCGGTTCGCCTCCAAAACCATGTTCTTGGATTAGACTTAGCTGCTTTGGCCACCACACCGCTGGCTCCACTTTTTTAGGAAACTTATTGAGCATTGCTCCGAGCAATGGAAGCGGGTAAGCTCTATCCAAGGCCAAAACCCTTTCCACAGCGTCCTTCACATCATTCAAGTTAGCATTTCGAAGCGCTATCTTTGTTTTGATTTGCTCGTGAAGCTGTTTAAACAGTCTCGAAGCGTTTCTTTGTTCTTCTGCGAGCTGAGACGGTTGGATCTTGTTCATCACCATCAAAACCCCAGTGGCAGCGATGTATAGGATCGTAGAAGATAGCTTCAATGCCAAGGAAGCTCCAAAATTAGAGCTTCCACAGATAGCAGCGAGGCCGGCCATGGTGGCTGATGTGGCGGTCATGCCATTGACGGAGGTTAAGAGGAGGTGGTTCCAGTTATCTCGCTGGACTCCGATGTTTCGGTGCATTTCTACTCTGTCTGCAACAAGGTCCATTATTGTATAGAGCTCCTCAACCACCGCCACCTCTTTACTAGCTATTCTTCCTTCATTTGTCGTGTTTTTTTTGGTATGAAAGTTCTTTTGTTTGTTCAATTCATCAGTGAATGAGTTGATAGGGTGGTGAGGAATTGAAAGATCAATATTTCTTTGAACTTTTTGGGTACATAGATGAGATTTGATTAATAATTTGCGAGAAGATGGAGAGGGAAAAAGAGGAGTTAGAAGAAATTGAAAACTTGCCATTTCACTACTATGTTTTATGGGCTAAGAGGAGTGGTAGTGAATTGGTTTGAAGATTATTGTGGGTTTCATTCAGGATTATTATATAGAGGTGTGGGGGGTTAGTGTAGAGGATACCCGCGGAAAGTATTTCAACACCTTACCTTTTGTTGGCGTTGTAAATCTTTGAATTACAAATTTTGAATCTATCTCTGTACACGCACTAGATTCACGTTTGTTTGCATATAAATTGGGAGGCTTTTGGGGCATCCGAAAGGTAACTCGAAACTAGGATCAATAAGATGTGAAAAATAGAGAAGTATAAATGTATAAAAAAATCTATATTTAAGAACATAATATTTATATGCTTAATCCCAAACTAATATTATTCCACGATTATTACAATTACACTATATACGAAAGATATAAAGATAATTGTCCAAAAGCGCCCTTATTTCAAATTAGATTGAACAATGAATGATTAGTTTAGTATTTATTAGGATCTACACCACTTGAATTTTAGTCTACTGTTTAGTTAGAAATAATGGACATTTACACACAAATTTTAATTTATGAACTTATATTTTATTAAGTCTTAACTAAAATTTTTTGGATTTTTAAATCCTATTAAATTTTTAATAGTCAGAATTGTCCCTCAAATAATGATTGTTCATCATTTATGATTATCTATAAAAATATATGATAATTCGACATTTATTTTGATTTTTAAAACTTTAAAATATCAACTTTAAAATTGAAAAAACTAAAAGAAAATTATGTCGAAAAAAAAAAAACTGTTTTTTTGAAAATATTGACAAATTTGAATTTTTTTTCTTTTGTGCAAAGCTAAAAATTTTGTGTTTATAAAGGAATATGATGATAAAACATTGATGTGTAAAACTATAAAATAAAAAAAAAATTAATAATGTTCTCGGTTTTAAAATTGAAAAAAAACTGATAATGTTCTCGACTTTATTAGATAGTTGAATCAAACCAATAAATAAAAAGGAAAAAATATTAAATCTCATGCTCTGTTTTTCTTCATCAGTTAGTGAAAATATTATCTGGAATATTATTATGTAAAAATGATAATGTTCTTAGTTTTAAAAATTAAAAAAAATTGATAATATTTTTAATTTTACTAAATAGAATTTATTGATTCAAATTTTTTTAAATAAAAGTTAAGTTATCATAACATTTATAAATAATTAACTCATAAATAGATTTTTTAGATAATTAACCACTACTAGAAAAGGGAGCTTTAGCCACGGAACCTTTTGCGACGGTTTAAGTGCCGTCGCAAAAGCTTGCTTTTTGCGACAGTTTAAGTGCCGTCGCAAAAGTTTACAATTTTTGCGACGGAAAAAGTTAGACCGTGGCAAAAAATAAGGTTATATGCGACGGCAAGTTAAACGTGGCAAAATTTTTTTGATTTTAATTTTTTTTTCCTGTTTTGCGACGCAATTTTGCCAATCCGTCGCAAAAGTTTACCTTTTTTCTTTCATTTGCGACGGCTTTAAAATCGTCGCAAATAAAAACTCCTAATTTCGCGCCAAAGTCCCCTCTCCCACTCTCCCTCTTTCCCGATATTCCCAAATTATTTGTCATCTCTTCAGAACAAACAAAAAAAAAAGCCCTAATCTCACTGCTCTCTCTCCCTCCCTCTCACCCAGTCGTCATCTATCATTCTTGCACCGGCAGCAGCAGCGTCTAGGTAACCAACCCTCTTCTTTCTGTTCTTGCTCACGATACTCTCCTCTCACCCAACAGACGTCGTTACATCTCTCTTGCGCAGAATAACATGTCAGAGTGCAGCGCAACAACAAATGTCTCTCTGGTTCTTCCTCCCAGATCCGTATAGCCTTCCTTTGCTTTCCTCTGCTCTCTCTGCCCTTCTATCGCTTTGTTTCTCCTCGCTCATAAATTCATGAATTTGTTGGTGTGTGTGTTTGATTTGTGCCAAAATTGATTTTGTGATTGTGTTTGATTTGTGCGAAAATTGATTTTGTTTGGTGTGTGTTTGTTTTGTGAGAAAATTGGGTGTGTTTTTATATATATGTCTTTTTTGTGGTTTGTGGTTTTTGAGAAAGAAAACGAGTGGAAATGTTTGTGATGCAGTGACTAGTGACCATCACTATCGGTGCTGGTGGTTGAAAAAAATATAATTCTACTTCCACTATTTGATTTTGATATTTGATTATTAATCCAAAATGATCTTTTTCCACTAGTAAACCCTTGGGCACTGACATTTCAAGTAGGAGAAATTATAATGTAATTGTGTAATAAAATCACAGTGAAAGTTGCCTCTTCACCTTTTGGTAGAAGATTCGAATCCCTTCCAGTCTAGTTTGGATTGGAGAACATTGTTTGGATTCGTAGGACTTATATGGAGTCTCAAATTTTAAAAACCACGTATACCCAAAGCCTCTTGATCGCCCAAAGCTTATGTTATCATGTTTCTGCTATGTTATCATGTTTGAAGATAAATTTTAAAATTAGTGATGCAACAATACCAACACCCAACACATACCTAATTATAGTTAAGTCACTTCAGCAAAGTAAAGAATGAGGCAGCTAGTATTGACACACAATTGAAAAATAATTGCTTATATATATATATGACATGTCAGTGTGCAAGCTTTGTTCTCATAAGTGGCACCGTCTGTTCCAAATTGGAGAGGATAAAAACCGATACGAGCCGACCAGTTTTTTGAACCATGATGCAACATTTGAAATTAAATTTTAGGAAGTTTCAAAAGAGATGTAAATGCACAATTAAGAAATGAAACCTCAAAAGAGACAATAATGTACCAATAATACTCATAATTTTGTACAAGTGACTTGTCATGTATTGTTATATCACCCCTACATTGTTCTAGGTGTAGATTTACATATATTAATGCAGTTCTCAGTGCATTGAGACAATGTTTTAAAAAATATTTTGGATTGCAAGTGTTTTTAAAAAGTTTTTTTGTCAGTTTTTTCGTTTTGATGTGGTTCCTTCTTCCTAAGGATAAACCAGCTACAAACTTGGATTTCTAAATGTTAAGCGTTGGCTAAAACTTTTGAACTGCAATTTTTGGGAGGACACTTGACAATGTCTAAACTAGTAATATATTCATAATATTTGAAACACTTATTTCTCAATGAGTTTATGTAGCTCTGAAGAGTTTCCACTGATGATTTACAATTATTTTAGTTTTCCCTGCATTGGATTCTTGTGCCAACTTAGTGTTTGACTACTGTTGTTTATTTAATGTCAATGGTAGGCTGGTAGCATTTAGGGCCTTGCTTTATGATTATTCAAAGTCAGTAGTTTCAATATGTTTCCATTCTTCCGCACACCAGATGTGTGGTGCTTGTATGATTCTCAGTTTTTTGATGGCCACTTTTTTTATAAGATTCCTTGATGACCATTTTTATTTATGCTTTATCCAGTTTTTGAAGTCGAGGATATTTTGGTAGTTTTAGATTTTTAGGATATAGGCACTGGTGTTAGTCTATGGGTTCTAATTGTAAGTCATCTTAATGAGTTGCTATATATGGTCTTTATTAGGTCTAGGGTAGTCTTAGTAATCAAAGTTAAGGTTTTTATTTTGAAGTCATAGTCATTGTTGGAATAGGAGTTGTCAATGGAGCTCATGGTAGAGGAGAACAATGAGTATTTTTAATCCAGATTAAGCAGAAACTCAAGTTATTTTATGTCAAACTTGACATAACCTTACATTGCCAATAACTTTGGTGCTTCTCAAATGACTAAATTATAAGTGACAAATTTTAAAAACCACGTATACCCAAAGCCTCTTGATCACCCAAAGCTTATGTTATCATGTTTCTGCTATGTTATCATGTTTGAAGATAAATTTTAAAATTAGTGATGCAACAATACCAACACCCAACACATACCTAATTATAGTTAAGTCACTTCAGCAAAGTAAAGAATGAGGCAGCTAGTATTGACACACAATTGAAAAATAATTGCTTATATATATATGACATGTTATTGCAAGCTTTGTTCTCATCAAGGCACCATCTGCTCCAAATTGGAGAGGATAAAACCGTCTGAACCGACCAATTTTTTGAACCATGATGCAACATTTGAAATTAAATTTTAGGAAGTTTCAAAAGAGATGTAAATGCACAATTAAGAAATGAAACCTCAAAAGAGACAATAACGTGCCAATAATACTCATAATTTTGTACAAGTGACTTAGTGTTGTCATGTATTATTATATCACCCCTACATTGTTCTAGGTGTAGATTTACATATATTAATGCAGTTCTCAGTGCATTGAGACAATGTTTTAAAAAATATTTTGGATTGCAAGTGTTTTTAAAAAGTTTTTTTGTCAGTTTTTTCGTTTTGATGTGGTTCCTTCTTCCTAAGGATAAACCAGCTACAAACTTGGATTTCTAAATGTTAAGCGTTGGCTAAAACTTTTGAACTGCAATTTTTGGGAGGACACTTGACAATGTCTAAACTAGTAATATATTCATAATATTTGAAACACTTATTTCTCAATGAGTTTATGAAGCTCTGAAGAGTTTCCACTGATGATTTACAATTATTTTAGTTTTCCCTGCATTGGATTCTTGTGCCAACATAGTGTTTGACTACTGTTGTTTATTTAATGTCAATGGTAGGCTGGTAGCATTTAGGATATAGGCACTGGTGTTAGTCTATGGGTTCTAATTGTAAGTCATCTTAATGAGTTGCTATATATGGTCTTTATTAGGTCTAGGGTAGTCTTAGTAATCAAAGTTAAGGTTTTTATTTTGAAGTCATAGTCATTGTTGGAATAGGAGTTGTCAATGGAGCTCATGGTAGAGGAGAACAATGAGTATTTTAAATCCAGATTAAGTGTAAACTCAAGTTATTTTATGTCAAACTTGACGTAACCTTACATTGCCAATAACTTTGGTCCTTCTCAAATGACTAAATTATAAGTGACAAATTTTAAAAACCACGTATACCCAAAGCCTCTTGATCGCCCAAAGCTTATGTTATAATGTTTCGCTTATGTTATCATGTTTGAAGATAAATTTTAAAATTAGTGATGCAACAATACCAACACCCAACACATACCTAATTATAGTTAAGTCACTTCAGCAAAGTAAAGAATGAGGCAGCTAGTATTGACACACAATTGAAAAATAACTGCAAGGAGTTCTCTTAGATTTAAACACTTCTTGCTGGACTAGGTAATGTGAACTTTGACACTTTACGGTTGTTTAATTCTTGGTTGGTAAAGATGAGGACTTAGGTTGTGGAAAGATGACCTATCAACATCTTGGGTAGTTATATTAGTGTTTCAATTGACCTAAAATTATAACCATGAGCTTCTGGCCTCTAATAGTTTCAATTGTTTGCGCATGTTAGAAAAGCATGATTGTTGTTGATTATTTATGTCAAGGTTCAACAAATAATGACTTGAGGATAAAGATTTGTTGTATTCTACCTAGATATCTGTCTTTTGATTGACCATTTATTATTCTTTGATTGTTGTAAAATTTGTGATAGACTGGTTGATGGTTTCTAAGGCTGTCTTAGTCCTGTATTTCTTACTCAGTTTTTGTCAAATTAAAAAGCAGCTCTAGAAATAGATACCTGGTCTAAGCTCTGCTCTCCTCTGCTCTTCCTCTGTCCTCTGGGTGTTCCTGCTGGTGTTGTTTCTGCCTGGTCAGTTTGGGCACTGTTGTGTGCTAGTTTTGTATAGGTAGTGGAGGGCTGCAAGTCTTGCTGATTGATTTTGGTGGACTGCTATGGTGGGCTGGTAGTCAGGTTTTGAGGAGTGTTTTTGTGCTAGTTAGGTTTCCTTGAGGAAAGGAGGCATCTGCTGGTTTCAATTATTGGATTGAACTATTTTATTTTTTTTTTTGTGACTGTTAGCTAAAAGTCCTATTAGGAAGATGGGTACATTTGATAAGGCTTTTTGACTTTTTGGTGCATCAAAAAACCATGTTTACTTTTAATTGTTACCACAAAATTCTTTTTTTTTTTTTTTTTGAGCGGAATTTTCATAAAAAAAAAAAGTGTATCTAATTGTTAGTTTCTAGCAATAGTTGAAAAATTAGAAAATTAGCCTGCTAGTAGTAGGTTAGTTGTGGATAAGGCTGCTGTTTCTGCTGGTTTCAAGGCACCAGTTCAGGTTGCTAGTTTATGAAATTGCTTTGTTGGATTTCAAGGCACCATTCTGCTTTTCCTTAGTTGTTCATCGCCGCTAAAGCAAAGAGCGACCAAAGATCGGGATCCAACATTGAAACAAAGCAATCCCACATACTAGAAATATTCAAACACAACAAAATCACAATTTCATTTACCAAACACCCCTATTTCGGATGGCGGTCTTTGTGTCTTTAAGCATCCTCCTCATAACCCTCTTCCTTTTCATACTCCTTCCTCATCGCTAGCCAGATTGCATCGACATCTTTGGTACTCAGAGACCAAATCATTCATGTTGCTCTCACTTCCGTGAACTCCATCTCATCCATTCCTCTCCAGTGTACCAATGCAAGAAAGCCTTCGTACGGAACATAGCTGTGAATTGCTCACTGACCCTCCTGAACATTTCTTGGATTGAAGTAGAGTTTCCAATAAAGGTTGAAACCATCTTCAGACTCGTCTGCGGGATGTCACAAACAGTGGACTTAACATTGTTTGGGATCCACTCAACAAAGTATGATGAGTTCTTGTTCTGTACATTAATCATTTGCTCATCGACCTCCTTGGTGCTCATTTTGCCACGAAACATGGCTGATGCTGTGAGGTAGCGGCCATGACTAGGATCTGCAGCACACATCATGTTCTTGGCATCCCACATCTGCTGGGTGAGTTCAGGAACTGTAAGGGCATGGTATTGCTGAGTTCCCAAAAGCATCCTTTTTCCAATCGGGCATGTCATATGCTGATAAACCAACTCCCCTAAGCTCCTGTGCAAGATGCCTCTCATCATCTCGGCATTGGGTCTTCCCACGGACGATTGAGATCTTCGGGATAGAGTCAAGCATTGTTCTTTGTCTTTGTTCCTTACTTCTCTCCGCTCTTTTATGAGAGCAGATCAAGAGTCAGCGCTCGACTCAAAGACCCTTCCGGATTCTTGAAAATCTTAACAGTGACATGTCTAGAGAGTATCGGCTCTGTCCTTGCGTATATCGGTTCATCTTCATTTAGCTCAATTTCAAGCTCTTCCTCAAGACCCTCTTCTTGATAGAGAAACCCATCTCCATCTACATCATACATGGGATTCTCCTAACATCCATAACACCCGACAAGAAATTGCTTAGCTTCCCATTTTTCCGGTGAACTCATTCTCTTACGTTGGCGTGATGGGATAGCATCATCCTCTTCAACGATTCTAATCTCGAGAGACCCGGCCCTAGTTGTTGGGTCCCGATTATTCACTCTGAAGGGTTTGTCCGAAAAGCATCATCATCCGAGCTCTTCTTCAATGAAAGTAAATCTTTACCACTATTTTGATCAACATCCCGCATTGAAAGACTCAACTTCGACCGACAATCGATATCACTTTCACATAAACTTCGATCACGCTTTTACAAAATCCTTGGTATTGCTAATCCTTCGATTCGCGATTTGTGAAACATGGACCGACCTTCTTTTCCCTAAAATCGGTGAGTTTGAACAAAGCAACCAGTGTCCATCACTCTTGCCACTCTGCCCTTGTAAACCTGATACAACTCAGTTCATCCGAGTGATACCTATTGTTCCTTCGAATGAGTCCAAACGTGTTGAACACGAGCTGCTCAAAAACAACTTAGTTCGTTTGTCACCTGATGTCCTCTCACATGCCTCCTAAGCATGACACTTTAACTGCTCAAAAGGTTTGAAATCTTGAGCCATTCAATTCTTTGATCTGGTCTACAGTATGGACTGCACATATCCTACCTTTTTAGATTTAGTTTAAGCACTTATCCTACCTTTTTAGTTAACTTTAGTCATATATAAAAGCGCAATCTCATATTGAATAACATGGACCAAAGTTTACGCCGATTTGAGACATAACATGGTGAAAAAGGTTGCCATGGATCGCATAAAAGGTAAATATTAACCAAGCTGAACACATTTTAAGCAATCACAAGGAACCCAAAAAACAACAATCAAACAAGATCCATTCCTTATTTCCCACAGTTAAACAGTGAGTTCAATAAAAATTGAAAGCAAAACCTTCCCTAATTGAGTTCAATAACAAAATTAAAGTGTTATTCAAGGGTTGAAAGGAATGTAGGGCTTTAAACCTTCACTAATTTTGTATAACCTATATCAGCTTTGAGAATCAATTAATTAATAGAGTGCCACTATGTAGCTCGAAATGTGATGGCTCGAAATGGCTCGAATTTGGTTTTGTACTCAACTTGCTGCTATTGTGCAATACACCCACACTTTTCATTTCAAAAACAAATTATCACATTGAAGACTAGAGCTACCATCCAAAAAAGTTATCACATTGAGCATTAATTTCTAAGGTTAATTTTTAGTTAATTTCTTAGAAATTATCACATTTGTTGTTAATTTCTACATTTGAAAACATATTTGTGAGAATTTTGATTGTGATGATCCAATACTATTCTTGACAGTTCTTCAAGAATTAACTTCACTATGTCTTGTATTTAACATATTAAAATCTCTTCTATATTTCCTTAGTTTGATAACACATAAATTCATGCATTATGGCCTCTATATGTAGTTGAGGTTGGAACTGATCACTCATACTGAAATTTATTTTCTAAAATTGATATCTCAAGAACCCCATATTTGCTTGCAAAAGCGTTGTACTACAATACTACTAAAGACATCATTTCTCCAAAAAATTTATGCTATGTGCAGAGAGAAAGAAACACGTAATGCACATATATGAGCCAAAAAATATAGTTTACAGTTTACGTTTACGGTTTATGCTTCTATGTTTACGAAAGACATTGAAAATAATGAACAAGAACTCATTTAGTGTCTATTTATGTTTATAAAAACAATGTAAGCAGTGAAAACTAATATATTGGTTAATAACTCTTGTTAAGTAAGCTTCTTGTTCTCAAAAAAGATCATAACCATCTAATAGATCATAACCATCTAATATAAGCTTCTTGTTCTAAAAATATGGGGGTACAAAGAGATGCTTATATATTGGTTCAGAAGAGGGTTATGTATGCTTGCTGTTCTCATAACCATCATCTAATATCAAAGACCGACTAAGAGCCTTACCGAAACCTTTTACCTTATGTTCTTTCCACTAGTCTGTCAGTCTGTCAGTTTGTTTCAGTTTGCTTTGTGTGTATGCTGCTATGTGTGTGTTTGCTGCTTCTGTTTTGTTTGTATACTGCTGCAGTTGAGATTTAATTTAGTTGGTTTAGTTGCTAGGTTTGATCAAATGCAAAATACACTTTAGTTTGCTCAAATGCATGACAAGGCCTTATTTTGCCTTAGAAAGGGCTGTCTGGAGGTTTATCTAATAGATCATAACCATCTTTTTTTTTTATCAGCAAAAAAGAACTTTATTGATGAGAGAACGTACAATAAATATGAAAAAACATCAATAAAGGAAAGAGGTGCAGAAAGCATCAAAGTACGCCCCCCAATCCCAACTAGGTTGGCACCGAGGAGGATACCCAATCATTTGCTAGCACCACCGAAAGTTGGTGAGAAACCAACAAGAAAAAAGAGAGAAAAAAAATAAACACCACAAGGTTGAAGGCCAAACAAGCTTGCATCAACAGGGGGGGGCATACTAGAATTGTGTAACACAGATTAGGATCCAAAACCAGAAAAACCAGAGAGGCAAACAAGCTTGAACCATACCAGACTTTTTCTAGGCAGACCTGAGCGCAGACAGATGGGCGTAGAAGGCACAGACAAAAAACAAGAGCACAAACACCTCTCTACCATTCTGTAGCAGACCTTCCACAAACCCAACATACTCCAGCAGACCTTCCACAAGACTAAACATACTGGCATCACAAAATTGAGCAGCCCTCAGGTTTACCCCCCCAGGATGAACTCACAAACACACAGCCATCCTGACACGCACAACATACTAGGCACACATGACTTGTAGGAGAAGACGGGACTCGAAACCGATCCCCGGTTTTGAATCTAGAGCCTAATTTCCGTTAATGAAAACTTATTACTTAATGACTCTTTTTCAAACCGGATGACGCACTAAAATGCTCAAACGGGTTCGGATGTCAACGAAACTTGACACGCACACCATACTAGGCACACATGACTTGTAGAAGAAGACGGGACTCGAAACCGATCCCCGGTTTTGAATCTAGAGCCTAATTTCCGTTAATGAAAACTTATTACTTAATGACTCTTTTTCAAACCGGATGACGCACTAAAATGCTCAAACGGGTTCGGATGTCAACGAAACTTGACACGCACACCATACTAGGCACACATGACTTGTAGAAGAAGACGGGACTCGAAACCGATCCCCGGTTTTGAA
Source organism: Camellia lanceoleosa (assembly GCA_025200525.1). Taxonomy (NCBI): domain Eukaryota; kingdom Viridiplantae; phylum Streptophyta; class Magnoliopsida; order Ericales; family Theaceae; genus Camellia; species Camellia lanceoleosa. The sequence continues at coordinate 175,077,665 of CM045764.1, read as the reverse complement.
TCTAGAGCCTAATTTCCGTTAATGAAAACTTATTACTTAATAACTCTTTTTCAAACCGGATGACGCGCTAAAATGCTCAAACGGGTTCGGATGTCAACGAAACTTGACACGCACAACATACTAGGCACACATGACTTGCAAGATAAGACGGAACTCAAAACCGATTCCCGGTTTTCAATCTAGAGCCTAATTTCCGTTAATGAAAACTTGTTACTTAATAACTCTAAACCGGTTGACACACTAAAATGCTCAAACGGGTTCGGATGTAAACGAAACTTGACACGCACAGCATATTAGGCACACATGACTTATAGGATAAGACGGAACTTGAAACCGATTCCCAGTTTTTAATCTAGAGCCTAATTTCCGTTTATGAAAACTTGTTACTTAATAACTCTTTTTCAAACTAGTTGACACACTAAAATGCTCAAACGGGTTCGTATGTCAACGAAACTTGACACGCACAACATACTAGGCACACATGACTTGTAGGATCAGACAGAACTCAAAACCGATTCCCAGTTTTCAATCTAGAGCCTAATTTCCGTTAGTGAAAACTTGTTACTTAATAACTCTTTTTCAAACCGGTTGACACACTAAAATGCTCAAACGGGTTCGGATGTCAACGAAACTTGACAAGCACAACATACTAGGCGCACATGACTTGCAGGATAAGACGGAACTCAAAACCGATTCTTGGTTTTCAATCTAGAGCCTAATTTCCGTTAATGAAAACTTGTTAATTAATAACTCTAAACCAGTTGACACTCTAAAATGCTCAAACGGGTTCGGATGTCAACGAAACTTGACACACACAACATACTAGGCACACATGACTTGTAGGAGAAGACGGGACTCGAAACTGATTCCCGGTTTTGAATCTAGAGCCTAATTTCCATTAATGAAAACTTATTACTTAATGACTCTTTTTGAAATTGGTTGACACACTAAAATGCTCAAACGGGTTCGGATGTCAACGAAACTTGACACGCACAACATACTAGGCACCCATGACTTGTAGGAGAAAACAGGACTCGAAACCGATTCCCGGTTTTAAATCTAGAGCCTAATTTCCGTTAATGAAAACTTATTACTTAATGACTATTTTTCAAATTGGTTGACACACTAAAATGCTCAAACGGGTTCGGATGTCAACAAAACTTGACATGCACAACATACTAGGCACACATGACTTGCAGGATAAGACGGAACTCAAAACCGATTCTCAGTTTTCAATCTAGAGCCTAATTTCCATTAATGAAAACTTGTTAATTAATAACTCTAAACCGGTTGACACACTAAAATGCTCAAATGGGTTCGGATGTCAATGAAACTTGACACGCACAACATACTAGGTACACATGACTTGTAGGAGAAAACGGAACTCGAAACCGATTCCCGGTTTTGAATCTAGAGCCTAATTTCCGTTTATAAAAACTTGTTACTTATTAACTAAACCGGTTGACACACTAAAATGCTCAAACAGGTTCGGATGTCAACGAAACTTCACACACACAACATACTAGCCAAACATGACTTGTAGGATAAGGCGGAACTCGAAATCGATTCCCGGTTTTGAATCTAGAGCCTAATTTTCGCTAATGAAAACTTGTTACTTAATAACTCTAAACCGGTTGACACATTAAAATGCTCAAACGGGTTCGGATGTCAACGAAACTTGACACGCGCAACATATTTGGCACACATGTCTTATAGGAGAAGACGGAACTCGATCAAAACTTCTTTACAAACTCTTTTTGTGTTTATTCAATTATTGTTATAGATTATAGCTCAATGTGTACAATCATTGCCTATTTTTAATAGTATTATCATCATTATTGTAGGATGTAATTAAAGTTTCTTTAGAGAGTTCTCAGAATACCAAGAGTTCAATTGGCGGAGGGACTTCTTATTAGTGTTGATCCGTTGTGTGAAATTGATGGAGTTCCAATTGGCCTTGGATTTTGCAAAGTTTTTGTTTTAAAAGTGAACAAGCCGAGCGCTATTTTGGAAACAACATCCCGATGTCTAAGAACAGTTGGAGAAGCTGTGGGAAGATACATTGTGTGGCGCTCGATTCATGTATATGTTACAATCTTATTTATTTATTTATTGAAGTAAATATCAAATGTTTTACATTTTCTGTAAGCTTGAAATTAATTATATTTTAAATGATTTTTTTTTTTTTTGGTTTTTTTTTTGCAGGTGCAACCCTTTTGAGTACGTGATGATATCTTCGCATATCCATATTAGAGTTTACAATCTTATTTATTTATTTATTTATTGAAAAAAATATCAAATGTTTTACATTTTCTGTAAGCTTGAAAATAATTATGTTGTAAATGATGATTTTTTTTTCTTTTTTGTTTCTTTTTGCAGATGCAAACCTTTTGAGTACGTGATATCTTCACATATCGATATGGGAGCTTACTATTGATATCAAAACAAGCTACATTATATCTGTTTTTATTTTTTTATTTTTTTATTTCTATTGTCGACACTACAAATTTGAGCTCTTGAATTTCAAAAATTATTAGTATTGTTAGAGATTATTTATATATTTTTGTAAATAATATTTGATTGACAATTGTTACAAGGTACATATATTATTCTTGGTATATGATTTTTTGAATGTGAATGTGGATGTGGATGTGGATGTGGATGTGGATGTGGATGCGGATGTATTTTTAAAAATATTATAATTTGTATAGGAAATATTTAATAAAATATGATTTTATGAAAAATAATTTTATTGCGACAATAATAAACCGTCGCTAATGTAATTCTCATTTTTTTTAAATTTTATTAGCGACGGGTTAACCTGTCGCATATACATATTAGTTCCAATCTTTTGCGACGGTTTCAACTGTCGCAAATAAATCTTTTATGACGGTTTAATCTGCTTGCCAATACTGATTAAGTTAATACTACTTTTTTGGCGACATTTTAGACCGTCGCTAATAATACCTTTTGCGACGGCAAATACCATCGCAAAAAAAAGTTTTTTGCGACGGCAATCAACATCGTCACTAAAAATGTCATTTTTCCCCCTTTTTTTGTGTCGGTCAAAAGCCGTCAAAAAAGCTGATTATCCGTCGCAACAAGAATGCGACGGTTTGTAACCGTCGCAAATACTTTTTGTCACGCCCCTTTCCGCCACCCCCCATTTTCCGTCGCTGCCCCGTCGCAAAAAGTCTTTTGCGACGATATATGGACCTTTTGCGACGTTTGAGACCGTCGCAAAAAGTCAAGTTTTTAGTAGTGAACTCTAGAACTAATGAAGAAGATTACGAGTGAAAGACACTTGGATTCCACGTTTTTCTTAATCTAACTTTTGGTGCGCACAGTATAAAAAATTCACAAAGAATTATGTTAGTTTTCGTTTGAGAGGTGAGTTAGTTTTTTGATTTTTTTAGTTATTTTAGTCTAGAGTTAAAAGTCTAGTTTGAAAAGAATTTTTTGACTTTTTTGATTTTTTGACTTTTTAGTGAAGTGTCTTCATGATGAATGACCAAACTGCCCTTAAAGTAATTTTTTATATTTTTACTGCTTCCGTACATCTTCCATGTCAGCGTCATCGGTGGAAATTACGTCAGCGTCATCGGTGCAATTTTTTTTTTTTTCTTTTTTTTTTGGGAGAATTAGGCGTATTCGTATGGTTTTTTTTTTTAATTTATGTTTTTGTCATTTTTCTTTTTGTATACATTAATTTGTTCTTTTTCTTTAATTTACGTTTTTTTCTTATTTATTTTTATTGATATACAATAATTTGTTTTTATTTTTCAAAAATAAATTTTCATGTGTTTTATTTATTTGTAAATTACGTGACAAATGGTAATTTCTGTTTTTAAATTTTTTTTTTTGAATGAGACGTATTTTTCTAGTTCTTTTTTTTTAATTAACGTTTTTGTCATTTTTATTTTTATTTATATACATTAATTCGTTTTTATTTTTTAAAAATGATATTTCATGTGTTTTAGTTATTTTTAAATTACGTGACAAATATTAATTTTTGTTTTCAATTTTTTTTTTGGATGAAGCATATTTTTGATGTTCTTTTTTTTTTTTTTAAATTTACGTTTTTCTCATTTTTATTTTTATTTGTATACATTAATTTGTTTTTATTTTTCAAAAATAATTTTTCATGTGTTTTATTTATTTTAAAATTACGTGGCAACTGCTAATTTCTGTTTTTAAATTTATTTATTTATTTATTTTGGTTGGATGAGGCGTATTTTTGTGGTTCTTTTTTTTTCATTTATGTTCTTGTCATTTTTTTTTTTCATTTAGGATCTACACCACTTGAATTTTAGTCTACTGTTTAGTTAGAAATAATGGACATTTACACACAAATTTTAATTTATGAACTTATATTTTATTAAGTTCTAACTAAAATTTTTTAGACTTTTAAATCCTATTAAATTTTTAATAGTCAGAATTGTCTCTCAAATAATGATTGTTCATCATCTATGATTATATATAAAAATATATGATAATTTGACATTTATTTCGATTTTCAAAACTTTAAAACATCAACTTTCAAATTGGAAAAAAAAAAAAAAAAAAAAAACTAACTGTTTTTTTGAAAATATTGAAAATTTTGAATTTTTTTTTTCTTTTGTGCAAAGCTAAAAATTTTGTGTTTATAAAGGAGTATGATGATAAAACATTGATATGTAAACTATAAAATAAAATAAAAAAATTAAAAAATTAATAATGTTCTCGGTTTTAAAATTAAAAAAAAATTGATAATGTTCTCGACTTTATTAGATAGTTGAATCAAACCAATAAATAAAAAGGCAAAAACATTAAATCTCATGATCTGTTTTTTTTCATCAGTTAGTGGAAATATTATCTGGAATATTATTATGTAAAAATGATAATGTTCATAGTTTTAAAAATTAAGAAAAATTGATAATATTTTTAATTTTACTAAATAAGATTTGAGAGGGAGATTTATGATCTGAGATTGGGCCGGATAGATTTGGCCAAACAAGGTTGGGCCGAGGTAGTGCGGCCCTGTCCTGAAAGAATCTGCTCGGTTAAGGCAAGGCGTGGGTGTTCTGCAGTTCATGAGTTTGCTCGACAGGAAGGCCGACGGTAAACCAGCATGAGTTGTCCCGAGCTCGGCTATGCCATAATGCAACCAAGCTCGGTCCTCCTTGAGCTTGACTATGGGAATACTTGGGCATAAAGTGCAGCATGACCGTTGATAGCCGAGATGATTCAGCTCGGCTGCCGAGCTCCTAGAAGAGTGGTGTCACGACCCAAACCCGGCCCTATGGGTTTAGCACCGTAACTGGCCAGTAATCCGAGATTACCTAAGGCTCTTGAGCGATATCTGATCAAAGCAGTCTGAGGGCCTGGCGGAAGCCAATACAGTAAGTAACTAGTGTCCACTGAGCTGTGAAAATCTGTATGTCAAAAACATTTTATGCATTCATACAGTCCAAAACAGTACACTCTATACAATCATTTACAGTCAGTCAGTACGGGGATCGAATCCCTCGATAACGATCTGATCTATACTGATAAGCGGTCTACATGTATACAAAACAGAGGGGAGACCGTAGGGACAAAAACACCCCGAGCCATAGCATGGCAACACGGAATCTCGCAGTGAGGCACATAGGCTGGCTTGACAAAACTGGGGACCAATCCCACGCTCCTAGCTCCGGTCTGGTTGTTGAGAACCTACATATATATATAAACAGTGAGCTAAAGCCCAGTGAATAACATAAAGCGTAAAGAGGTTATGAATGAATGTCCTTACAGTAATGAAATCAATTCATTTAACAGTATTTCAATCTTTCAGTATTTGATCAATCACATATGTGGTACATCCATTAGCCTATAAAAGAGGGTCCAAAAGGACCGGCCTTACCCAACAATAATGATGATCATCAATCAAGAATAGTATGGTTCCACAAGGAAATCGACAGAGCTCAGAATAACGAATCGATGCTAAGGATGCCACAATACAGTTCAGAATACAGGACATACATTCATTCAGTAAACAATATCAGTTCAATAAACAATTCAGTTCAGTAATCAAAAGGTAACCATTTTGAACGTATCTTTACACAATTGTTACTCACAGAGATTGGGCTATAGCAGCTAGAGCGCGTCCCCGAGAGCCAACCCTAAACAGTTAACAAATAGAACACACACTAAGTTTACAATCGAAAGGATGATAATTAGATCCCTAACTTTCCTCGGTGTGGTTCTATGTCTAAATCCTCATTAAGATGCTTTAAACTAGGCCTAAGAATGCCTAGGATGGAATGAGGATGCGAAAATACACTTAGAAAGCAAATTCCAGAATTTCAGTGAACAGGGCCTCCGCTCGAGCGCAGGTTTCCCCGCTCGAGCGGACAAGCACACAAAGGCCCACGCTCGAGCGTACATTCCGCCGCTCGAGCGGACTGATGAAAGGTGCAAAAATGCTGGATGCGCGATTTTCCCGCTCGAGCGTTAAAAGCCCCGCTCGAGCGGACTGTAAAAACATGCCAAGGAAATACTGGGAGCATGAATTCCCCGCTCGAGCGGATGGCCAAATTCTGGAAAATCCAAATTCGACCTCTGAGTTTCAAACCAAGTTTTGATGCTCCAAAATCGATCCTCTTGGGCCCATTTTCTGGAAAACTCTTTCAAACACATAGAATAACAAGTTTTAAAGCTCAATTTAAGAAGTCAAGGCCCAAGGGTGTTTCAATTAAACTCAATTTCAAACCATTTTCAAGAACAATGCTCAAACATGACATGCATGCATTCAAGACAATTTTAAGCTTCAAATCTTGTCCAAAGGGACTCATTTCTTCAAGAACATGATGAATACATGGATTTAAATATGAATATGAGCATGCATGTACATTTTTACCATGGATTCAACTCAAACTCATCAATTTAAACATGCATGCATGGATTAATCTATAATCCTACTCCTTTGAACTAATTTATGTCTTAACTCCACAATTCAACTTGGCTCATGCAAGAACAACTTCAAATACAACAATGAGAGATTCAATTACCTTGCCTAGGTCTTGGATACAAGGTGTGGGAGCTAAATTTGCCAATTACACTTCAATTCTTCTCAAATTCCTAGCATGCAAGATGAATTTCTCCAATCTCCTACTCTCTCTCTCTAATTTCGGTGGGGACTAAGGGAATGGCTGAGGAAATGGTCTTGCTCAAGTGTAATTCAAACCCTTAGTTGTGTAGGATAGTGGCCCACTTAGTGGCACTATGGTAATTAAGTCCAAGTTTACAATTAACTCATTTTTAATCTAATTTAATCATTCCTAATCAATTTTCAGATAAATATACTATAAAATCAGAAATATTCTACTGATTCTAAAACATCAAACGGTTCCCAATTCGGCCGCCGATAAGGCCTTCAAGTAACAGTTTAAACACATAAACGCAAACAGATAATCAGGCAATCAAACAGATGCAATATGCAATTCAGTAGATAAACTTATTCAATTTCAGTTTCGATTTCAATCAGTCCATCCAATACTTCAGTTAGTCCAATTATCAGTCATTAGCGGTCCAGTTTAGCAATAATCAGTATATAATTCAGTGGTTTAACGGTAATCAGTACGAGGGTTGTTACAAGTGGGCTGGTAGTTGGGTTAGGTGATATTCAGCAAGATTTGTGCTGACAGATGGGATAGCAATACCACGTGTCGAGAGATCACTTAGAGTAGATTTGGGGCGCAGAGGGTAAATAAGCATGTCTGCGCCCCCCATACGAGTACGAACATTTTTTTGTAAAAAACACTTACACTCAATTCTCTTTCCTCTCTCTCTCTATCCCCAGGTGTGTGCTAACTTGGTTGTCGGAGGGGTTTTCCGGCCACACACCGCCGGGTAGCTCACTGCTGTTGTGCACGCAGGTAATCGGACAAAAACGGAGCTTGGAAGAAAAGAGTACGGGCTTGCCTAAATATTTGCTCCTCGTACAAGATTTATTGATTCAAATTTTTTTAAATAAAACTTGAGTTATCATAACATTTATAAATAATTAACTCATAAATAGATTTTTTAGATAATTAACTCTAGAACCAATGAAGAAGATGACGAGTGAAGGACAGTTGGATTCCACGTTTTTCTTAATCTAACTTTTGGTGTGCACAGTATAAAAAATGGGAATGGCTTCTGTCCAGTCCTTAATCGGACTGGACCGTGCTGTTGGATCTGTGAAAGCCCACCACAGGTCCTGTTTTGATAATCTGAATCGTTGAATATGTAGAAATCGTCGAGTACTATATGCCTATAAAAAAATCACGTTAATCGGATATCAATAGCTAAGTGATCAAAACAGATTTTTGTCAACCATTAATTTATTCACCGTCCATTTTTTTTTATGCAAAACTGATTTGATCACATAGCTATCGATATCTGATTAATGTGATTTTTTACAGACATATAGTACTCGACGAGTTTTACACATTCAACGGTTCAGATTATCAAAATGGGACCCGTGGTGGACCCCTACGGGCTCAACAGCACGGTCCAGTTCGATTAAGGACTGGACAGAAGCCATGCCCTAAAAAATTCACAAAGAATAATGTTAACCTCCGTTTGAGAAGTGAGTTAGTTTTTTGACTTTTTGACTTTTTAGTGAGGTGTCCTCATGGTGAATGACCAAACTGCCATTGAAGTGATTTTTTATATTTTTACTCCTTGCCATACATTCTCCACGTCATCGTCATTGGTGCGAATTTTTTTTTTTTTTGGGGGGCGATTAGGCGTATTTTTATGATTTTTTTTTAATTTATGTTTTTGTCATTTTTCTTTTTGTATACATTATTTTGTTCTTTTTCTTTAATTTATGTTTTTGTCTTATTTATTTTTATTGGTATACAATAATTTGTTTTTATTTTTCAAAAATGGGTTTTCATGTGTTTTATTTATTTGTAAATTACGTGGCAAATGATCATTTCTGTTTTTAATTTTTTTTTTTGAATGAGGTGTATTTTTCTGGTTCTTTTTTTTTTAATTTACATTTTTGTCATTTTGATTTTTATTTATATACATTAATTTGTTTTTATTTTTTAAAAATGGTTTTTCATGTGTTTTAGTTATTTTTAAATTACGTGGCAAATGTTAATTTCTGTTTTTAATTTTTTTTTTGGATGAAGCGTATTTTTGATGTTCTTTTTTTTTAATTTACTTTTTCTCATTTTTATTTTTATTTGTATACATTAATTTTTTTATTTTTCAAAAATAGTTTTTCATGTGTTTTATTTATTTTAAAATTACGTGGCAACTGTTAATTTCTGTTTTTAAATTTATTTATTTATTTATTTTTGGTTGGATGAGGCGTATTTTTGTGGTTCTTTTTTTTTTCATTTATGTTTTTGTCATTTTTTTTTATTGTTTTCAATTTGCTTTTTTTGGGGGGGTTTGGAAAAAGCTTTTTTATGTTTTGTTTTTTTTAACATGACGTTGAAAATGTAAATTTGGGTGCTATGTTGTTGTCTTCTTTTATATATATATATATATTAATTTGTTTTTTTTTTATTTTGGAAAAGGCTTTTTCATTTTTTTTTTGAAATGATGTGGAAACTGCTAATTTCGGTTTCATTTTATTGACTTTTTATTTTGTTTAAATTTTTTTTTGGAAAAGGTTTTTCTTGTTTTTTAATTTGAAATGACGTTGACAATGCTTATTTCAGTTTTATTTTAATGTGTTTTTTTTTTGGTCGGAAAATGTTTTATTATGTTGTTTTTTTTTCTTTTCTTTTCAAATGACCTGAAAAATGATAATTTCGGTTTTTTTTTTTTTTTTTTTTAATTTGTTTTTTGTTTTTGGAAAAGGATTTTTTTATGTTTTTTTTAAATGACATGGAAAATGCTAATTTTTGGATGAGGCGTATTTTTGTGGTTCTTTTTTTTTCCATTTACGTTTTTGTCATTTTTTTTTATTTGTATACATTAATTTGTTTTTATTTTTTAAAAATGGGTTTTCATGTGTTTTATTTTTTTAAAAATTACATGGTAAATGCTAATTTCTTTTCTTTTTTTTTTGTGGGTGAGGCGTATTTTTGTGGTTCTTTTTTTTTTAATTTACGTTTTTGTCATTTATATTTTTATTTGTATACATTAATTTGTTTTTATTTGTGGTTTTTCATGTGGGGGTAGTTTGGTAAATTTACCTTGAAGTGGGTTGTTGCCAATCAATTGCAATGTCTTTTGTCTCCATTTGGCTACTTTAGCCTCTTTTGTCCCATAGTGGCTAAAATAGCCCCAACTTGCATTGCCAAACGGTAGAGATCCCAAATAAATTATTAAATTTTCTACTATCTATCTATACTATCTATATAACCAAATGTAGTAATTAGGTCAAGAGACTCCAAAACTTGAATCCTAAATTCTCATAATTTTGAAATAATAAAATAAATACGTGGCACCTCTCTTTACTCCTCTTCTCACTATTCAATTCAAGTATTCTCATTTCCTTTTTCCAATTGTTATCTAAAAAAATATTTTAAAAAATCAAATAATATCTTTTATAGGAGTTGTGGATTAGGTCAAGAGACTCCAAAACTTGAATCCTAAATTCTCATAATTTTGAAATAACAAAATAAATACGTGGCACCTCTCTTTACTCCTCTTCTCACTATTCAATTCAAGTATTCTCACTTCCTTTTCCAATTGTTATCTAAAAAAATATTTTAAAAAATCAAATAATATCTTTTATAGGAGTTGTGGATATAGATATGTATATTGAACCTCACATGTTTATCAGTGTATTACATAAATTTAAATAATAATCATAATAAAAATATCTCACAACTCTTATTCCTACATTAAAAAAAAAAAATGTTACCATTTATCTAATTCACGTTTGCTTTTAAAAAATAAAATAATTTGATTGGTATTGAACAAAATGTGATGTTAAATATCTTTAACTCCTTATCTCTATCCCAAATTTAAATTTGAATTTAAATACTAAACCTCCAAAATATATTATCCTTAAACTAAAGTTTCCATATAAATTTGAACATCCACTAACAAAACATTGGAAACAAACCCCAACATCTATTTGTTTTTTTTTTCCCTTAATGTCGTCGTGATTATAAAAATTTCTTAATTTGGTTCCTATTGAATCATCATTTAATCATATTTAGTAAATTTAAAATTTTAAAAATTAAAAATAAAGATTTATTACATAGGGCAAAATCCAATTGAGTTAAATATTTTGACGGTAACTTAATCATAACTATTTATTAAATTAAAAAAAAAACATTGAACATTAAAAATACTTATCTTATTCTACTATAAAAAAAATAAAAACATCTAACTTTTTTTTTACATGGTGAAAACACCTAATTGAATATTAGCTAAATTAATTGGTATATATGGTCATGATCAATTAGGTCAAATATTTGACTATAATCATAACTATTTGATTATTAAAAAAAGTAATAAATACAAAAATTTAAAATTTTCATAACCATTAGGATATTTATCCGTCAGCTAAAAAAATGTAGTGTGTTCTAAAAAAATTAAAAATAATTATTCTTAAATTTTTATAATTTTGATATTTCTCTCTTCTACTTAATGATCCTCTTTTATAGCCTTTCATGTTTTATTTTTCGTTTTATTTTTTAATTGTTAAATTAATTTTTCAATGGAAATTAATTTCATAGCTTATAGATAAGACCAAGATTTCAAAGTTGAAATTTTATTTAATTTATTCTATTTTCTCATGTTTATCTTATTTTATCTTTAAATTTGAACTTATATTTTTATTTTGTTCAGAACTCTCTATTTCTTGGAATTTATCTTCTATTTGAATTTGATTGTTGTAGATTCTCATATATTTCAACTTAATCTTTTCAAAGTTTATCTTCAAGTTGAACTTTATTTATCTTTAAAAATCATCAATTAATTATCCATATAAATTTTAAATATGATATAATTCCATGTATATCTTTTGTCTAAGTTTAATCTTTTCAATATAAAAACAATTGTTTGAAAAAGGAACCATGAACATGAGATTGAAAAGAAAAAAAAAATCACAATCAATATTGAGCCATTTTCGACTCTCCTTCATAGTGCCTAAAAAATTTTGCATTAAATTTCAAGTAACAGGTGATTTTTTTTTATTCAATTGTATCAACTTTACATTTGAAATGTGTACTTACATGAATTTTTGCCTTTGTGGGAAAGGAAATTTATGTAAATTAATATTATTATTTTATTTTTCTGTAAATTCTATTTATGTTTTTGTTTCTTTTTCTTTTTTCTACAATCTGTATTTTTTTTTATTTCTTTCTCTTTTGGCTAATAATATGTCATTTAATTAAGATTTCATTCTATTTTTGAAGTGCTACTATTAATTTGTGACTCTTTCACTTATTGACTATTTGTGTTTATTTTTTATTTTTTTTGGGTGCAGATGTTATATTGGAAGCGAAAAGATCATCAAAATTTATTTGGATATGGATTTATGTTTTAAATTTAATCATCAATTGTATTTGGTTGTTGATTGTCAAGTTGAAATAACTTATGATTAAATTAATTTTTAGGAACTCATTTCTTTTGAGACCTAAACTACAAATTTCTTCTTTTTTTAAATATCTTTTTATGCATATTCAAAGCTTGAGCAAATGCAAGCGATCTCATATATAAAATGTTAGGTTTTTTTGAATAATTTAAATATTTCTATTATTTATGTTTGTCAGTTCAATTTTAATGCATTTTCAAACCTATTTATGCTTAGTGAATCAATATAAAATTAAAGGGGAAAAAAACAAAAAAAACAAATAGCATGTAAAAAATTTTAACCACTAATTGAATATAATAGAAATGAAAATTAAAATTTATTTTATTTTATTTTAATTCATTATACTGTGTGGGATAATTAATATAATATCTCTTATTGATTAAAAAAATGAAAAAAATAGCATTTTTTTATTATTTAATGTTAGTTCTTTTGATTAATTATAATTTTAGTATGTTTTTGTTACTCCACTTTTGGTTATTTTAACTATTATTATCTATTTATTATGTGATGATTTACATAATGTATGATAGTTTTTTAAAATTTTCCATGTTAGTCATTTTGATTAATTATAATTTTAGTATACTTTTGTTACTCCACTTTTGGTTGTCTTATCTAACTCTTATTATCTATTTGTTATGTGATGATTTACATAATTTATGGTAGTTTTCTAAACTTTTTCATGGTATGAAGTATTAAAAATTTTGAATGATGTATAGTAAATACACAAATTCAATAAAAATATTTTATTCATATTAGAAAATACAATTAAATAGCATATTTTTTTTTAAAATTTTATTATGTTCACTTTATAAAATCCCGTGCATCGCACGGGTGACTACTAGTATCTCTTATATGAATGTGAAATTTACACACATATAATTTGTATAAGTCTCACACCTATATAAAAAATTTAATAATTTATTTAAATTCCATAATATTTTCCGTTAACAAAACAAAAAGTACACTAAAACAAATCAACAAAAGATTTTAGATATATGTCATTTCTCTTCGCACTGTCTTTTGGTACACAAAACAAAAGTTCATAAATAAAGCTAGTCTCGCAAGTGGCCATGAAAAGCTAATACTATGTCCTAATTTTTTGAACTTAATTTTTAAAAAATTTAATTTTTTATTTTTAGTAAAATTTTTTAATATTATACGTATTTTTTTTTTTTTTTAACTTTTTAAATGTACCTAATCTAGATATACCTAAATCAAAGTTCTGAACTCATATTAATCATAACTTAAGTCGAAGTAATCTCACTCCCCAGAAGGAAGTCTTCTCATGGTCTACACCGTTCTCAATGGTGCAACTTTTCGGTATCTAACAAGCCTTATGTCTCAAAAAATGACTATCTAAATCGTGCATAATTTTATAATAGTTTTGCATCATAGCGGAAAGTTAACCAATTCTTAGAAATAGTTAATCCTCAAAAAACTCTGTCTTAGAAAGTGCAACTTTGATCCACTTTCCAAAAATAGGAGAGTAGAGAGCCTTTGGCATTATCGTAGACACTTTATCATCTTGCGGAGCAATTATGAATGTTTCCCTCTCAATCACCCAGTGATGACGTGAAACATTTTCACATTCGCTACCACGTAACTAAAAATGTAGAGTATTCTTCTCTAATGGAGTAATCCACTAGTAGGCACATTGCTCCTACGGTCCCTAGAATATTGGAAATTTCTTTCTATTCTCAACTAGGCTACATAAAACGCCATACTTAACATTCTCTATCTTATAGAGTTCTAAAACTCTATTCACGTCACCTTTACTAAAAAACACTTTATGTGATTTTGTTACACTCTCACAAAGTTGCTCATCTGTAAGCATATGACCCGGAGGTTTTACATGATAGCATACAGGAATGCACTACATGACCTAAACGTTTACAATACAGCATACAATAATGCACCATAGAACTCTAAGTCTTAACTTTGCAATCTTATGAGAAGTAAAATAAAGATAAGCTGCTTGATGGTTATAGATTATCCACAAATAACTCTCCGCAAAACCATTACTCAAATGAAGTGTAAAATCTTATATGGAGGGCACTTAGTTAGGGACATAGGTAACAAACTAAAGTGCTATTCCCAATTGGGAAACATATTGCGCCATCATCCATGTAACATAAACCATACTTAATTCACTGTCTTTACTACACCATTGTGTTACTTAGTATTAGGAATAATCAATTTTCTGAACATCCCTTTCTCTTCACAGAGTTTTCTAAAAACAACTCAAATAGATACTCGTCACCTCGGTCAAAACTAAAAACACCGAAGCTCTTATCTAATTGATCTCGACATCATATGTGCAATGTCAAAAATTATCTCAAAAGTTTTGATTTATTGGAGATCAAATAGTCTTGACTATGATGCGTATGATAATCTATGAATGTGTCAAGATTGGTGTTGTAATAACCCTCACCATCAAGTTTCGAATGACCACCGATTCATCGTTAAACCGAGATCGATTATGATTGATAATCAAGTAATCAAAATCGAATCGACCGATCAAATCTGAAACTGATTGACTAAGTATATGTTAGTTAAATTGTATTCTATATGTTTGCTTGCCAAATTATCTGTTCATGTCTTTGTGTTTAAACTGTTAATTGAAGGCCTTACCGGCGACCAAACCGGAAATCGATTAGTGTTTTATGATCGTCATAATTTATGTGATTTTATGGTGTAATTATCTGAAAAGTGATTTGGTATGATTAAATTAGATTAAAATAAGCTAAATTGCATTCTTGGACTTATTTACCAAACTAACCCTTAGTGGGCCACTACTCTAGACATATTGAGACTTGTATACACTCACACAAACATTGAGCTCAGCCATTTTTCTTGTTCTTGCCGTCCAAGAGAGTGAGAGGGAGAGAATTGACTTGTTCTTGAGGAAATTGCTTGAAGACTTGGAGATTTTAGAAGATAATTATTTAATTGAACCTCTAGACTTGTGATTGAGGAACCTAGGTATGAATTTCATCCTTTTAATTGTGTCTTTAAGTTGATCCTTGCATGATTCATGTCAAATTGAAGAGCTAATTCATGACTTAGTTCTAGCATGCTAAATTGAAGTTCATTACATGCATGCATGTTTAAATTGTTGAGTTGTGAGTTGATTTCATGGTCAAATATTACATGCATGCTCATATTTATGTTTAAGTCCATGAATCTCTCATGTTTTACAAGGAATTGGCTCATTAGAGCATGTTTTGGAACTTGGAAGTTGTTTAAAGTTCATGTATGTCATGTTTGGATCATGTTCATGGAAATGGGTTTGAAATTTGGATTTAATTAACTCACCCTTGGGCTTTGATTTCTCAAATTGAGCTTTGAAACTTGTTGTATATTGAGTTTAGATGTGTTTTCCAGAAATTGGGCCCAAGAGGTCGAGTTTTTGAGCTGTAGAATGCTTGGTTTGAGCTTGGGAGGCAAATCTGGAAATTCCAAAATTTGGCTTCTTCGCTCGAGCGAAGGATTCTACGCTCGAGCGACCACCGTTTACTCCGAGCACCGCTCGAGCGAAGGAATGGTGGCTCGAGCGTAAATTTCAAGCTCTCAGAATCTTGGTGCACGCAGACGCACGCTCAAGCGAGAGAACCTACGCTCGAGCGAGCATCGAGCGGAGTTTTCCAACATCCAACACTTTTTGCATTTTTGCAGACCACTCGAGCGAAGAAGTACACGCTCGAGAGACCCTACTATTTTGTCAAGCTCGCTTAAGCAAAAAAAGCCACGCTCGAGCGAGACCCTTATTTTCTGAAAATGTTTTCTAAGTGCATCTTTGCATCCTCATCCCATCCTAGGCATTCTTAGGCCTAGTTTAAGGTATCTTAATGAGGATATAGATGTGGAACCACACTGAGGCAATTTAGGGGTTGAGTTATTACTTTCCCAACTATGTAGCTTAGTATGTGTTCAATCTGTAAACTGTGTAGGGTTGGCTTTCCGAGGAGACGCTCTAGCTCACCGTAACCCAGAACTCTGTGACTAACAATTGTGTAAAGATATGTTCAAAATGATTATCTTCTGAACAACTGAACTGTACTGCTTTCTAAACTGATATTGTTAACTGAATGAATGTATGTCCTATATTCTGAACTGTATTGTGGCATCCTTAACAACTACTGTTACTGACTGTTACTGTTACAGAGATCTCCGTCGGTTCCTTTGTTGGAACCACTACTGTTTACTGATTGATGGCCATCATTTACTGTTATGCTAATGGATGTACCACATATGACTGTTTACTGTACTGAACAACTGATATACTGATTTAATGAACTATTTTCATTATTGTAAGGACATTCATTCTAAACCTCTTTACGCATTATGTTATTCACTGGGCTTTAGCTCACTCCTTATATATATATATGTAGGTGTACAGGCACCGGACCAATGCTAGAAGCATCGGGGTAAACTCCAGTTTTGTCAAGCCAACCATTGTGCCTCACTGCGAGGTTCCAAGCCTGTTCAAGCTATGGCTTAGGGGTGTTTTTATCTCCCCCGTCTGTCTCTGTGTATGTTATGTAATAACTGTATAGACTGTACTGTACTATTTAATAGGGATTAAGTCCCTGTCTTGAATGATTGTATATATGTACATACTGTTTTGTCACCGACTGCATATATGAATGAAAAGTCTTTTTGCATACAGATAGTCACAGCTCATTGGACATTGTTTATTTACTGTATTGGCTTTCGCCATGCCCTCACTACTGCTTTCTTGTTCTCTTTAAGCGGCCTTGATAATCTCGGATTCTTGGCGATTCTGATGCTAAACCGATAGGGGCGGGTTTGGGTCGTGACAGGTGTAACAACCCCGATCCCTGATTAACGTTAATCTGCGGTTAATTATGCTTAATTGGTAACTAGGGTGAAATTCTTGATTAAATTGCATGTGTGTGTTGCATGAATTATGTCTATATCTGTTCAACGTAAGAAAATCTATTTATGTTTTTTTTTTTTCCAGTTTACGAATTGAAGGCCCTATCACTATCCGATTCAAAAATTGACTTGATTTATGTGTTAAGTAAGATTTATGAGATTTTATGGTAATTTTATTTAAACGTCGATTTGGAATTATTAAATTAGAATAACTAATGTTAATTAGTTTAGTCTAAGTTATTTACAAGTGTGCCATTGAGTGGGCTTTTACATGATTGTTTCACACCTAATACATATTTTGACTCTATTATCTTCCATCTTCAACACCAAACGTGAGAGAGAGTGAGAGAAGGCAGAATTGGTTCAAGACTTGAGGAATTGAGCTCAAACTAAAGGAGGTGCTAGGAAATGTTGTTAATTGAAGAAGATTTGTAGAGCCTCAATATCAATTTTTGTAGATTGAAACCTCTAGGTAAGAGACTAAACTCTTAACTGAGAAATTGAATTAGATTCTACAAGATCATTAGTGAATTAAGTAAATTCACATAGGAATTGCACTAGAATTGGAAAGAATTGGGCCATACCATGCATGCATGTACATTTTCTCACAAATTGAGCATGAGTTCAAAGATTTCTTTCATGCATGTGTTCATCTCACTTACATTTTGGGACTTCATCATGTTTTCCATTAGATTGTCAAGTTTGATCATGTTTTGAAAAGGTTGGATTCAAGAAAAATTCATGCATGTTGTGTTCTTCAAACATTTACACAGTTAAGTTGAATTTCGTACAATTGGCAAACTCTTGGGCCATAATTTTGTGAAATGATCCTCAATTCTTCATGTTTTATAAGTTTACTTTGTTGTCTCAAGTTTTGGGGCCCAGGATGTGTGTTTTGAAGAGTTGGAATCATGTTTTGAAGCTTGGGAGCAAATCTGGAAAACCCAAAATTTTGCTTCCACGCTCGAACGAGGGATCCTATGCTCGAGCGACCATGTTTGTTTTTATTTTTCCGCTCGAGTGACAGAAGGCTGGCTCGAGCGGAAATTGTAAGCTCTCAGAATTTTGTAAGTGTAGAAGCACACTCGAGCGACAAGACTTGCGCTCGAGCGAGCATCGAACGGAGATTTTCAGCAACCAATACTTTTCACATTTTTATAGATCGCTCGAGTGAAGAAGTATACGCTCGAGCAACCAATCACATTTGACATGTATGCTCGAGCGAAGGAAGCCGCGCTCGAGCGAGACCCCTGTTTCAGCAAAATTTTGGCTAAGTGTTTCAAGTACATTTTTGCATCCTCATTCCATCCTAGCCATTCCTAAGCTATGATTAAGACTCTATAATGAGGTTAATGGCTAAAAAAACACTAAGAACAAACGAAGTAAGTTATGTATAATTCAAGCGTGTGTTTCAAGTGTGTATTTGTATGTGTGTTCGTGTAGGTCACGCGCCTCAGGATAAGTGAAGTGCCATTTTGCCATCTAGTTGGGGCTACTAATTGTTTGTGAGTAATAACTTTGTAAAGTTATGTTCAATGTTAAATATTTTCTAAATGCTATGACATGAAATAATTAGTTTTCTGAAATGCTATCTTTTGAAACGAATGAATGATTGTCCAAGATTTTGAAAATTATTCATGGCATCCTTAGCATCATATAATATGCGTCCCTTTATAAGTCATCAGAAACATCTCTGTGCACATGAGTCATCAAAAAGCCTTCATGGTAGTCCCTTATGAGTCATCAGATTTGTAATGTTAATGGATGTGTCATGTGTTATAATGATGCATATACAAGCTTTGAATACGAACGTAACTATGCGTATGAATCTACTCTGTTATGATAACCGATTATGTACAAGGCTTTGTTTCTGTATGGACTTCATTCTGTAAAATCTTTACTCTATTATTATTCACTGGGTTTTAGCTCATTATTTATATTATGTGAGTAGGTGAGCAAGCACGTGATCAGGCCCAGAGTTGATGGCCTACACTTCAGTTTTCACTACGACAAAAATGGTCTTTAGAGACGAAAACTAATGACGAAAAATTTTTTTGTCACGAAATATGTATCTGTTAATGATAAAAATCATATTTCGTTTTCAAATGTATCATTTTTTGAGACAAAAATAAAATTTCGTCACCAATCTAAATCATAATAAATAAAAAAATAGGTGACGAAATTATATTTCGTAATTATTTATATTTTTTTTGTCACCAAATATTTTCCCGCTAATATTTTCGGAGGGCGCCAAAATTAATAGACTTTTGGTGACGAAAAAATTGGTCACCAATTATAAAATTATTAATGACGAATATATTTTTGTCACCAATAATTTTTAATATTTTAATATCATTTAGTGACAAAACTATTTTTGTGGCCAATATTTTTATCTTTTGTGAAGAAATAATTTTGTCACCAAAATATAATTTAGTCACTAAATATTTTAGGTCTCAAACACACACAATAATTTCTCGGTTCAAACCTATTACACACACACACACACACGTTATACTCATTCACACATAGGGCCCTCATCGCCGCTGCTACCATTGCATCAACCCACCGCCGCTGCTACCATTTCCGACAATTTCACTCACCACCGTTAGCCCTCCTTTCTCTCTCTCTCTCTCTCTCTCTCTCTCTCTCTCTCTCTCTCTCTCCCTCTCTGATGTATTTGTTTGATGTATATGCTCTGTATTCATATGAAATATGCTCTGTATTTTCGATAAGGATTTGACAGACAAAACTAAGCGAGAACCATGGTATTCATTCACTCCCTTCCTCCCTCTATTTTCTTTTTAACCTAAAATTTTGCATCTTTTGGGACTTGGGGAGGCAAAGACCTGTACTGAAACTGGGTCTAGCATAACATGTGGCTTCACTAACTTTGATTAATTGATAATGAGTTTGTGATTGCTATGCTCCAAGAACGTAGAGTTTCTATCCAACATTTGTGTGTTTATTTAATTTTGAGCTCTGTTTACCATTCAATATTTTATTGTTTAATTTGTTTTATGGAAGATAAAATGTTAGTATAATGAGCTCATAACTCAGTTGGAAGTGAATAAGCGTCATTTTTGTTTTGTTATGTTGGCAAATGGACTGAATTTGGGTAATTGAAACGGGAACTTACTAGTTGGGAAAAATGTCCAAATGTTGTTAAAATCTATATACAACTCAAGAACAGCAAATTTACTTTTTTTCATGGATTATTACAGCTAACGCCTCATGTTCTTAAGATGAACTATGAAATTAAAAAAGGTTTTCCTAACTTGTAAGGTTATACAGGAAACTTTGATGTGAGTTTTTTGAATTCAGTTGAGATCTGATTACTTATTTTTATGATCCCTTTTTATCTTCCTTAATTTTTTTGTGTTGTACTGATGCATCCAAAATTGTCATATTATACAAGATTCATATGCCAAAATATATGCCAGTGCAGAAGCAAGGCAAGGTTTTTGATAATCAATCTGTTGGACTTGGCTAACATGAGTCCCATTTGATGTATAAGCCTTCAGACATGATTCTGAACATCTTCCATGACTACGATAAAGACTTGGGAAAAACAATTTTCACTTTATTGAACATCTTAGTTATGTGCACAAATCCTCTCTTGATGACTGACGCGTTTGAATTGTTTTTTATTCTTAATGTTATTTCTCTTTCTTGCTCTCTCTCTCTCTCTCTCTCTCTCTCTCAGGTACACAGCAATATATTTATTGTTGTTTGTTGCTACATTGGCTCAATATTTCTTGACCTCTTGTTCCTCTCCTGGGTAAATGTCAATGAATTGCAATTATACTATTATTGCAAACAGTTTCAGTCTAGAAGTGCTTGCAGCACATGAAAATATTAGGGTTAATTACACCAAGACCCGCTTAAGTATCAATGAATATCACTTTACCCACTCATTTATGAATCCATACATATTGTCCCCCCCTCCCCCCAACTATAAAAATTGTGCAAATACACCCCATTTGGAGGGGGTGAAAGTGATACAATTTTATAGTTTAAGGGGTCAAAGTGTACGAGTTCATAGAAGAGGGGGGTAAAGTGATATTCCTTGATAGTTTAGGGGTCTTGATGTAATTAACCCAAAATATTATCTCCTTTTCTATCTAATATGATTGTTTTGTTTTTTTTAATTTTTTATTGTTAGCTATGTTCTTGATGCAATAAGGGCTACTAATGAGACAGATGCCTTATTAAGAAAGACATTATTGACCTCAAAGTAAGCACTAGTTTCCATTTTCATTTCATTTATCATTACTAAAAAGAAATCCTCTGGAGAAATAAAAATAAAAATTAAAAGGTCTGTAGTAGATTCATTTTCAGTTTCCTTAATTGAATATATGAGATTGTGGAAGATTGTATTATTTGAACTCCGTTGTTATCTAATTGCCATATTGTTTTACTTCTCTTAATTTTTAAGTGATCAAGTAAAGGCAACCTACTTCAAGTAAAAATGGCAACGTAGCTGTAACAGTGGGTGGGAATCAGTTGGGAAGAAATCTTTTAGGAAGTAATGCAACAACTTGGACAAAGGTGGTGATGGAGATGTACCCGCCTGGATCATCTATAAGGTAGGACTTGTACATTTTTTGTGCCTGTGTATCTTTACCATGTACATGAAATCATGGTGCCCTTTGGTGCCCTTTTTATAAAATTCTTCTTACTTACCAAAAAAATATATATACATGGATTTGAGGCAGAGGATGGAGATCATGGAAAAAATATAGAGGAGGTATATAAATCCATGTAGGATGTAAATCTCAATATGAAATGGAGAGAGAACTAAAGGGGTTTCTTGGTGAATGAGTTGAGTTGATGTGAAAGTAAACATGGTAGTGAAACTTTATATTGGTGAGATATTGCATTTTGTATTAGGTTATGTGGAGTGAATTTGCACTATTCCAACATGTAGGCATGAAACTAAGTCGAAAAATAGGCCACCGGAGGCCAAAATTGTGCAACAGCCACGAGACGGCTCGAGGAACACCTCAAACACCTCGAGAGGAACCAATGTGAGTTGTGGGAACTTACGGAACTAGCACGGGACTCCCGGTTTGAAAACTAAGTCCAAAAATGTAATTTTTCACACTTAAGCTTGAAAATAGACCTTCGGGGGCCAAAATCGTGCAACAGTCACGAGACGGCCTGGGGACCACCTCAAACACCTCGGGAGGGACCAATGTGAGTTGTGGAAACTTATGGAACTAACACGGGGCTCCCGGTTTGAAAACTAAGTCCAAAAATGCACTTTTTCACACTTAAGCTTGAAAATAGACCACTGGGGGCCAAAATCATGCAACAGCCACGAGACAGCCTGGGGAACACCTCAAACACATCAGGAGGGACTAATGTGAGTTGTGGAAGCTTACGGAACTAGCACGAGACTCCCGGTTTGAAAACTAAGTCTAAAAATGCACTTTTTCACACTTAAGCTTGAAAATAGGTCACTGGGGGGCCAAAATCGTGCAACAGCCATGGGACGGCCCGGGGACCACCTCAAACACCTCGAGAGGGACCAATGTGAGTTGTAAAAACTTACGGAACTAGTACGGGACTCCCGATTTGAAAACTAAGTCCAAAAATGCACTTTTTCACACTTAAGCTTGAAAATAGACCTTCGGGGGCCAAAATCGTGCAACAGCCACGAGACGGCCCGGGGACCACCTCAAACACCTTGGGAGGGACCAATGTGAGTTGTGAAAACTTACAAAACTAGCACGGGACTCCCGGTTTGAAAACTAAGTCCAAAAATGCACTTTTTCACACTTAAGCTTGAAAATAGACCTTTGGGGGCCAAAATAGTGCAACAGCCATGGGACGGCCCGGGAAACACCTCAAACACCTCGGGAGGGACCAATGTGAGTTGTGGAAACTTACGAAACTAGCATAGGACTCCCGGTTTGAAAACTAAGTCCAAAAATGTACCTTTTCACATTTAAGCTTGAAAATTGGCCACCGGGGGCCAAAATCGTGCAACAGCCAAAGGATGGCCCGGAGACCATCTCAAACATCTCGAGAGGGACCAATGTGAGTTGTGAAAATTTACGGAACTAACACAGGACTCCCGGTTTGAAAACTAAGTCCAAAAATGCACTTTTTCACACTTAAGCTTGAAAATAGGCCACCGGGGGCCAAAATCATGCAACAGCCACGGGACGGCTCGGGGACCACCTCAAACATCTTGAGAGGGACCAATTTGAGTTGTGGAAACTTACGAAACTAGCACGGGACTCCCGGTTTGAAAACTAAGTCCAAAAATGCGCTTTTTCACACTTAAGCTTGAAAATAGGCCACCGGAGGCCAAAATCGTGCAACAGCTATGGGACAGCTCGGGGAACACCTCAAACACCTCGAGAGGGACCAATGTGAGTTGTGAAAACTTACGGAACTAGCACGGGACTCCCGGTTTGAAAACTAAGTCCAAAAATGCACTTTTTCACACTTAAGCTTGAAAATAGGCCACCGGGGGCCAAAATTGTGCAATTGCCATGGGACAGCCTAGGGAACGCCTCAAACACCTCGAGAGGGACCAATGTGAGTTATGAAAACTTATGAAACTAGCACGTGACTCTCGGTTTGAAAACTAAGTCCAAAAATGCACTTTTTCACACTTAAGCTTGAAAATAGATCTTCGGGGGCCAAAATTGTGCAACAACCACGAGACGACCCAGGGAACACATCAAACACCTCGGAAGGGACCAATGTGAGTTGTGGAAACTTACGGAATTAGCACGGGACTCCCTGTTTGAAAACTAAGTCCAAAAAGGCATTTTTTCACACTTAAGCTTAAAAATAGACTTTCGGGGGCCAAAATCGTGTAACAGCCACGAGACGGCTCGGGGAACACCTTAAACACCTCGGGAGGGACCAATGTGAGCTGTGGAAACTTACGGAACTAGCACGGGACTCCCGATTTGAAAACTAATTCGAAAAATGCATGTTAAATTGTATATTTTATGGATAAGATAATAATTGTCCAACTTGCATTTTTTTTTTTTTTTTTTTGTGTTTCATTTTTTTGTAGATTCGAGATTTGATATGGACATGTTTGGTAATTTTGAGGGCAGATGGTAGCTCATTTTGTGTTAGAATGTTCATATTACCTTACATGTATTTTGGTTGGTTGTAAATTTTCTATTTTTGTTGGTATTACAGGGCATGTTGGGTAATCTGCCCTTGATATTTTATTTTTGTTGATATTAGTAGACATGTTTTTTGTTGGATATTAGGAGATGTGTTTGGTAATCCGCATGCGGTTGATATTATATTTTTGTGGATATTAGTAGATGTTTTTTGTGGATATTAGGAGACATGTTTATAATCCGCATGCAGTTCATATTGTATTTTTGTGGATAGTACTGAAATTCAATTGTGATGTTTATAAAAATGAACAAATTTCTGTATTGATTTGTAATAGATATTTTATTGAACATGTCATTGAAATGCGCAGGGAATTGTTACTGAAAACAAAAAATTTCGGAAGAAAATAGTACCACCATTTTCAAAAATTTTAATTTTTATTAGTGACGAAATAAAAAATGTCGCTATTAGTTTGCAAAAAACATGACGAATAATTTTGTCACTAATGATACAATACCAAACAAATAATTTCGTCACATTTGCTGAATATTTTGTCGCTAAATTGAAATATTTGGTGACAAAATATTTTTTGTCTTTGAAGAATTTTCTTTTCTGCTCATTTTAGTGACGAATTTGTTGTCACCTTAATCCATATCATAGGTGAGGAAAACTTTCGACACTAAAATCTATTTGGTGACGAAATATTTTGTCGCGAAAAACAATTAAAATAAAATATTATTTAGTTTTGGCAATGAAATTGATGTTATAGATGACGAAAAATTCAACATTCAGAGACGAAACAATTCGTCGCCAAAAATCAAAAATAGGCAATGAAACTGTTTTTCGTCACCAGGTATTTTCAGCGACGACGTGTAGGCCACGAACGTGGTGACAAATTTTTTTCATCGTAGATCACTTTAGTGACGAAAATTTGATGTTTGGAGACAAAATCAGTCTGTCACCAAAGGCCTTTTTTGTTATAGTGTTTGTCAGCCAACCCTTGTGCCTTCCGAGGAGGTTCCGATTGAAGTCAAGTTTCACGGCTATTTTTGTAAACACTTTAGACTACGTTTATACTATGTTGTGTTTGGTCAAGATATTTGTTGGCATGTACTTGGTATGCGCGTAAATATTGTATCTTGTTATAAAGAAGTTTTAAGCTATCTATCACATGTATGTCAGTACAGCTCAATGGACTATTCGTATTTTGCATGATGCTTCTGCAGCCCCTTGTTACATGCTATTATGTCATGAGGCCTTTGGTTATCTGAGGATTACTGGCTGGTTACGACGCTAAACCTATGGGGGTGGGTTTGGGTTGTGACAATTGAGGTTAGCTATCATACCGTCACACATATCTAGTCACAAATATGTGGACTAAATGTGCTAATATAGATCCCCTTCTGCGACTGTCTTACTTACTTACTTGTGCGCAACTATTGCGAATAAAGCTACACATTCACGTGAGAGCAAGATGCCACAAGTGAGTAGGCCTGAAAAGGCCTACTCAAACTATTCATGTCATCTTCTCATTAATGTGATTAAGTACAACAAGCCAATAGTTTATAACCAATGTCATAAACTAATTCCAATCAGCCTAATGTGTGAATTCTCGAAGACAAATGTAAAAGTTTAGGCTAACTAGGTAATGACTCATGACTAACTAATGTTCACTAGATCATAAAAAGATGTCATGGAGATATCAAGTGCGCCTAAATCGCAAATTTAACTAGTAGGTGCTGATTCCCTGCACCTTCAAGTTAATTTTATTTTCCATACACTTTACTGCATCTAGTTGAAACATAACGATACTCCTTTTGCCATCTATATTTCTCGCTCGATAGTTAGTTGCAATTAATTCTACTATCCACAAGAATGAGAGAGTAAGCTATCAATCTATGACAACTCCTAAAACAACTTAAACGCAAATTAGGCTAAAGAGTCTAATTCAACAAATGCTCTCACGAGTGATACGTCAAATTCTTAGAGTCATAACAACTTTGTCGGCCTTGACCTTTTCATTACTATCATGCAATTTTTGCGCTTAGTGGTAAACGCTTTCAAAAGCATTAGCCTAGCAAAGGAATCATACAAAGAAGCACATCATCATGTCTCACACTCAAGTGTGGAGACAAAAAGTGTCCAGACTTAGACAAATTGGTAGTGCTAATAGATTTTGCAGCCACTAGGTGTAATAAGTCCGACCTGTAATTAGCTATTAATCGGTAATTAATGATGCTAATTAAGTGAATAAGATTAAATATGGGATTAATAGGTAATTTGTAACATAATTGGTCGCCTATCTGTTGACCGTTAAATCATCTGTCAATGCTTAATGGTTTAAATTGTAAAATTGAAAGCCTTATCGGCATCCAAACCCGGAATTGTTTACACCAATATGTTAATTGGAATTTTTAGAACATTATGGCATATTTAATTAAAATGAGATTTGGTATCATTAAATTAGCCTAAATAAAGTTAAATCGCATTAGTTTCGTTATTTACTGAATTGCCACTTAGTGGCCTATCTCTACAATCTTATTGAAACTCATTCATGTACATTACAACACATTTTCTCAGCTCATTCTTGAGAGCCAAAACCGAGAGTAAGAGTGTAGAGAGAGAGAGAGTGGATTTCACCAAATATTGGCTAGGAGACTTGGAAGATTACAGGAGTTTTACAAACATTGAGCTTCTCTACCTTGAATTGAAGACTCTAGGTGAGAATTCAACCTCTAATTTGTGAACCTAAGTCACTTAGTAGGAGATTTCTTCAAGATTATGGGTTTAATCATGTAATGGAGCTTAGAAGGAGGAATTGTAGCTCAAATCATGCATGCATGCATAAATTTCCAAGTTTTGGGTTTGATTTCAAAGGTTTCTTCCATGCATGTGTTAACATCTTCTACATTTTGGCCATTCATCTTGTTTTTCCATCAAATCATCAAGTTTCCAGTCATTTCATGGTGTTTGATCATGCCTTAAGAGATTTGAAACAAGAAAAGCCCATGCATGTGGTGTTCTTGAGCAATCATCATGTTTTAAGTTGAAATTGTGAGTTTTTAACAAACTCTTGGGCCATGATTTTATCAAATAATCTTTGATTCATCATGTTTTACAAGTTTACTTTGTTATTCCAAGTTTTGGGGCCCAAGTGATGAGTTTTGGAGGTTTAAATTCGAGTTTTGAACTCAGGGATGCAATCTGGAAATTCCAGATTCTGCAACCTCGCTCGAGCGAAGGTGTTCTCGCTCGAGCGACCACTCTGAAATCGTGCACCTCGCTCAAGCGACCAAAAGTTCGCTCGAGCGTAAATTTCGAGCTCCCAGAAGTTTGCATCATTTACAGATCACTCAAGCGAAGTCATGTGCTCTCGAGCGACCAGTCACATTTTTGCATGCTCGCTCGAGCGAGGAAAGCTTCGCTCGAGCGAGGACTTAAAATTCTGAAATTTTGCCTAAGTGTTCCAAGGCATGTTTTGACATCCTCATTGCATCTTAGGCATTTCTAAGCCTTAATTAAGCTATAGTAATGAGGTTATGGGCTAGAAACACACACTAAGAAAAGAATGTAACAAGATATTGAATGACAAGTGTGTGTGTGAGTTGAGCATTGTAACAAGTATTAATCACACTAAGAGATTGCAAGGGTGTGTGTGTGTTCTAAGCCATGTGATAAGAATAAACATGAACCAACGTGATGTAAGCTAAGCCTTAATGGCCACATGATTAAGTAATGATAAGATTCGTTGGTGCTATGTATTTTGTGATTGTAGGTCAATGTCCGAGGAAGTGATTGACCATCTACGGAACCACTGTGAGTAACGTTATCGTAAAGATACGTTGATATGAAATTATGTTCCAAATGCGATATATCAAGCTATGATTTCTGAAATGAGATATGTTTCTGTGAACGAAGATCCATGTTTGAAACCTATTATGGCATCCATAGATAGTCCCAAGTCATGGGGGACGGCATGAAAATGCGGGTCCATGACATTTATGAGATCTCGTTAGCCACTTCATTATGGTGATATGTGTCTAATCGGTGTCCGGGACCAGTTACTCTAGTCGGAAGACGTTATGTGATATGTGATATGTTCTATGGAGTATGCCATTATTATGTTCTGATATGAGATGACTATGATTATGCTATAATCTGTTTTATACGTATAAAATGTGTGGATTTCGTTCACTAACCCCTTTACCTTAATGTTATTCACTGGGTTTTAGCTTACTGTTTGTATATATATGTATATAGGTGAGCATTTTGGAGTTTGAGCCTAAAGGCTTTTGCCTGGAGTTTTGTTCTGTTGTCAGCCAGCCTTTGTGCCTCACGTGGAGGTTCCCGAAGTGTCTTGGGTTCAAGGGTTGATTTATTCTGTCTATGCATGGGACTTTAATTTAATCATGTTGTCTGTACGGGAAATACTGTAATGTGTGTGGTATAATATAATGTATGGTTGACTTATGGCTATGTAAATAAAGTTTTAAAATATACTATTTCATGTAAGTCAGCACAGCTCATTGGACAACTATAATTATGTATTTGCTTCCGCTAGCCCCTTATCATATGCTTATCTGTTCAGAGGCCTTCGGTAATCCAATAATTACTGGCCGGTTACGATGCTAAACCTATAGGGGCGGGTTTGGGTCGTGACACTAGGCGCTAATCTTTTCACTTAATATTAATAGATTTTGTAACTTCTAAGCACTAATCTCTTAACCTTAAGTGATACTTCCACGCACAGTACTATAATGCGTGAAATTTTACTTCATTCACTCCCATCAGTTGGGTAGAGAGCAAAACACTGCTCATACTGGCTACTCGTTTTACACTTAATGACTAACTCATTTAAGCTTGCATATATAGGATGATGTAACTCTTGGATATTGCTTCATCCAATGATGCAACATTATTAAAAGTCAAATTACAAAGTCAATCTGCGCAGCTCAATAGTTAAGATCACATCTAGATCTATTGAGGGCTTACAAATCCCACAACTCCAAACTCGCCAAACAAAACTGCTTAGCATGCAGCTAATCATAGCGCACACATCAATTTTCATTGCGTCAAAAAAAACAACAAAACCATAGCGACGTTGAGTCATATTTCCTTACTTTGGCTCAATTAAGGTATGACCTAAAGTCTCCAAGATTTTCTACTCATTTAAAGAATAGGATTACATTGTTCACATTTGAACATATCTATTAAGTCTAGATCAACTAAATTAACTACCATAAGTTTAAGTCAATTTAGAGGAAAAAAATGCACATTGAAACTAATTTGATTAGCATATCATAATATAATTTTACCTCAAAAATCTAAATTAGATAGCGACAAAATTACACAAGTCGCAAGATCGAATATTCGCTATGCTCATAATCATCTCTTGTGCTACAAGTGACAATTATCCAAAATTTAATTTAATTCATATGCAAAATATTAGTTTTGAGGAGTAAATGAAAACATGGTAGAATATTTAATCATAGAATTAAAGTTCACCAGTATAAATAAATCATGCTATTTAAAATAACAACATACCACAAGTTCTAATCATTTAAAAGAACTTAATATGCTGTATATAATATTTAAATAATGTCATAATATATTTCTCTAATTTTTGCAATTTTCTAAAATTTTCTAGAATTACAAGTAATTAATAATTACATAGAAAATCATAAATAAATATTATAGAATCTTAAAAAATACAAAAATTATACCAGTAACTAAGATTACATAGCAGCAATCTACTGTAAAAATTTCAAGTTAAGAATCTAAGTCATGTTTTCCCAAGAGCAATTTAACGTAAAAAAATTGAATTATTCATTAATGAAAAATATTTTATTTTTCATAAAATTTCAAAAAATTAAAAAATTGTATAAAAATTAATTATGAGTTCAACGGTATAAGTCGTGCTTCAATTAGAATTATATCGAATAATATAGAATTAATTAACGTAATTTTTAAATTTAAAACAAACAAACAGAGCCTTCAACTTTTCAGCTGCTGCATCACTGCTTACCAAAGTGGATGACGTCAGCATACGCGTCAGTGCTTCAGTCAGCTTGAAGTCAAACTGTGCAGATGACGTCAGCAAATTCGTCTTTTTCTCCCTTTGCTTCAACTCTCACCTAAAATTAGGGTTTGAATTTTCTCCTCAACCGTAAGTTGGAATCAAGACCATAATATACCGTTTTGAAAGTCTTGAAACAAGGATTTCAAATATATAATTTTCACAATATGAAAACAAAGTATGTAAAACCAGCATGCAATCAAAGTTACGAAAATCAGGTATAAACTCTATTTTTCTCAAAATCCGACCGTCTAATATTTGTAAAACTTTGTAGATATGGTCTAAATAATATAGAGTACAACATATATGAAATTCAGGACGATCAGAGATGGTTAAAAAAAATCAATTTTATGCACAAATCATATCTATATATATATATATATTCATGCGCAAATAACACGAAAACACCCAACAAAGGCTCTGATATCAATGTAGAAATTAGTATACTATATACACAATGGAAATAAATGAATTCGAGCATACATTTTACTCTCAAACTGAATCCATGGATCATGTGGGTGAATCACGTGCCTCCATTGATGTCTTCGAATAATTCCCAGCAGTGGAGTAGAACTACCAGAGAACTATCCATACTATTCACAGTACAAAGGCGGAATGGTATATGAGAAGAGACAACGTATAATTTTTGTTGTTTAATATAGAACCCAAGTTTTGTTTATATAAGAGAGTTAGGAGACCCATAAGATATATGTATTATCCAAGATAATGTCTATCTCATATCAACAATATCTAATTAATAATTATCAGCTAATATTTTATTTTTATTTTTATTTTTATCAGCAAAAGAAACTTTATTGATGAAGAAAACAAGATACATGCGAAAACTTACATCAATAGAGAAGGGAAGTGCAAAGAGCATCATAACTAACCTTACGAATCCCAACTAGGTTGGCACCGATAAGGAAGCACAATCTTTTGCTAACACTTAACCCATGATTGGTGAGAAACCAATCAAAAGAACCAAAAAAAGAGAAAGAGAAAACAACAGAGAATTACATAAAATAAAACAACACACTTAGCAACCTAACAGTCCTAAACTAGCAACAATACAGCAACAAGGCCAGTAGCAACCTTGCTTTCTGAGGACTTGTATGAGCAGTAGAACCGGACCAGCAACCACACACACAGTAACTAGCTGCACCCTCTCTAAGTTTCCAGCAGTATTAGCATTACTACTCCCCTTCTAATATCTGCACAGACCAGCCCAGCTTCCTACAGCAGGGTGCCTACAAACTGCAAACATCAGTTGACCTCTAAACCTGTTTGTCTTTCGTAGCTGATCTACCCTTCCAATCAGACTTGCCCTAAAAAAGTTCAGCTTTCTCCTAATCACAGACCATGTATTAGCACTTTAATGGTGAATTAAGACCTAGACTAAATATGGTGCGCAAAATCAGTGGTGAATTCAACTTGAGACAAGGGCCAAGCTTGACACAATAGCATATCTTAACAGACCAAAAGACCTGGTCTACAGACCAAAATCAGAGGTGGATTCAACTTGAAACTGAGACCAAGCTTGTCACAATAGCAGATCATAGCAGACCAACATATCACAACCTAAGCTGCCAAGAAGCAAAGGCAGCAGAAACAAATGGTAATGCACCCTCAGCAACCTAATGCTAATGTACACTAACCTCAGCAAGAGCACACAACTGGTATACACCAAGGTGTACCAGATCAGCAGCACAGACAGAAAATCCAGCAGCCAAAAACAAAACACCCTATGCATTATGGATTCACCCAGCAAGTAGCAGCAACAGCATAAACAAGAACAGCATAATAGATTCAACACTGCAACCCTGCTGATATAACCAACCAAAAAGCCACCCTCACTTTAATCAAATTAGCATCATCAATCAATTCTTTTACTACTAATACTCAAAAAACAGTAGCAGCATCAAACTTTCAACAAAAAAACCCATCAGCAACACCAATAGACCCAGCATCAGCACCAAACTTTCAACAAGATAGAGCTCCTGCTCTGCTCTGCCACCACTCAGCATTATCACCAGCAAAGAAATATATCAGCAGCAACGATAACAACCGCAAGAAACCCACTACTGGAGCATCCACTTACCCTTAGAAATACACCCTATTAGTTCAAAACCCCTCTGCAACCTACTAAACTATTAGCAACTTCTTCTCACTTGTTGAATATTGGAGACAATAACATTAATAGAATAAAAGCATCCAGGATCATATGATTTGAACCAAAGAGCTAACCTTGTTTTAATGAGATCGCATAATTCCCCTAGACATGGTTGTAAACCAGAAAAAATGCATTCATTCCTACATCTCCAAATTGATCGGATCACAGCTGAAGGGATAGCTCTCCAGATTTGTTTTTCCTTCTTTTTAAACTTCTAGCTCAGTCACCATTGGAGCAAACCCTCAACTAACCCTGAAGGAACCCAGTGCAGCCCCCACCATTGAATCATACATGACCAGACTTTCCATACAAACGGACAGAACAATAAAATGTGGCTTAGAGTATCCACTTCCTCTTTACAGAACACACAGTACAAATCTGCATTGCCCCTCAGCACACCAATTCTATTTAAAAACTCAGTTGTCTTTAATCTGCCTTTCCATGCTAGCCAGGTGATAAACTTGGCCTTAAGAGGAGAAAAATTATTCCAAATGAGGCCAGTTGAACTGGATGTTTGGCCATTCACCAATTCACACCATTTATATGCAACACTCACCTTGTAAACACCTACATTTCCAGCCTTCCATCTCACAGAATCCCCTTTCTTCAACTGTAATCTTGGCCTATTACCTAACACAACATTAAGCCTTAGAAGCTCATTTTCTTCCCAAGCATAAAGAGTTCTTCTGAAACTGAAGAACCACTTATTAGACAAATCTCTTCTTGCCAGAATTTCACTCAATGAGCTTCCTTTCTCTGTGCATAATTGATAGAGTCTAGGGAATTGAGTCCTAAGACTAGATTCCGAACCAATTGTCATCCCAGAACCTAATCCTTCTCTCATCACAAATTGTGATTTCCACATTCTCCACAAAAAAAAACTAAACAAGTTTGGACTAGATTGGGCTATATCAACAATGTCCCTCCAGATTTTTGAAACAAGACTTACATCTGTTGCCGAAGGCCACCACTTCCCTCCCGAGTAACCATATTTACTACACACCACTGATTTCCATAATACACCCTCTTCGATCGCAAACCTCTACCACCATTTGAGTAGCAAACATTGGTTTACAAGTCTTAAATCTCTGATCCCCAATCCTCCTTTATTCTTGTCCATTATGACCTTCTTCTAATTTACCAAATGAACTTTCCTTTGGGTAGCTGAATCCCCCCATAGAAAAGCTGCTTGTAACCTATCAAGCTCCTTAGCAACAAATTTTGGCATTTTGAAAATCGCCATATAATACACTGGTAAGGCAGCCAAAACAGATTTTATGAGTACCACTCTACCCACAAAAGACAGTAATCTTCTTTTCCACAAAAGACGGTATAAGTCATGCTTCAATCAGAGTTATATTAAATAATATAAAAGCAATTAACGTAATTTTTAAATTTAAAATTAAAACAAACAAATAGAGTCTTAAACTTTTCAACTCCTGTGTCACTGCTTATCTAAGCGGATGACGTCAGCGCACACAATAGCACGTTAGTCAACGTCAAGTCAAACCGCGCAGATGACATAAGCAAATTCATCTTTTTCTCTGTTTGCTTCAACTCTTGCCTAAAATTAAAGTTTGAGTTTTTTCCTTAATCGTAAGTTGGAATCAGACCCATAACACACCGTTTCGAAGTTCTCGAAATAAGGATTTCAAATATATAATTTTCACAATATGAAAACAAAGCATGTAAAATCAGCAAGCAGTCAAAGTTATGAAAATCAGATATAAATCTCTATTTTTCTCAAAATCCGACCGTCCAATTTTTGTAAAACTTTGCAGATATGGTCTAAATAATATAGACTACAACATATATGAAATTCAGGACGATCAAAGATGATTCAGAAAACATCAATTTTATGCACAAATCATATCTATATATATATTCATGCACGAATAATACGAAAACATCCAACAAAGACTCTGATACCAATGTAAAAATTAGTATACTATATACATAGCGGAAACAAACAGATTCGGGCATACCTTTTACATTCAAATTGAATTCATGGATCATGTGGGTGAATCATGTGTCTCCATTGATATTTTCGAATAATTCTCAGTAGTGGAGTGGATAGTTCTTTAGTAGTTCTACTCACATCCACTACTAAAGAACTACCTACACTATTCACAATATAAAGGCGGAATGGTTTATGGGAAGAAAGAACGTATAATTTTTATTGTTTAATACAGAACCCAAGTTCTGTTTATATGGGAAAGTTAGGAAACTCATAAGATAGATGTATTATCCTAGATGATGTCTCTCTCATATTAACAATATCTAATTAATAATTAACATCTAATAAATTGACAATTATTCATATCAAGATTATCTCATCTCTTGAAATATAATCTATTAAAATTATTTGAATCTTTCCTAATCGGGTCATACCACCATAGGGACCCAATTTCCAACCCTTACTGTTTTGAATACTAATTTTATAAACTTTTGATGTGGAGTTTACGTATAATTTAAAATTTACAGTCAACCACTACAGGAAATGACACTTTTGGTCGCCAAAAGCCCCATTTTTGGTCGCCGAAACAAATTAGCGACTAATTTTTTTTGTCGCCAAAGTCGTCGCCTATGCTCTGTCAGCGATAGTATTGGCGACTAAACTATTTTTGGTCGCTGAAATTGAACGTTTTGGCTACTAAAGTCTGGTTAGTTGACAAAGGTTATCTTTTGGTGACTAAAATATTAGTCGCCAAAAGTGAACATTTGGCTACGAAACTCTGAGTAGTCGGGAAAGAGGAGATTTGGCGACTAAATATTTAGTTGCCAAAAGTGTTCAAATAAAATTAATTTGATTTTTAGCGACTAAAAATTTTAGTCGTAGATAAGTTTTAGTCACAACATTACTACATTTAGGGACTAAAGAATTTAGTAGCCAAAAAATTATTTTTCATTAAATTTTATTTTTTGCTACTAACCATTTGGTCGCCTAAAGTCTTATATAGTTTTGGCTACTAAATTTTTAGTCACCAAAGATCTTTGGATTCTTTCTGGCTACCAAATATTTAGTGGCTAAAAACATTGATTTCCTTTTTGACTACCAATTGGTTAGTCACTAACAAATTCACTTTTTTTTTTTTGGCTACTAAACATTTACTTGCCAAAAACTTTATTTAGTGTTTTTTTTATTATAATTTATTTATTCACAACCTGTATTTATTTCGTGCAACCTGTACCCTGTATATAAACAAAATAATACATATTTCTATTTCGTTTCAACCATACAAAAATTTGATTTTTTAACATCAAATTCTATACAAATCAAATATAATCCAACCCAAAATAATAATTCCATACAAACAGATAATCATACAAAACAGATATCCTTTGTACACAAAATTCTACATCAAATGTCATTTACAAAATGTTTTGAAGGTGTAAACATGATGGGAAAATTAAATTTATTTACTAAAACACTTGCTTAATTTAACAATGAAGCCATTGATCCAAAGGCTTCTCATCCTTCAAGCTTGCTTCATATAGTTTGGTACCTTTCTTTCTGAAGACACCAACTGCAAAATAATAATCAACCTCCCAATCAGCCGAAGCATTTAGCAAATAAGTATAGATAATTAAACAACTTAAATAGAAAGATAATTAAATTGATGATAACAAATCTCCCTGCTGATGAAATTAGTTTCAATTTCCTGGCATAGTTAACTGAAAACAAATACACATGTTCAGTACCAACTAAATATGAACTTTTTTTTTGGTGAATAAAAATATGAACTTATAACCCAGAGTGATACATAAATTAGGCTTAATTCAAAGAAGAAGAGAGAGAAAAACACAATCAGCTTCTTGAAAATGCATATGGATGATGGGTAAAATGATGCAACTAAGAAGATTTTGTTTAACAAAAAAATTGAAGGTTACATATCCTAGCAGTATATATTATTATACATAGAGTCAAACACAACCTAAAAATATTAAATGTTAGATAATTTCAAATAGTAATTGATAGCAATTGCCAACTCCAATTTTCAATTATACCTTGCAACAGGACTCAATGACGCATGTAAACACAATATGGGATTGTGAACTTTCTGAATGTATGCTTGTTGCTCCGACCTTCCTACTTGAAAGCCCCTGAGCCAGGAATAAAAGTTAAAAAGCATAAAAGAAAATCCATGAAGTATCAACAAGTAGCAATCTGTAACACTAATTCAAGAAACAACAAGAAACATGCTCATGGAAAAAAGAACCAAACTTGAATGCCTTGTTATTTGCTACCTTAATTAATATTTGGGTTATGTCCTCATAACTGGTCACATATTCCTCGGTCAAATTCTCAACATAAAATTCATTTTTGGTGTCATCCCTTATCTGCAGCAGTTTAACCACCATTAAGCACACATAAAAGTAATCCAAATATTTAAATAAATAAATAAACACACACAAACCTCAAGGAATGAACAGCGGCACTGAAAATTTATTTGTTTACCTACTGAGTTCTCTTTTTCCTACATGAAATTTGAAAATAGACTACAATCAGTCACAACTTAAAATCCTCATATTACTTGCTTGGCCAGTTAAATAAACTGAACCTACTCGCTGATTCTCAAAGAATAGCATCTAGAGCGCGTTGTGTGAGATGTTCACAAGCAATTCGACGTTCTTGAAGTTCCACCCGTAGCTCTGCATTGCCTTTCACATCTCCAGTTTTAACTTGTAACCAACCAATTGTCACTAAATTAGTTTCTATGAACATAATTGAGGGAAGACAAGAAGATAAACTATCACATAGTAGCACACAGCTGCAATGGCATATTTAGGCAACATGATGATTATGTTAACAAGCATGCTGAAAATTAAAAAATTAAACAAGATAGTAATATACACAAAATTCTTTCCAACTCACCTGCTGTGTCCTATCTCCATGAATAGTAGTGGCATGAAACCCACTAGTATACAACCAATGTTCCAATGCGTCAGCTCCCTTCTTTGTTTCCACAAATACCAAAGTCAGAGATTGCTGCAAAATTTAATGACATTCAAAATTCAATCAAGCAATGCAAGCCAACTGGAACCAAACATATAATGTATCTGACTAGAAATTCAGTCATTTGTGCATGAAGAAGGTCCATGAGGTGGCTTCTCTTGTCAGAGTCATGAACAAATTCAACTCTTTGAACAATCAAATCAGTACTTGAACCAACTCTTCCAATAGCTAAGAATATGTAGTCTGAAAGGAAATCAGATGCTAGTCTCTGCATACAAACCATAGCCTCTTCAGTAATGAAGAATTTTGGTGTAAGCTCTAGCAGTGCTAAAATAGCACAGTACAACAAAAAGACTCACTCTAACAGTTGAGTATATGTTGTGAAAAATAAACCTGAGCATCAAATTCTTACTACTACACCGCTTGCTCGGGAGAGAAATTAATGAAAATGTTCTGTGCCATCAAAAAATACCTATTACACTATCAGTCAAATGCATCAAAAAATAAATTTAAAATTCTTAATCCAATGTAAATGCTCAAAGTTCAATATGTTAGCAAGACCTCAACACATGAGCCTGCAAGCTCTATTCAATATGAAGAAATATAACAAACTTGTGTAGGAAATAAACATGTGAGGCTAATCAACCAAGAAGATTAGCTAATAAATGAACTATTTCAATTAACTAACTGTAATAAAAGTGACCAAAATAACTGTTAGACATAATTTTCATCCTCTGTTATTAATAAATCATCCAACACAGTAGCTCTAATTAGATGAAATTAATGGGCTTACATACATTTTCATCTAACTTATATAGTATTAAACTAGATAATTATTCAGACTTGAACTCAATTTTTTCCCCTTAATACAATTTCATGAATAGACTAATTTCCCCCAAAAACATGTTCAAAGAATTTTACAGGCACATTTCCTGAATTTTAAAAACCTTAAAAATGTGTGAAAATAACCCAACCAATACAATTGCAACCATTTTCCATAAAACAGAATTCTGATTTCTATTCAAATGTAAGGCACAATTCTTACTTGCCAAACTTCAATGGCTACATATTTTATTGGCTTCAACACATAAAGGTGAGGATCATCTTCGAACTCTGCAGGGAACAAACAAGTATTGTAATTAAACCCAGAGATCCAGTTGTCATGGTCTTTGAAGCAAACATTTCAAATATGAAATAATAGAACTAATATGATTAAATGTATCATCTTAGATTCATCAGAAGAAGAAATCAAAAAACAAAAAACAAAAATCAACTTAGGTGACTCAATAAACTTTCACTACTTTTTAGTTAAGTTAAGTTTGATTGATTACCAGGAGCAGAAGCAGAGCTAAACTGCTACCCTAATCTAGACCACCCAGATTTACCAGGAGCCCACTGCAGCAAAACCAGATCAATGATACACTCTCCTACCCAAAGACAGACTAGATTAAACTAACCAACTGCCCCAATCCCATATCAGCATACAACAGGAGCCCACTGCAGCAAAACCCAACCCAAAGACAGACCAGATCAATGATACACTCTCCTACCCCACAAACATCTACGCACCTGATGCAAATTCTCAACCACATCGAAAGAGAGAGAGACCAGAGATCAAATTAAAGCTGAGAGAGAGAGGACTTACACGGTCTCTTGAAGGACCCCTTGGCAAATACAACCCGACCAAATGCCGGCGACGCAAAAGGCGAGCACCAGAACATGCCATAGTTCGGCGCCATGAGACTCCATTTGCAAAGTCCGCCGGAATCACCAGATTGGGATTGAGAAAAACATGAAGGAGAAGGGATTGAAAGATTCAGATCCCGCGCGCGCGCGAGAGAGAGAGAGAGAGAGAACATCTGTAAAGGGTTAGGGCAAATATAAGGAAAAGGAGAAAAATTAATAAAAATTACTTTTTTATTTTACATTTGCCGACTAAAGGTTTTAGTAGCTAAATCTATATCTACGGGGACTAAAAGTATTTTTCGTCGCTGAAAATCAATTTTTTGCGACTAAATTTTTAGTCGTCAAAGACAAAAATTCATTTTTTATTTTACATTTGCCGACTAAAGGTTTTAGTAGCCAAATCTATACCTACGGCGACTAAAATTATTTTTTGTCGCCAATTTCTGGCATTTTTGCTGACTAAATTTCTTTTAGTTGCCAATTGTGATATTTTTAGCTACTAAAATTTTTTTTAGTCGCCAATTGTAATATTTTTAGCTACTAAATTTTTTTTAGTCGCCAATAATCAACATTCCTCTACGAAAAAAAATTAGTAGCTAAAAAGTTGACTTTTGCCGACTAAAATTAATTTTGGTAGCCAATTCTCACACTTTTGGCGACTAAATTTATTTTGGTAGCCAAAAATAGTCACCAAAAATATGTTTTCTTGTAGTGAACTGTGATCCTACCAAAAAAAAAAAAAAAAAAGGGTTAAATATACACTTTAAATTTGATATATATATCTTGAATAATTCTCATAATTTTTCTGGGTGCTTTGACTTTCCCCATTGCCTTTGCAACTTCGCTTTTGTGTGGCTCGTGTCTATCCTCTTTTGACGTTTTCCATACAATTATTTACTTGTTATTATTATTGCTAGACTTTCTCGTGCATATGTTAAGAAAATATTTCCATTAAAGATTGTGGAAGAGTTTTTCTAATAAAACAGTGCATGGTTGCTGTAATTTAATTTCTCCGAGCAAACGGAGAGAAGAAAAAAAAAAAAGGTGGCACCCAGTTGTTGAGTTTGAATATGTTGATCAATGGAGTATTATATTCACTTCTTTTAAATTC
This sequence comes from Camellia lanceoleosa, assembly GCA_025200525.1. Classification (NCBI taxonomy): domain Eukaryota; kingdom Viridiplantae; phylum Streptophyta; class Magnoliopsida; order Ericales; family Theaceae; genus Camellia; species Camellia lanceoleosa. The sequence continues at coordinate 175,037,151 of CM045764.1, read as the reverse complement.
CTTCAATTTTGATGAACTTGACAAAAAAAAAAAAAAAGAAGAAATTTTTATTATTAATAGACAGTTGATGTTAGAATAAATACATGACAATTTGCACTTGCAATGAATGACATAGAAAAATTGTGACTATGGTCAGCAATGCCACACAATTGCATTATTAACTGAAAACCTTGCTTGTTGCAGGACTCGACCTCCTAGTGAAACGCAAGAGTTGATTTTAGAAGAGTTTACTTGCGAACTCTTCTGAGGCCACTCGATTCGAAGAAGTAGAAGTAGTAGAAAGATTTGCAAGATGTTTGAGCTCTTCTGAACTCCTTCCAAGCTTAAGAGCCACTTCAGTCTCAAACAACTCCCCATTCTCTCTCTTCCTCACTTCTGTCTCTTCCAAAGTTGATTCGATGCTCTCTTCCATGAGCATAAAGAAGCCAGCAGAGCTTCTATACATCTCAAACACCATCCCAACCTGATCACCATGCTCTATAGTATTAAGCACAGTAGCCAAAACCCCAAACACCACCCCCATAACCACAGCCCATGAACTTGTTCCCACAAAGGCTGACCCAATTGCTGCTAAACCAGTAAAACAAGGTCCACAAATGGCTAAAACCTTGTTAACCTTCAAAACCAACTTGCTCAGCCTCAAATACTCTTGACTATCTTTCCTCTTCAAAACCCCAACAACCTCTCTCATCTCATCTTCAAGCTTCTCGCTCCACCCATTATCTCTCAGTCTCCGCGGCTCGCCTCCAAAACCATGTTCTTGGATTAGACTTAGCTGCTCTGGCCACCACACCGCCGGCTCCACTTTTTTAGGAAACTTATCGAGCATTGCTCCGAGCAATGGAAGCGGGTAAGCTCTATCCAAGGCCAAAACCCTTTCCACCGCGTCCTTCACATCATTCAAATTAGCATTTCGAAGCGCTATCTTTGTTTTGATTTGCTCGTGAAGCTGTTTAAACAGTCTCGAAGCGTTTCTTTGTTCTTCTGCGAGCTGAGACGGTTGGATCTTGTTCATCACCATCAAAACCCCAGTGGCAGCGATGTATAGGATCGTAGAAGATAGCTTCAATGCCAAGGAAGCTCCAAAATCAGAGCTTCCACAGATAGCAGCGAGGCCGGCCATGGTGGCTGATGTGGCGGTCATGCCATTGACGGAGGTTAAGAGGAGGTGGTTCCAGTTATCTCGCTGGACTCCGATGTTTCGGTGCATTTCTACTCTGTCTGCAACAAGGTCCATTATTGTATAGAGCTCCTCAACCACCACCACCTCTTTACTAGCTATTCCTCCTTCATTTGTTGTGTTTTTCTTGGTTTGAAAGTTCTTTTGTTTGTTCAATTCATCAGTGAATGAGTTGATAGGGTGGTGAGGAATTGAAAGATCAAGATTTCTTTGAACTTTTTGGGTACATAGATGAGATTTGATTAATAATTTGCGAGAAGATGGAGAGGGGAAAAGGGGAGTTGGAAGAAATTGAAAACTTGCCATTTTCACTACTATGTTTTATGGGCTAAGAGGAGTGGTAGTGAATTGGTTTGAAGATTAATGTGGGTTTCATTCAGGATTATTATATAGAGGAGGTGTGGGGGGTTAGTGAAGAGGATACCCTCGGAAAGTATTTCGACACTTGGCCTTTTGTTGGCTTTGTAAACCTTTGAATTCCAAATTTTGAATCAATGTACACACACTAGATCCATGTTTGTTTGCCGTAAAAGTTGGGAGGTTTTCGAGGTATCAAGAAAGGTAACACCAAACTACGATTAGTAAGATGTGAAAAATAGAGAAGTATAAATGTAAAAAAAAATTATATATTTAAGAATATAAGATTTATATGCTTAATCCCAAACTAATATTATTCCACGATTACACTATATACGGGAGACATAAAGATAGTTGTCCAAAAACACCCTTACTTCAAATTAGATTGAACAATCGAATGATTAGTTTACTATTTATTAGGATCTACACCACTTGAATTTTAAGCCTCGTTTGGGATTAAGCTAATTTAGTAACTTTTTGGTTATTTGGTTAAAATGTGATGTAAAAAAAACTAGTATGTTTGGGATGACTTTTTGACTTTTTACGAAAAGATGTGCAAAAAGTAGAGATAAAAGGAAATCTTTGACTTTTTGGTATGGGTTATTGGCTTTTTGGCTTTTTTAGTAGCTTTTTAACTTTTTGGCTAAAATAGCCTCTTGCCAAACGAGGCCTTAGTCTGCTGTTTAGTTAGAAAGAAGTGGAATTTATACATAAATACTAATTTATAAACTTATATTTTATTAAGTCCTAATTAAAATTTTTTAGACCTTCAAGTATTAAATTTTTAATAGTCAAAATTGCCCTTCAAATAATGATTTTTAATCATTTATAATTATCTATAAAGAAATATGATAATTCGACATTTATTTTGATTTTTAAAACTTTAAAATATCAACTCTCAAATTGAAAAAAAACTATAAAAAAAAAATTATGTGTAAAAAAAAAAATAACTAACTTTTTTTTTTTTTGAAAAAATTGATTTTTTTTTTTTTTTTGTGCAAAACTGAAAATTGTGTCTATAAATGAGCTTGATGATAAAACATTGATGTGCAAAACTGAGGAAAAAAAAAACTTTAAAAATGAAAAACTGATAATGTTTTCTATTTTAAAACTGGAAAAACTGATAATATTTTCGATTTTATTGGATAGTTGAATCAAACTAATAAATAGAAAGGTAAAAACATTTAATCTTATGCTCTATTATTTTTTTCATCAGTTAGTGAAATAATTATTTACAATATTACTATATAAAATTAATAATATTCTTAATTTTAAAAATTAAAAAAAATTGATAATATTTTTAATTTTACTAAATAAGATTTATTAATTTAAAAAAATTTAGATAAGATTTGAGTTATCATAATATTTATAAATAGAATTTTTAGATAATTAAGTTTAGAAACAATGAAGAAGATAATGAGTGAAACACAGTTGGATTCCACATTTGTTTCGCAATCTAACTTTTGGTGCACATAGTATAAAAAATTCACAAATATAAGTTCACAAAAAGTACATTAAAAACAGAGTCCCGCTAGATAGCTCGGATCCTTTAAGACTCAAAAAAAGAGATAGAGGAGAGAAAAAATTAAAAAAATAGATACAGAAGAGGAAAAATAAAAAAATAAATAAACAGGATCTTTGTATACACAGATCTGCTCCACCACCCCTCTATTTCTTCTTTTCTTCTTCTTTTTCTTCATCTCATTCTTTTGTATTTTCTGCTCCACCACCACAACACCCAAAATCAAAATTCACAGATCAGGGAAGAGAGAGAGAGAAAGATATATACATAGAAGAGAGAGAGAGAGATACACAAATCTATACAAATCTGTGTATACAAGTGGGCAGGAAAAGTTAATACTATGGTCTAATTTTTTGAATTTAATTTTTTAAAATTGAATTTTTTATTTTTTATTTTTTATTTTTAGTGAATTTTTTTAATATTGTAAGTAATTTTTTTACTATTTAGATGCAACTAATCTAGATATCCCTAAAAAATATTTTAAAAAATCAATAAATATACAACAATATAAAAATATACTGAATTTTTATATTTTTTTATATTTTTGATATTTAGTAATTTTTTTAAAGATTTTTTTTATAAATATTGTCCTTTTTAATTTTATTTATATTAATTGTTTCTAAAAAGTAAAAATTTGCTTAAAATATTAAAAAAATTACTAAAAATAAAAGATTATGAAAAAAATATATTAAAAAAATAAATTTTTAAAAAATTGAAACCAAACAAAGATGGATATTGACATGATTGGTCCTCCACTCCACGCCACACTACACACGCCACTAGTGGAAGCCATTAGAAGGGGTGGAGTTGGGGTGCTTGTTGTGCACCAGTATAGCAGGTACTGTTGTACAATTTTATCGATTTATTTTGAGGTTCGTTTTGATAATTTGAATCGTTCATATTTTAGAACATATCGAAGAGAATATACTTATAAAAAATTAAATTAATCGGCTATTGTTAACCTTTTTATCCACTCACATTTATATTTATTTTAATACTTTAAATCATATGTCATTTATTTTTCACGATACAAATGTGTGTGGATGAAAGGGTTAACAATATCCAATTATCTTGATTTTTGACAAATCTGTTCTACTCGATATACTCTAAAATATGAACGGTTCTGATTATTAAAATAGATTCCGAAATAAGTGCATAGGACTGCACAGCAAAGCCTGCTGTGCTGGGTGCTCAGCAGGCACCCCAATTCCTTAGAGGAGCACTTGTTAATCACAAATTTGAAATAAAAAAATTCAATAATCAACAATAATAATATAATACAAATTTTTTAAATCAATAATGAACACAACAAAAATATTTCTTTAAAAAAAAATACTTTGCAAATATATGAAAGTTTCAAAAATAATATTCAGTGTGTTTGGTTTGAATTTTTTAGATTAAATTTTTTTTAAATTAAATTTTTTAATTTTCGTGTTTTTTTTTTTTGTTTTTAGTGAATATTTTTAAAATTTTAAATACTTTTTTTAATTTTTTTAGATGCACCTTACTTAGATGTATCTAAAAAGTAAAAAAATTGTAAAAAAAATATTTTTAAAAAATAATAAATACATAAAAATATAAAAAATGTACTGAATTTTCGTATTTTTTTTTATATTTTTGATATTTAGTGAATTTTAAAAGGTTTTTTTTACAAATTTTTTACTTTTTAGGTATATTTATGTTAGGTATGTCTAAAAAGTAAAAAAAAATTCTTAAAATATAAAAAAAAAATTCAGTAAAAATAAAAAAATATGAAAAACAAGAAAATAGAATTTTTTGAAAAATATTTTTTGAAAAACCTAACCAAGTAAACTGATTGTAATGATTACATTACTATATTATATTTACTTTATCATTAAAGTCTCAACACTATTGTAAACAAATAAAAAGAATGAGACTCATTCAACCAATTTAGTGGTAACAACTCACATGATACTTCAAATATAATATAAAGATATGATTGTTATAGCATTATTGGCATGCAAATTACACACATATTGTCTACATATTTCAAATTGTATGTCAATCCCTCAATCAATTTGAGAAGAGTGAATGGATCATTTTTTTTCTTCATTTATGTTCAATTTATTAATAATTATTACTAATTGTATTAAATTGACATAATATGACAAATTTAAAAATAAAATTGATGTAGTTGGAGATATATAATCAAATTGACAAAATGAACAATTTACAAGGACTACATATGTAATTTTTCTAACAAGAAAAATGAGAGAGAGAGAGAGAGAGAGAGAGTGTGTCATTTCTGAATTTAAGGTTCTTATCCAATTGTAACAAATTAAAAGTTGATAGATAACTTAATATGTCATTGTGAGTAAATTGTGAGTTTCAATCTTTTCCAATTAAGAAGGGCTCGTAAATATTATATTTTAAAGGATCTGAAAAAAAGGGCCAGCCTTGTCTCTCATTTCGATAATCTGAATCATTACATGTGTAGATCTCGTTGAGCACTTTATCTTTGTAAAAAATCACATAAATCGGATATCGATAGTTACTTGATTTGATCAAATTTTTGTCAACAATTTATTTTGAAAATTATATTTATAGTTGACAGAAATCAGATCCGATCAAGTAGCTATCGATATCCGAGCAACGTGATTTTTGATAGAAATAAAATATTCGATGAGTTCTACACATTGACGGTTCGAATTATCGAAATGATATTCGTGATAGACCCCCATAGACCTAACATCATGCTCTAATTTAATCTTATACTGGAGTGAAACCTGACCTTTCAGAAATTAGGATGGACAAAATTATAATTTTGTAGGAGCTAAACAAAAATACTTTATAAATACATAAGTAATAGTGTAATTGTAAAAAGTCGTTACTTCCATCCATCCTTGCACTTAGGGGTGTGCATAATACCGTCGAAACCGTCGAAACTGCCAAAACCGCACCGAGCTGCATCGCCAAGGCAAATTCATTATTATTTGCCAATTGAACCGCCGGTTTTTGGTAAGAAAAATGGCAAATTCTAGTGACACTTTTATCAATCCGCCGGTTTCTATTTTTCTTCCAAACGGCACCGACCCGCACCGCTATTAAATCATGTTTTATAAGATTCTAAAAATTCTTTTTTACTTAAGTTTGCTTGTTGTTCTATACCTTAGAATATAGTATTATATTACTGTTCGAGGGGAATTCAAGATGTCAATAATTCAAAATAAAGTTAGATTTCAATTCACTTTTCAATCTTTTTTTTTTTTTTTTTTCCTGGCCATGTTGCAAACTTGCATCAGCTCACTTTTCAATCTAAATACTTTTCAACAGTAAACATTTTCAATATATTGTAAACCCTGAATGATATTAATTTTATGTATTGTATTTGATCATTGTAACTTCCACAGATACTTGTAATGAACTGATGGCATAGTCGTTAATATTATCATGTTGTTGCTACACTTGCTACATCAGAAGAAAATTTCACAAGATGCTTAACATCATGGTATCTCTCGTCTTTTTTTACTCTTTGATTTAAGTTTTGTAATTTGAATTATATTTTTTATAAATCGCCAATCCGCCCGAACCGCCATGGCAAATCCGTCATTATTTGCCAACCAAATCACCGGTTTTTTATAAGGAAAATGACAAATTCTAGTGACACTTTTATTCCGCGTTGAATGCTTCCAACGCGGTGTAGTATTAGTAATCAATGTGCCTATAGAATCCCTCCCTTCTTTATTAATAAGTGATATCACATATTGTATTGGAAAAATTATTTCATGGTATAGCCACATTATGTGGACATATTTCTGATCAATGACAAATCATTAAGTCCCTTGTTATTTTTTTAATTACTGTTAAGATCTCATTTTTTTGCACTAATCATAATATATTTGAGGCATCACGTGACCGTGTCAGGACTAAGACTGTTAAATACTACTTAATTCTCTAAAAATGTATCGATTTGCATCAATATGTATTGCTCTATCCGCTAATTATGATTTAAACTTTAAAATTTATAATTCACCTTCGAAATCGTTCCGCTCTACTATAATTATATATATATATATATATTTTAACCTACAATAAAATATCAAAATAAAAATTAATGTAAAAGATTTAATATATGAAATTCATTACAAATTAATAGTTATACATATAAAAAATATTATGTGAAATTAGTTTGCGTTATATATATAAAAAACATTATACAAATTAATATTATATATTATGTAAATATTTGATAATTTGTTAGAATTTTTTTTAATTCACCAATCCATTTAAAACTACTCAAATTATAATTTATTAATCTGTTAATCTACTATTTAATTTATAATTTTATTTTCAAACTATTCAAATCGCACTACACACACCACCAGCCAAAGGAAAATAAGTGGGAGTACTAATTAGTACTACCACTAATGATGTGACAGTAGACCCCACCATGAATAATTTAATGTTTTGACTTTGATGTTATATATTTTTTTTTTTATTAAGTGTCATATCATTAATAATCTTTTTAGAGTTCCAAAATTAATAATCTCTATCGTTGTTGCCAACCAAAACCACTAAATAACTTCTCACTGTATTGTGTTGCATTGAATTTTTCATCGTTAAGAGGTCCGAATCTCAAAGGGTCGGTTTGTCCTGTCTACACTATAACGTCACACGAGACAACCTTTAATCATGACGTTCCGACGCGACTAAGTCTCACGAGGCGATATTGTTGACCATGAACAAGTCCACTATGTGCCGGGTGGTACACGATCCTCTGTGTCGCAATTTTTATTTATTTTTTTTGCTACATATTCTGTAAAATGCTATTTTAAGACTGTTCGAATTTTGAATTTGTATAAAACTTTATAGAAGAAAAGTAATAAAATTTTAATTTCTATTTCATTCACTTTTTTCTTTTCCACAATATATTTTTCTTTAAATTTAAAATTTGAACACAATTTAAATATTGTTGAGATTCAACTGTGATTAATGACGATGAATGATTAATAAGATGACCAAGTGAATTATGACTGGGACAAATTGTAAATTAGTGAAATAATGAGAAAGTAATTGCGAATTCATAATAAGCTCTTTTTGGCCTATTTTGACAATTGGGTTAAAAGTCAAAAAATTAACTTTTTTGAATCACATTATCTCTTTATTTTTTTACACGTTTTTTTCAAAAAAAAAAAAAAAATTAACATTTAACCTTTTTTTCAAAATAGGTCTTTCCGTCCAAATTCATAATAAACTTTTTTTTTGTCCATATTTTTCATGTGTTATACTAAGTGTTATTTGTGAATTTACACAGATAAGACTTACAAGTTATGACAAAACTTGCAATAAAAAATTCTATTAATAATGTAATTATTTTGCCTCAATCTTATTTTCTTGCAATTGGCCCTTACAAAGTTACACCTACTGAATTTTTCTACTCTACAGGAAAATTATGACAAAATAGAAAAGGTAGCCTGGTATTGGTCTTGTCCTTAAATGAGGCCAGTCTTGGCTTCTTTGTGTTGAAGTTAGAAAAGTGGACACTCATTCGACATAGCACTCGTTTGACGTAAAAAGTTTGAGAGATTCTTTTTTTTTTAAAACTATTTTAGTTTTAAAAAAATAAAATAAATTAAAAAAAATTAATAAGATAAAGAGTTATTCTAAAAGGTTGATTAAAAACTATTTTTTTGGATTTTTTGATTTTAAATGTGTAAAAAAAATATAAAGATAATGTGATCCAAAATAAGTTAAAAGTTAAAATGTGACTTTTATCCAACTTTTCAAAATAGTTCAAAATATCATATCCAAACCATAATCATTTCATTTTTCTCTCACAAAAATAAAAACTTCTGGTTTCGTTTGGGATTTGAGTTGATTTTTTTGATTTTTTAACTTTTTAAAAAGTTAAAAAATCAAAAAAATCAACTCAAATCCCAAACGAAACCAGAAGTCCACTCATCTCTTCTACGCTTACAGAACGTCATGTAGACGTCCACTGGTCATAGGTTTATGTTCCCTCCATTTGAAGTTATGTAAGAAGAAAAAATAAGTTAAATTTCAATTTTTTTTTCAAAAGTGAAAATTCATACTTTCAGACCAAAAATATTTGAAAGGATTAATTACATACACATGTATAATACTAACTGGCACGGTGCCTTAAAATACTTTCAAGAAAAATAGAATGGACCTGTAGCAAATATCATCCAAAATGTTCTTAATCAGAATCTCTGAATACTCTTCAACCTGAAATTAATCACAAAACTAAAGAAACAATACATAGACCAGTTTTTGGCAATATAAACTTCCAAATCTGAATTCCAATAAGGTAACTCATTTCGAATGTGAACCTGGATAGCCGCAATCGAAGAACTCTCTGAAGAGAATCAACAATAAAACCTACAAAACTTTAACACCTACGCATTTATTCAAGTTCGATTGATTTGGAGTGTTTTAGTTCCCAATAATATACCAGCAAATGATATAATTAAACACCAGTGATGACTGTGTCTTCATATATCAAGAAGCAACCTCCGAGGATCCTCAACCACATCCTTGATGCGGCGGAGGAAAAACACTGCCTCCCTCCCATCAATCAATCGATGATCATATGTCAGCGCAATGTACATCATTGGCCTTGGAACAATGTTGCCTCCAACAACCATCGGACGGCTCACTATTGAATGCATGCCAAGGATTGCAGACTGTCAAAACGTCCAATTGTGTTAGATGTTGATGATCCCCAAAGTTAATGCCATCAAATAAAAGGACAAAGAGAGTGAGTAACCAAACTACCCAATTTTCTGTCATGAAATGAAAGAAAAAGGGAAAGAAAAAAAAATGCCGATTCATACATCTGCAATTCAGTGCTGTGCGCTTCATATTCCCGTTCCCGTTCCCCACCCCCACCCCCACCTCCACCTCCACCTCCACCTCCTTAGGTTAGATACATATAACCGTTTCTTGATGTACTCAGAAAAAAAATAAAAAATAAATCACTTTCGTATCTACTTGATGTCTGAATAAAGAGTCATACCTGAGGGGGGTTAATGATAGGAGTGCTTATCAGGCTTCCATAAACACCACCATTAGATATTGTGAATGAACCTCCAGCCATTTCATCAATTGATATAGTTCCATCATTTGCCTTCTTAGCAAGAGTGTTGATCTCCTTCTCAATCTCAGCAAAATTCATCTTCTCAGCATTGCGAATAACTGGAACAACAAGGCCCTGCATAGAAGGATGCGGACCAAAAGAAATCAATCCATCTTTTTTATCAATCTATTGTAAGCAAGGTTTTAAAAAGCGGCAGCAACCGTTATGTAAAGTTGTTATGTAACGGTTGTGGTGGTTACTGCCACCCGTTACGGCCGCTTTTGTAGTGTGATTAAGATCCACAGGTGTGTCGGCCATAGCGGCTGCCGTAACGGTTGTAACAGTGCCATAACAGCCATAACGGCTTGTTATGCACCGTTACTTAACGGTTCTGAATTGCTTCTTTCGGAAAAAAAAAAAAAAAAACTAAAAAAGGGGAAAGAGGGATAGAAAGAAGAAGGAAAATAAAAAGAGAAGATGGAGCAAGAGATAGAGAGAGAGAAGAGAGAAGATGAAGAACATGTTATTAATTTGTTGAAACTGTAAGACCTATGCTATTTTATTCAGCTGCTATCACTCAACCATTTTGTATGTGTGTGTCTATCTATATATTGTTTAAAAATAATAATAATAATAATAAGTGTATATATATATTTAGGCTCTTATTTATTTTCTTATTTTTGTCATTATTTATCTTATATATAATCGTTAGTAATTGATTTTTTGCATAATGTAAAGTTATTAATTATTAAAATAAAATGTAAAAAACTGAGTTTATAGTGATTTAAAAATATGAAATATATTGGATCATACTTAAAAATTTACAAAAATTGATTAATATTTATTTTAAACCCAATAAATATGATCATAGAAAAAAAATATACGTATCGGTAAGTTTTTTTCAAATTGTGCGAAAAATAAAAAAATTTACGATTCCGGTTACCGCAACCGTTACGCTATAGCCTTTACACTCCGCAACTGCAACCGCAACCGCGCCACTGCCACCGTTACGGCGACCACAACCACTTTTTAGAGCCTTGATTGTAAGTCATTAATATTACTCCCTCCGTCCCAATTTGTTTGTCCATTATAGAAAATCCAACTTATTAAGGAGACATGCAATTATTATATTTTAATTCAAATTTTGAAATGTTTTTCCCACCATTGCCCTTTTACTTCAATTTTAAAATGTATTTATAATGATTCATAGGGGCAATTTTGGAAACCTAACATAATTCCATGTCTCAAAGTAGAAAGTGGACAAACATTTTGGGACAGATTAAAATGGAAAGGCGGACAAACAAAATGGGACGGAGACAGTAATCAGTAGAGGGAAGAAAGTATCTGGAAGAAAAAGAAGAAACCCGAGTTCTCTGTTGTATAAAGTAAGTCAATACAACTTCAACTCATCAAACTAACAGCAGAAGGTGAATTTCACAAACCCAGTATTCCTTTAAGATTAATTTTTCAAGAGATAGTTCTGCATGTTCAATATTGTGTAAGTTGAAATAGAAAGGTATGCTATACCAATTTTCAAGAGATAGTTCTACAAAGAAAATTTCACAAACCTTTGGAGTACCAACAGCTATACTGATATCTATATAGTCTCTATATATGATATCATCCCCATCAATTACAGCATTGATAATAGGTTGATTTTGGAGACCACTAACAGCAGCCTGAAATTTACAAAAGAATTCATAAATATCTTCAAATTGAACTATAAACACAGAAAAACAAATGAATGCTCATGCGCATGTGCCAGATGTATGGGCATAAATGTGAGAGCGCATCTATGACCATGTTCAATAATAGCAATATTAAGCCATAGACTTACTACCTACCTTCACAAATCCAGACATAAGTCCCAGCTTGACTCCATGCTTTTCAACAAAGGCATCCTTGTAGTCAGATCGGAGTTTCATCAAATTAGTCCTACAAGAAGCAGCAAATCAACAAGGGAAACAATAACAAAACTATGTTCACAAGAGTGTCATGTCAACCATGCTAAAATATGCAAAGCAATTTGGTTGAATACCATAAAGGTTATGTCTTTAAGACAACTTGGTAACTTAAATGCTGAACTCTTGATTGGTTTTGTTAGGTTCTTCATGCATCTCAATCTGGTCTTATATTTGTGAAATGAGCACTAAACAACTAACCAAGGATCTCTCTATTGATTCCCAGGTTGATAACTTGGGCAGAGCAGAAAGTGGCCAATGCTTTTGTTGCCTTAAATTTTTAACAAAATATGATTGATAATTTGTACCAATGAATCCAACCTAGAAGAAAACCTGAGATGTTCTAATACTCTTTAAAGCGTATAGAATCACATGCATTCAATCGTCAACATCCTGTTTTAACTTACCCATGCAGGTCATTAACGCAGCAAAATAAAGATATATTTGAAAATTTTAGAAATGTTAGCACTGGACTTCCCAAACCAAGAACCAAACTGAATTAGCTAGATTTAACCAGATCTATTAATTGCAGTGTGGTATTTTTTTTATTATAAACTGAACATTGAACTTGGTCAGTCAACTCTGTTTAAGCAACATCAAACGATAAACCTGAATTAAAAGGAGTCGCTAATCTAGTCCACAGATTTGACGAAGTCTGGCATAAGCCACCATCATAAACTAGCAAAGTACTAGAAATATGGATTTACACTTACATATCAACTTCATTAAATGTTGTCAACAATGCAAATGTGTTTTGAGAATCTTTTAAGCGGGTCGCAACTCGTTTTCTGAGCCTTGTCATAGGAACCTGTAATCATTATAAACTCAATTTTTATATTCATGCAAGATGATGCATATTTTCTTTGAAACATTCACTAGAACATAAAATTAGATTAATGCATTTCTACTTTCTAGTAAAAAAATTTTTGGTGTATGAGTATAGATATGGAACCATGCGACTTACTCGTCTTTCCCTTTCTTTAGGGGGAAGTTGGGGTTCTGTAGCAGAGCGTATAGGAGAAGCAGTAGAAGTACTCTTAGGCTTCTCTATAACAGGAGTGCTTTCAACTTTAGGCTTTTGCTTATCCTCTTCACTTAGTTCAGCAGGAGGTGGCTGAGAAGCAGCTTTGTCTGTTGTCTTCTCAGATGGAGGAACATGGGCAACACCTTCACCAGACTTTGAAATGACAGCAATCTTAGTACCTGGCTCCACAGTATCCCCTTCCTTGGCTACATGCTATCAATAATTTACATACAAATTCAGAATCAGACCCATTCCAAAGGAAAGATAGGGAGAAGTGTAGTGAACTTGTAAAAAAATAATGATAGCAAATACAGAATAATGATATTTTACCTTTTGGATTACACCTGCTTCAGGACTTGCAACATCAATTGTCACCTGGTGGAAGATAGACAATCCAAATATTGAAAGCATAAGTCATGTTAAGAACTTTAGAAGCTTAAATTATAACATTATCATTTTGTATTACAACAAGTACCTTATCTGTTTCAATTTGAGCAATTGGTTCATCAACTTCTACCCTGTCACCAGGATCTGCTCCCAAATATCAGATGCAAAACACCATCAAGCACTTAAATTCATAGAGAATGGGCATTTAGATGGTAGAATTTGGGAAAGAAATATGAATCTTACTCTTCAAGAATTTTGCCAGAGTTCCATCACTTATAGATTCACCCATAAAAGGGACAACAGCTTCAACCAGATCACCTGTATTGCACATGTACACAAGAGGAACAAATTCAAAAGTATTAGAAATTACCAACTACAAGAAGGAACACAGGGCAAGAATAAAAGTGTCATGTGCTAATAATTTAGATGCTATCTTGGCATCTTGTTTGTGTCAGGATAACAATCTGTTATTGAATAACATGATGTATCATCCTCAGCCAATGTTATATATTTGAAATCAATGAACTGTTAAGAGGTTTGTACAAAGGAAAAATTAAATTTAACATGTTGGAGAAAGTAAAAAATAAGCTTATTTTTTCCAGGAAAACAAAAAAAAAAAAGGCCCAAAAATGAGCCCATATCTCCCAACAATACCACTAGTTGACCACAAAAAAAGTATACATATACAAATTACACATAGATGCATGCAGACAAACAGATCTCAACGAGGAAAAAGTCACCATGAGAGGTATGTGAATATCACACCATTGTCAGAAGAAAACAGCCTGCTTTGTATTTGCATGGTAACCTGGGGCTGAAGAAGACTGGCCATAACTTCCCTGCACACGGGACATGTTTTAAAAACAGATGCAAAGAATCGAAAGACCAGAAAGAAAGACTGCTCCATACATAAAGGACTTCTTTCGTGTTTATCCTTGCAGTTTCCTATATCCTTTTAGCTTCCTATATTCTTTTTTAATATAATTCGGATGGATTAGCATCTTCATTGCACAAACAGAATTCAATATAATAGATAACTCATTAAGGATTGCAATAAGGTCGTCCAGCCCTGGTTTAGATGGGCTTGGGGATGGCTTTGATGATTCAAACCCTAACAAGATTTAAGAAACAGTTCAATCTGAAGAATTTCCATTAGTTTAATCCAACTTGAGTTGGGTTAGCTTTCTTCTATATGCATTTTATGTTACATAAACACACTTTCTAAACAATTGAGTAGGATCACTGAACACAAAAAAAGTTGGGTTCATGGCAACTTAATGTAGCATTAATCTAGTCAAATGCAAGGTCAAGCTTGGACCAACAATCCTGATTCCCAAGGCCCTTGTAACCATAGGTGGCAAGCACTTGGTGTTTTGCAAAGGAGGGGAGGCTAACTCACAACTATCAAATGACTTTCTCCGATCAAAAAAAAAAAGGCTCCTGTAACCATTCCTAGTTGGGATTTCAAATACACTGTTAACCATGGAGTTCATTTAACTGAAAGTAAAATGATATAACATATCACTTACCTTGTTGGCCTTAAACTTGCTGAGTGACCTATTACAATAATTAAAAAAAATATATTTGGAGAAATTAATTAAAAGATAAAGCAGAAAATTAGATACAACAGCTTTTGCATGTAATTAAACAATAAAGGTGGTCAAAAGATTACCGCGTAAAATGAGGTGACACAAGTTTCTAACATGTCCAAATGCTCCTGGATGATGTAATATCTGTTCACATGCTCGAAAAGCAAAAAATCTAAGAAACTTACATATAAACCTTGGAAAGCAAATATTCTTCACAGCTTTGTCTCATAGAAGAAATATCAAACACAAAGCAGAGTCAAAAACCAATCTTGCTCTTTGCTAACAGTAATTAAACAACCAACCACCAGTAATCATCTTGTATGTCTTGTATTAGGACTTCACCTACTGAAACAAAATAGTAATATATATAATTGTAATAATTGTAAATTGTCAACACTGGTTTAGTTTAGGGTTTAGGTCAAAAAGCAACATTCTATCATAAATTTTTACTTTCTACGACCTACGGAAATGACAATCTCTATTTGACATGAACTGATACAACCACTTGGCTTAGTCCAAACAAGTTTTCTCTCAAATGTAAACCAACATAACACAAACCATACAAATGAAAATTTCCTATTTATTTCTTTTCCTCAGTTTTCTCAGCAACCAGACAAGAATTAAATAAAAAGATTGAAGAATTATATAAACTAATTGCCCATTCTAATCAATCTGTTTTATGCTAGTTATTAAATTTTAGCAATTAACATAACCATAAACCAACTCAAAACCTATATAGATAAGAAATTCTATTTAATTATCGCAAAACATGTGCATTCCATAGTACTACAATCTATCTCATTCAGGAGTTACATCACTAACAAATGCACTCAACAATTATCTGCCAAAATTACAAAATAGAACAAATCAAAACAATGAGTACCTCGCCTCCTGTTCTAGGTGTAGATACTACAGGCCGAACCACACGGAATGATTGCCCTAATATCTGGTAGGAAAAGCACAAATAGCTTCATTATGCTGAATTTTGGTTCATCGAACATCAATGATCAAATTTATGTGTACATTACACCATAACGTGTGTGTGTGTGTGTACGCGCATCTATATATCAAAAGACATTGAAAAAAGAGAAATTAGGGTTTGCAGTCTGTACCAAAGAAGACGAGCCTCCAGGAGAGACTCTCCGGCTTATAAACCTTAACATCGTGATCAGCCTGATCTCTTCAACACTGTTTTCGAGATCAAAAATCTCAATTAACATATAATAAACGAAAAGGAAAATCAAAATCAAAATCATCAACCAAAAGAGACGAATCACAAACATGCATATTATAAGAAAGTGATTAACGCAAAGATATCTCGACATTGGAACAAGTATTAAGAGTGACAAAATTCAATTACCCGATCGAAGAATGCTACGATTCTTCTTCGAATGCAATATATCAAAAAGTGTATAGAGAGAGAGAGAGAGAGAGAGAGGGGATGCTCAACCCCTTGTAATTCAGTTCAGACTTTTCCAGGAAGAGAGGTTTGAAAGTTCAATCGCGTCGCCGGTAGTGCATGTGAGCTTTTTGTTTTTTTAATTCATTGTTCGGATCAGACAATGGAGCCAAAATTCACATGGACTCAATCATGGGACGGTACACCATGCTCTATTGGATCAAGTTAGAGGTTAGCCTGATTTAGCCCATCTATTTTATAGGCCCAAAATGTGTGTCAGCCCACACGCAAACTAAAATTCAAATCCTAAAAAAGGAAAGGATGGCTAAAATTAAGGGCTTGTTTGGCATGAACTATATAATCCATCTTTTTATTTTTTTATCTTTTTTTCATCACATCACCTCTCTATTTTTCTGTACATCTTTTCGTAAAAAGACAAAAAGTACACTTTTTTAGAACATCCCAAACGAACCCTAACTTGCACGTATTTTATTTTATATTTTACAAATATTAAAATAATTAAAAAAAATTAATAATACATACTCGCAAGTCCATTACGAGAATTCATTAAAACATCCAACCCAAAATTTCAGTTAGGTTTTTTTCTTTTTCTATATAGCGGGAGGTTTGAATACATGATTTGTTGGATATATGTTGGATATTCTGATATTATATTAAATTGTTAACCATTAATTTATTTAAAAAGTTAAGTTGTTAGAGAAGACAATTTTATTATTTATATATATTATTAATATTTTACTGAAAGAATTTAGGCCTGTTTGGTAAAAATTAAATTTAGCTTATTTCAACTTATGGCTTAAATTAAGCCATAAGTATCTGTTTGGTAAAAATTATCCCTGCAAATTATAGCTTAAAAGAAGTCGTTTTAGCCCAATTTTCCGAAGTTGCTCCGGAGATGCTTAAAATTATGGATTAAGCTCTGAGTTAAACAAAAAACGTTCATCAAACACACCTGGTACATCAACCAAGAGCAAGAAGACGAAATGTACTGGTGCAGCTCTACTTAACAAGACACTTGCTCGCATCGTCACTGTGGTCGAGTCATCTTCAGGAACTTCAACACAAACCTCATCAAGATATCCTTCAATTGCAGATTGTTTGGCGAAGTTGGATAAGATCCCTGGTGTGTCCCTGGATGATGACCTGTATGTATGGGCCGCCCGATTGTTCTTACGAGACAAGCGTCGGGAGTGTTTCATGAGTCTACCTACGGATGAAGTTCGCCTTAAGTTTCTGAAGTTGGAGATGGAGATGGAGAAGGCCACTGCAGGGTATCACGGCTAATTGTGGACTGCTTATTTCAACTTTTACTATTAATTATGGAGTGTTCTGTTGGACTTCTTATTTTAGTAATTGTGGACTTGTCACGACCCAAACCCGCCCCTAGAAGGTTGGTGTCGTAACCGGCCAGTAATCCTTGGATTACCACAGGCCTTCCTGTACATAACATATTAAATCGGGGCTCGCGGAAGCGAAAACAATAAATCATAGTCCAAAGAGCTGTGCATTTATATGAACATACATTTACATGACAAAACTGTTAATTTACCCACTTACATACATAACACGACTCAAAAGATCATACATCCATCATACATACGTTTTAGGCTCATGCCACATATACAATCAAAACGTAACTCATACGGCCTTCCCGGCCTAACCCCAACTCGGAGGCACACAAAACTTTGTGGCTTCAACACTATGGCTCGATGCAAAATCCGGCCTAGGCTTGACTTCCAAAATGTTCACCTATAAATACAAATATACAGGGGTGAGCTAAAGCCCAGCAAGTAACATTAACGTAAAAGGGGTTAGTGAACGAACTCCAACATTTCATATATATCCATAAAACATATCATTCATAAACATAATCATAATCTCATAAGAACATACATAATGGCATACTCCATAGAACATAATATAACATAACATTTCATAACATTTGTCGTCCAACGACTAGAATAACCGGTCCCGGACACCGATTAAACACATACCGAGATCTCGTAACTGGTCATGGGCCTACATTTCCATGCCGTCCCCCATGACTTAAGCGCATGGGTCTGCACTTCTATGTCGTCCCCCATGACTTCAACTAACCATGGATGCCATACTAGGTTCGCAAATAGGACATTCGTTCACAGAAAACATTATCATTTCTAAACATATCATAACGTATCACTTTTGAACATACTTCATAAGAACATACCATTTACAGAAATGTTACTTACAGTGGGTTTCCAAAACCGGTTGCACGGTCTTCACCTCGTGACCTGCAATTAACATTATAATACATTTCTTATCATTCATCATTAATTCACCTAATTCATGCCATTTCATTTCTTTCTTCACATTCTTCCATATTCATTTCATGCTCATTCTCTTTCATATTCATTTCATGCTCATTCTAATCTTTCTTTACTTTAATTCGTGCTCATGAGATGCTAAAAGATGCAATTAACATGTTAAAATCACGTAAAACATCTTCCCAAACTTTCCCGGAAATTTCTGAAAAATAGCTTCCCGCCGAGCAAAACCCCGCCGAGCGATCGTGAAAATTTCGGTTTCTGTGTTGCAGATTCAAGCTTCAAACCGACATTCAACCTTCCCAATCTCATTTTCTGAGCATGCAACCTTGAAAATCACTTTATCTCAACTCATTATTCTTTAAACAAAACTCACATGCATCATATACACAAGATCAAGCCCATGAACTAAGATGAATAACCATGAACATACACATTAAAGCTTCATTTCTTACTTCCATGGAGGTTCTCCCTCAAACATGCCAAATAGTCATAAATGCATGACATGCATGCACCAATTACACATATTTTCTCTTCCATTCCTTTTACTTACCATGAACTATGGATGATCAACTTTAATTCACGACATTAGAAGAAGATCCTTACCTTTGAAGAAGATTAACTTGACTTCCCCTCTTTTTCCTCTTCTTCTCTTGGTCTCTCTCTTTCTCCCACGAATTCCTTTCTCTCTCTCTCTTTCTCAGATATTTCTTTTCTTTAGTTGAGTCAAATAAGGGTCTAAACCTCATCTATAGCCATATATACCTTTTAAATAGATTTTGTACCAAAACTTGAGCCAAATAAGGCTTAACGAATCAGACGAAATTCAGTCTTCAATTAACTATCCCAAATGGTTCTAAAAATCCCCGGTATCACATAGGCATGTTCAATTTCATTTTCTGAATCCATTAAGGTCATCAATTTCAGTCCCGAAGTCGTAATTCCAACAAATATTTTCCAATTAATTCATCTAATCACATAATTAATTACGAATAATTACACCATACGTGTTGGGGTCATTACAGGACTATACTGTTGACTACTGTTCTGTGGACTATTTCAGTATTTATGGACTGTTCTGTTGACTACTTGGACTTTTATTTGTGGACTTATTTTATTTCAAATTTTATTAAATTATGTTGGACTAAATTGTTGAATGGTTGGTGAATGCTTGCCATGTTGACTGACATGTATGGTTGGTGAATGCTTGCCATGTTGACTGACCTATATGGTTGGGGAATGCAAGTAGTTGTTGAATGTTAGTTGACTTGTTGAATGGTTGGGGAATGCAAGTAGTTGTTCAATGGTGAAGCTTATATATATGTATATGTAGGTGAATGGTTTACTCAATTCATATTTGTGCTTTACATTGTTTTTCCTTTCCATTTCAATCTCTCCAGGTAATAATTTTGTTCAAGTTGAAGGTGTAATTCTTACTTTACATTAATGTTTCACCTATGTCATTTTTTGTATGGCCATTATTTGTTCATATGACAGGTTTAAATGTAAAGCATGAACTGTATGACAGGTTGCATGAAATGGATAAATGGGTTTTGACATATGAATTCCCATGTTAAAGAATATTTTCATATGTTCGAATTTGTAAATGACAGGTTGCATTCATTTTGATCTATTTGTCATAACAGGTTGCATTCATGTCCCATGTTAAAGCATAACAGGTTGCATTCATGTCCCATTTTAATTGGTTGCATTCATGTCCCATTTTGATCTATTTAGCACTATTAAATGATACATTTTTTTGATGAACTATTTTTTAAGTTTTTTAAGTACATAATTAAAATTTTAAGCATGAACTGTTTAAGCATGAACTGTACATAATTAAAATTTTAAGCATGAACCGTAACTAAGAGCATACATCTGGAGTCCAATTTAAGCATGAACTGTTTTTTAAGTTTTTTTTTTACATAATTAAAATTTTAGTTTGATGAATTTTTTTTTTATAATATTTGTAAATTATCTGCTACTATTTAAAAAATAAGTAAAAATAAAAAAAAGTTTGATGCTAGCGTTTGTTACTTGTTATCAATTTAGCATTTCCAAGTGTTATACAATCCTTTTGCATGTTGCTCCTTGTACTATGATGTTGTTGGAGTTCTTTAGCATTTCCAAGTGGTATAACAATCCTTTTGCATGTTGCTCCTTGTGTTGAATAAAAATAAATAAATAGACTTTTGTATCAAAAGAAAACATATTTGTTACCAAAAAAAAAAAAAAAAAACAGAACATTCAAATGCACAACACATCCATAAATAAGGAAAGCTTCAATCCAGACAAGTTATGATATTTTATTATCATTTACTGAATTTTGTTTAAAGTTTTAAATTGCAACATGGTTTATCCAGCACACTTGACAGTTTTAAAGATGAGTAGCAATGATGAAGACCAATGGAATGATGACCATGATGATGAAGATACTGATGATGAAGGCAGCACATCACAAACCCAACAAAATAATAATATGCTCTTAGTTACGGCGGCTACAGTTGCAGCGACATATGCAACAAATTATTTGGTAAAAGAACCATGTAGGACATCTAGTTTAATAGCAGCGATGTGGATGGTGGAATTACAAGAAGGGAATCGAACAAGAATATATGAAAATTTTCTAATGGAAAGGGAGGTATTTTATCAATTGTGTAATTTGTTACAAACAAATTACGGCCTTGAAACTGGACAAAAAGTCTCGGTTCGAGAGCAAGTTGCAATATTTTTGTTTATTGTTAGCGGTGACATTCGAAACAGAAATGTCCAAGAAAGATTTCAACATTCTGGCGATACTATTTCAAAATATTTTAGGAAGGTGTTAAAGGCTGTTACAAAGATGTCCATTGACTGGGTAAGGCCTCAACCAACTAATGGTGTGTATCCATATATTCGACGCAACCGCAAATATTATCCTCATTTCAAGGTAAAATAATTACCTACAAGCGCAACTTGGGTGTTATATATAAGTAATGTTGGTAGGATATTTATACTAATCTGTGGCAAAAATGTTTTTTATTCATTATCATGTCATAGGATTGTATTGGAGCAATTGACGGGACACACATCAAAGCATATATATCTCCAGATAAGCAAGCTCGTCTAATAGGTAGAAAGGGATATGCGACTCAAAACATAATGGCCGCATGTGACTTTGATATGTGTTTCACATTTTGCTTACCAGGATGGGAAGGAAGTGCACACGATACTCGGATCTTCTTAGATGCTATTAGGAATCCTAGTTTTAATTTTCCAAAACCACAAGGAGGTAACTGTTTTATATTCGATTGCTACAATAGATGCACCACAGTCACATCTTCATATTTTTTTTTACATTTATAATTGCTTACTTATATTTTATTTTGAAATTTTAAAATAGATGAGTTTTACTTGGTGGATGCTGGTTATCCAAACATGAAAGGCTATCTTGCACCTTACAAAGGAGAGAGATACCATATAGCTCAATTTGAACATAGTCAACCCCCCCAAAATGCACAAGAAAAATTCAACCAAGCACATTCCTCACTTAGAAGTGTAATAGAAAGAACGTTCGGGGTTTGGAAAGCAAGATGGCCGATGATAAAGGATATCCCACCAAACTACAAGTGGCCGACCCAAGTCAAACTTGTTTGTGCAACAATGGCAATTCATAATTTCATCCGACGAAGTAAGCTCCGCGATATTGCATTTGACTCTTATGATAGGTACACGGATTATGTGCCTAATGAAAAGGAAGGATCTTCGTCTCAACAAGCACGCCATGGGAATGATGTTGCATGTGATGACACCGAAATGGAAGTGAGGAGACATAATATTTGTATGTCAATTTCTTGAGCGAAATTAGGAGCTCTATAAATATCTATGAAGAGCCCTTTTTCTTGGTAATTTATATTTATATTTACAATTTTATTGCAATTAAATTTGTTGTTTTCTTCTCAACTCAATATTTATTACAAATTGCATGACACAGTCAGAGATATGAAATTATGTAAATGAAAAAAAAATTACTAATTAATCAATTTCCATTAATGAAATAACTTTTAATAGAGGTATGCCTCAATACAAAAAAAATTCTTAATCCCACATTTACACCAAACAAATACAAAAAATATTTAATTACTAAAATTATGTAAAAATTAAATACAATATTTAAAAACTAACATTATGAAATTATGTAAAAATTACAAAAATTGCATGACTCAATATTTAATTATTACAAAAAAAATTAAATACAAAAAAAAAAAATTAGAGGTAAATGAAATGTACCAAATTAGGTACTAAGTAATCAATTTTCATTAATGAAATAACTTTTTAAATATTTAAACAGAAGAAAATGACAAAAATTACCAATTTCCTCTTCATAAGGGCAAAATGGACATTTACACAGTAAAAAGCTATTTCACAGCTTATTTACCAAACACTACTCTACAGCTTAAATCTATAATCCCACAGCTACACCAAACAGGTTAGCAGCTTATACTCACAGCTATAAGTTATAATCTGTTAAGCTATAATCTATAATCACTTTCCCACAGCTCTACCAAACGGGCCCTTTGTCATCCGCTATTATGGTGGAGAAAAATTATTAAGCAATACTCCATGTTAGATATCAATTGATATTTGGGCAATTTTCACTTTACCCCTTGTGTTTTAGGCCGGGAGTGAATTATCCCCTTGACATTTAGAAATCACTACATAACCTCCATGTGGTTTGTGGATCAAAACGCATGCTAATTTCTGTTAACAGAACATGTAAATAGACTATCATACCATCATCTTCTTACTTTTCTCTCTTTGAATTAAACCTGCAAATATATATTAACTATATATGTATATCTATATACGTTAATCATACATTCATCTTCTTGTTGATTTAGAGCTTACATTCTCCCATGGCTACCATTGCCAACGTTCAACCCATGATAGCTATATATGTGTGTGTATATTATTATTAAATTAAAATTACTTTTAGAGAGAGAAAATATTAACGCCGGAGATCAAGCATTTTTCGGCGACTCGAGCCTAACTTCCACAACATGAGCCTAACTTCCACGACCTCTGGCCTAACTTCCATGACACGAGCCTCGTCCCACCTGTTTGGTCCTGAGACCCTCACTCCTCTTTCTCTCCAAATCCAAATTTCTCGCACTCATTCTCTAGTAAGCCATTCTAGAGAGAGGAGAGAGACAAAAAAAAAGTACTGTAGAGAGAGAGAAAGAGAGAGAGTGGAAACATTGTTTGCAATGACTTTCTCCATTTCAGCTCAAATATGAAAATGACAAATATATATATATATATATAAGAATTTGTGTATATGATTGAAGAAACAGATAGAGAAGTGTTTTGTGGAATCTATGATTGTGTGTATGTCGGTGTTGGTTAGGGTTGGTAAGGTCTTCTTCACTAGTTCTCTCTATCTCTCTCTCTCTCTCTCTCTCCTTCTTCTTCTTCTACGATTTTCTGGTGATTAGGGATTCTCTTCAGATGTAAAGAGGGGACTGTGCTCAAATGCGCCAACATTAATCAGGAAAAATGAAGGGTTGGAGAAACAACCTTGGTTTTAGTGAGAATTTAAAGATGTGTTTGTTTAGAGAATTTAAACAACCTTGGTTTTGGAAAAACAACTTTTTTTTGAGATGTGTTTGTTCATTCTGTGAGAGAGGATGAGGAAGAAGAATGGCAAGCTTTTGTAAATTTAAAGATGTGTAAGGGATATTTGGTCATAAAATATAGCTTACTCTCTTCATGAGCATGTGAACCTCACAGTTTGTTAATTTGGATAGAAAAGTAGACGGTGCATTTTAGTACACAAACCATATGGGGGTTATGTGGTGATTTTCAAATGTCTGAGAGGTAATTCACACGTAGCTCAAAACACAAGGGGTGTAAAGTGGAGTCTGCCCTTTATATTTTTTTCGTTGTTTTCAAAACGTCAACTTATAAATTTGATGGCACTGTCTAAATGAAGAATTTTCAGACTAAACACTACATGGGTTTGGTAATAAATTATTTTAGTACTTTTTTGATTTTTTTTTATTAGAATATGAGGCGAAAAAAATTAGTGTATTTGGAATAATTTTTTGACTTTTTACGAAAAAAATTTGTAAAAGTATAGAGAAAATAAAAGGAAAATTAATCTATAAATTCCATCTTAAGGAATGGTGATCTGTCTAATCCCAACGATTTTTTGATAGACCAATTAGTCCCGTTGATTATAAAAAGTTAGATTTAATATGTTATTTAGAAATTGAATTTACTATTGTACCCTTATCTTTTTATGTTTCCTTCTTCTTTTTTTCGTTTATGCTAGAAAGATAAGATATACAATCTATGAAAATTAAATTTGGAATGAATTTTTATATGAGAATCTTTTTTATTTTTAAAACATTTCAAAAGAAATACAAAAAATGATTTAAAATATGAGATTTTTCAAATATTTCAAAGAGTACAACAACTCTTCAGTAAACTTTAAGTAAATGTATAATTTAAACCTGTAACACTCCAATATAACACTTCAAAAAAACTCCTTAATATACTTTTTCCAAATGTAACATTTCAATATAACAAAAAAAAAAAAAAAAAAAAAAAAAAAAAACTTCTTAGTATACTTTTTTCAAATGTAACATTCTAAAAAAATGATGTAGGATTGTTTAAACCATTCCAAAAGGAGTACAAAAATTTCTTAGTAAATTTTGGACAAATATATAATTTCAAACTATAAGTGTTACGTTTAAAAAAAATACATTAAAGAGTTTTTTAGTGTTTTTGTGTGTTATATTGGAGTGTGTTGTATTAGAGTGTTATGTTTGTGATTACATTGATTGAAGTGTTGTTTGAAAAAAGTACATTAAGAAATTTTATGTGTATTACATTAGAATGTTACATTTGAGAAAAATATGCTAAATTTTTTTTTTTTTTTAAGTATTGCATTGATACGTTTGGAAAAAAAATACACCAATCCTATGTTTGGTTGGAGCATTTGTAAAGGAATTTGGAAGGGAAAAAAAATGTGTGTGAAACTAAATGAAATATAAGTATATTTTATTTACATTTCACCTATCTTTTTCCTTTCCCTTTCCAAACTGTCCAACCAAACACAAATATAAGGAATTTTTTAGTGTATTATATTGGAGCGTTACATTGAAGTGTTAAGTTTTTGTTTGTAATGTGGGATTTGTTCTAAAATGAGAGAAAATGAAAAACCTCTATAGTGCCGATTGCCTAAATGTGTAATTTCACATTTTGAGAAACATACTTTTATCCCTTAAAAATTAAACTCAAATGTATAAGTGACTATCATTTTGTGTAATTTTCATTTTAATAGGACTTTTGAGTTCATAAGAAAAAATAGAGAACTAAATAGTTCACAATATCATATTTTAGGATTTATTAGTGTTTCATCCGGAGAAAGTTTTTGATTTTTTTGTATGATTTTTTAATTTTTGAAGTTTTTAATTTTTGTAGGATATTCCCAAACCAAATACTAAGGGGTGTTTTGGTAAGTGGATTAAAAGTCTTTCTCACAAAAAAATCAAAAAATAATTTTTAATCACCTTCCCAAAATACTCCTAAATAATCTCCTGTTGATAGACAGTATTATCATTAAGACAAGAAAATCTTTCAGCTGGATGGTGATTTGGTTGCTTTAATTAATTTTACACAAAACTGTATCCCCTCCAATTAGTTGGCTTGGCATATATATTTGACATTTTCATTCCATAATAGAAAGGATTTAAATCACGCAAATTCATTTTAGCTTTCAATGTTAAAGGTATTCAACCATATCTCTCCCACCAAATTTGTCCCATTTGCTCATTTGCTCTACGGGGTGAGTGTGGTATGGATTGATTTGATTTGTCATAAAATCATAATTAATTTGTTGTTTATGTTTTCATAAAATTGAAATCAGACTAATCTATTTAAATTATGAAACTAATTCAAACCAAATCATTTAAACACGGTTTGCCTCAATTTGGAATCACAGTTTCACATAATCTATTCAAAAGGAAAAATCATATAATATTTTCATTTTAACATGAATCTGTTCATGATTTTTCGAAACATAAACATGCATATTGTTCCACAATTAAGTTAAATAAACATAATATCTACTAAATAAATATATGTTAAACATATAGCAAGCACAAGAACTCTCATCAAACAAACATTGTTTGCGGCAACAACAATTACAAAAATAAAATAAAAAAACCAACAAGAATACTTCACAAAAACAATTTCATGGTATGCATAAAGGGTGTATGGTATATGTATATGGTTTAAGTTACGTATGGTCCGGATCAATTCTAATCTGGAATCGTGAACTGAAATCTAGAACCAATCTATGGGGAACGATTCCTTAATTTTTTAATCTAGAACCAAACCACAAATTAAAAAAACCAAACTAAACCTACCGGATTGGACTTAACCGGTTCGATTTGCAGATTTTACGAATTCTTTACTCAACCCTAATTTGCTCGGGTTCGTGTTTGTGTGTCTACCATTTAACATTGTATGATTTATATTTTTCTTTATTAAAGAGAAATAAAGAGAAAAAAAATTTATGTAATTGATCCTATTTGAGTGACATGCACAACTTAATTTGACTTCATTTTTTTTTTTTTTTTTTTTTGGACTTCATTTGGTTAAAGAGAATTACAAATACCTTTATCTTAGTGGAATTTTAAAAAAGATATCAAATGGAACATAATTGTTCTTATCAGGCATTTTTTTTTGAACGGCAAGACAAAAAAGCTTCATTGATGTAAAATGAGGTATAAAGTACAAGGCAAATACATCAATAAAGAAAGGGAAGTGAAGGGGCTGAACCTACAATGCCATAGAGCCTTAGCAATTCAGACTTTTCCCAAACAAAGAGTGGCCTCCTAAATGTGAATAACCAATTCTTAGTTGCGCCAGATACTTCCACAAAGTCCTTTAGAAGACCATCCTTTTGTAAAGATAAACTGAAGAGGCGAGGGAACTCATCTTTGGGGCAGAGATTTCCACACCAAGGATCAACCCAGAAACTGATGCGGGAACCATTTCCCACCTTTAACTGAAGGTTGCTAGCATAGAAAAGGGAAAGGGACTGGTTTTGCTCACCTGCTGCCACTATACCATTCCAGATATATGAGGGAGAGGAGTTTAAACTTGGGTTTGGAACCCATTTCCCACCAAGGAACCGATATTTACTGCAAATAACCTTATACCAAAGTGACATAGGTTCAAAAGCAAATCTCCACCACCATTTTAGAAGTAGACACACATTCACATCTCTGATTCTTCGAACCCCCAAACCACCTTGCTTAATACTCTTGGTAACCTCTGACCATTTTACTAAGTGAATTTTACACTTCAGATCTGGCCCTCCCCATAAGAATGATGCTTGAATTTTGTCTAACTCCTTAGCAATTCCCTCAGGTAGCTTGAATAGTGATAAGTAGTACACAGGTATACTTGATAACACAGCTTTCACCAAGGTTAATCTACCTGCATAAGATAGTATAGTAGCCGCCTTTTCCAACCAGCTAGCCTTAGTTTTACCTTTTCAACTACTGGTTTCCAAGTTTTCTTCCTTCTAGGATTTGCACCCAAGGGTAGGTCTAGATACTTTAAGGGTAGATTTTGGGACTTGCAGTTCAAGAGGGAAGCAAACTCAGTAAGGGTAGTTCCGGAGATGCCAATCCCACAAACCACACTTTTATGGTAATTAATTTTAAGTCCTGAAGCCACTTCAAAGCATCGAAGAATTCTTTTCAAGCTTAGCACCTCTGATAACTCAGCTTCACTGAACAAGAGTGAATCATCTGCAAATTGGAGGTGTGATAAATTCACCTCCACATTGGCTCCAACTGATACCCCTCTAAGCAATCTCAAATCCATAGCTCTCTGAAGAAGGATATTTAATGCCTCAATAACCAAATTGAAAAGGAATGGTGATAAGGGATCACCTTGCCGGAGCCCTTTTGGGGGGTTAAACTCCTTGGTGGGAGATCCATTGACAAGAACTGAAACTCTAGCAGTGGTGACACACTCTTGAATCCAAGAGATCCATTTTTTGCCAAACCCAAATTTTGCCAACATTGAAGAAAGGAAATTCCAGTTGATGGAGTCAAAAGCCTTCTCAAAATCTATTTTAAATAACAACCCAGCTTTCTTTGATTTGACCCAACTATCCACAACTTCATTTGCAATCAAGATACCATCCAAGATGTTCCTACCACGCAGGAAGGCAGATTGTGAATCCTCTATAATCCAAGGCATAACTAGCTTCAATCTATTTGTTAGGACTTTAGATAGAATTTTGTAGATGGAACCAATCAGACTAATAGGTCTGAATTTATTTAGTGTTATAGCTTTCTCCTTCTTTGGGACAAGAGAGATGAATTAGCTATTCAAACCTGGGAATAATCTGCCACTGGCATGAAACTCTTGCATAAAATTGAGGACTTCCCCTTTGAGCACTTTCCAAAATTTTTGGAAGAACAACAGATTAAATCCATCAGGTCCTGGTGCTTTATTCCCATTACAATCACTTACTGCTGCCCAAACTTCATCTTCAGAAAAATCTGCTTCAAGCCCATGGAAGTGAGAGCTGAGCCTGACATTTTTGAATTCACCTGACAAGGTTGGTCTCACTTTCCAGTCGTCTTTGAAAAGGCTGGAAAAGTGAAGCCAAACCTCATTCTTGACAGAAACTGGATCCTCAATGACCACATCCCCAATTTTGATGGAATTAATAGTGTTTCTGGATTGTCTACTAGTGGCCATAACATGAAAAAACCTTGCGTTCCTATCCCCTTTTAGATTCCAGTCCAACCTAGATTTCTGGAGCCATTCCCATTCCATCTTCCTGCTTAAAGACCACAATTTCATTCCTTGTCTCTCTTTCTAGCACCAATTCACTTTCATCCAGGGGGCTGGATTAAGCTTTTAGATCAAGATCATGCAAAGCAGCTTCAGAGGCTTCTAATTTCTTAGCAACATTACCATAAGACTCTTGACTCCATTTTCTTAAAGCCAACTTTAGGGACTGCAATTTCCTCTTCAGAATGAAACCTACCGATCCATTCAGTTATAGTTCTCCCTAATTACTCTCTACCAAGGGAGCCAGTGATGGATGTAAGGTCCATGCGTTTAGAAATTTGAAGGGTTTAGGCCCCCAATCCCTACCATCCTCCATGAGTAGAAGTGGGTAGTGGTCAGAAATAGTTCTTGGGAGGCCCCAGAGTTTAAGTTTATATCTCACTAACCATTCAGGACTGAGGAGAAATCTATTTATTCTACTCCACTTTTTCCCTTCAAAAGTATTACACCAGGTGAATTTTCTGCCTAGCATTTGAACATCAACCACCTCACAGCTTTCAATGAAGTCATTAAACTCCTGCATGCCTCTGTCCCTGCGAGAAACTCCTACTCTTTCCCCCACATTCCTAATCTCATTGAAGTCTCCACCAAGGCACCATGGGTTGGAAAAATTTGTTTTCAAAGTTAACAGATTCTCCCATAAAGCCTTCCTCCTTATTATATCATTTGGGGCATAGATGTTAACCACAACACAGTCAAAAGAATTGTGAACCTTACCTGACAAAAGAATGAAGTTCCTGCTGCAGCAGCAATCTGAAAGATGGAAGACCTCAGGATCCCAAATACAGATTAATCCACCAGATAGGCCAAGTAGATTCACATCATGAATTCCAACTTACCTCTAGGCGAAAGACTTTTTACTAACAAGGTTGTGATACTTGATTGCTTTGTTTCTTGGAGCAAAACCAAATCTACTTCCCTATCATACAATAGCTTCTTGATTTTCCTCCTCTTTTCAGCCTTCAGAGACCTCGACATTCCAGCTTAGAATCTTCATGTGCAACAGACATACTCCAGATAGCCCCCATGAGGAAACTGGTTATTCTACAATACCAGGTCCTCCAATCATTCTCACTTTATCATGCTCCTCCATGTGCATGAATTTCTTGACAACCTCAGATTCCTGACCCTTATAATCAATCCCTAGAATTTTGCCAACCTGAAGTGTTGCAATGGCCTCATGTAGAGTTTCCTTAGAAGAAGAGGTGTGGATTGATTCTGAAATATGACTGGGTGAGGAGTGAACAGATGATGATTTAGCTTTAATTCCTAATTTGGACCCATAGCTTGAACCAGCTCCTTTGTGACCCACCCTGCTTGCAAAACCAGAGAACCTTCCTGCAAGTAGTGAGTACTTTGACCCTTTTCTTCTAGTAACTTTCCTTTTACCTTTGTGAATATGGCTGATGGAGGAGCCTGAAATGGGTTGCTTGTAAGTATCGATGGCCTTAGTTTGTGGACTCACGCCTGAAGCTCCACATGGCTGCTCCACACCAAGAATATTTGATCTACTAATAAGAGGCCCAGAGGTTAAAAAATTCAGGTTCCTTGGCTCATTGGGCTGCAGCCCATTATAATCTTGGCCCAGAGCTATCTCTATACAGATGCCAGTTCTCTCATTTGGAGACTGACTTAGGCTTTTGATAAAGCCCGAGGTAATGATCTGGCCCTCTACTGCCTGGTCTACTGTGAGCCTTTTCTGAGAATCATGATCACACTCGACCCACTCCTGCAGATTTTGAGGTAGTAGCTACTCTTCTACACCTTTTTGGGCATAATGATTACTCCTCTGGTGTAGACTTATCAGTGGCAGTACTGATTCAGTCACACATGTGCCTACTTCATTTGAATTCCCAACACAGTCTATAGTCTCAGCAACAACAGATGTGTTACTCCAACTGCCTCCTATAGCTAGCTCATCCATAGCCTTCAGCCCAGATGCCGAGCCCTTATTGGCTCTAGTAAACGCTCCTGCCATTCATCTGCTGTGTCACCATCTTCTTCCTGTGGGTTGTGTTTTTGGCTGGGATGAATTGCACCATTGATTTTGGAACATACAGCTTCAACTGGCTCTTTCGAGAGAGTTTCTTTACAACTGGAACTAACCTCCTCAACACTCTGTTCTTCAAGAACTCGAACAGGATATACTCTTCCTTTACACTCCAGGTTGAGACTTGTATTTATCGGATCCATGACAACAGTAACTATTTTGAGTCTGCCACTACAAAAAGAATTCGGTGCACCTATATTCCCATCCAGGAACACCACCTCACCCCATGTGCTTCCTATCCTTTTGAAAGTGTTTGAACTTTAGAGGTTTGGGGG
Source organism: Camellia lanceoleosa (assembly GCA_025200525.1). Classification (NCBI taxonomy): domain Eukaryota; kingdom Viridiplantae; phylum Streptophyta; class Magnoliopsida; order Ericales; family Theaceae; genus Camellia; species Camellia lanceoleosa. Next base: position 175,005,157 of record CM045764.1, on the reverse strand, counting down.
AACCCCAAAACAACTGATCCAAACTTGCCTCTGTTACTGTAGATACATACCAGGGCTCCACATCGTGATGTACTTACACCAGTCATGGAACCATCCCACAACCATAGACTTTTTACCCATGAAATCTTCTTTGGACAGGAATGAAAGAAAAACATCTCGACCACCTCCTTCTCTTACCAGCACATTTAGCTCTTCTCTTTTAATGAGCTCATTTTTTACCTACACAGAGGTGTGATCTAGTTTGAGTCTCATGATCAAACTTTCATAGAGCCAACCGTTTCCTGATTCCTTTACTCTGATTGTTGTCGTAGAAGCAGGTTTAGTTTGATCCCCTTTGATAACTTTTGCAAACGACCTTCCATCAGTGCGATGATTCCAGATGGAGTTTTTGGCCATACCATATGAGTTTCTAACCATTGGTTGTCTGGTTGCTACATTTTTCCATCGCTGTCTTGCCTCTGTGTGTCTATCAAACGCTGCAATTTGAACTGATAGAGATTTATCATCAACCCACAAACCATTAGCTTTTTGTTCTGCTACGCTAGCTGCAATGGAGCAGTCATATCGTACGAACCCAAATTTGGAATTTGTTACTCTCCTTCTCTTATGTGGGATGAAGACGTCTTTGACCACTCAAAATTTGCTGAACAGATCATAGAGATTCTTTGGTGCCATAGATTCAGGCAAGTTGTCCACGAAGAGCGAAATCAAGCTCGATCTACGACTATCAGACCTTAAGTTAGGATTGGGTTGTCTACCTCTTTGCTTCACCACTGGGATCCAACCACCAAGACTCCCTTTGTTAGCCATTACCTTTTTTCCCTCGAAAATGTATAATTTATGTTGTTTATTTTTTGTTCTTATCAGGCATTAAGAGTAGAATCACACCATACATAGATAAATAGAGTTAGAGATAATTCAATCCATTACATCAACATGGCATGTTATTAAAGCAGGACCTAGGTTATGAGCTCAAGGCAATCCACCAGCACCGAGCCACCCACCAACTCCTCCCCCAAATCCACCTCCAACTTCCCTATCAAGTCCTCCACCACCAGCACCGCCACCAAACCCTCCACCACCACCACCTCCAAGTCCGCCACTAAGTCCAGGCGCTCCTCCAAAACCACCCTCACTTCCGCCACCACCTTGTCCACTTCCACCCACTTCACTGCCACCACCAATGGCAGCAGCACCACCACCAACACTTCCACTGATGCCACCACCAAATGCAGCACCGACACCAAACTCTTTCTGATCTTGAAATGAACCCTTTTCGCTTGTGAGCTTCCTGGCACTAGCGGTGCAAACAAGGGCGACAAGAGACACAATAAAGAGGACTTGAACAGACATCCTTGACATGCATGCACTAGAAGTGATACTAAAAAATATTTTGTTGAGAAATGGAATGAGTTTAAGGGATTTTATAGAGGTTTCTAACTAGCGTGAAGTTCAGGGGTATAGTTAAGAAGATTTTAAATGCACACATTTTTTTATGAATCCGAAAAACCATGGTTGAAGAAATTATTACAACTTCCAGCGGTTTCGTATGAAAAAGAGAAATCTTATAAATTTTAGAGTTAATTATATTTTTTTATTTTTATATTTTAATTCAAATTTTACTATGTTCTCTATAATTTTAAATTCAATAATTTAGTCCATGCATTTTAAATCAATTTCAATTTTGTTTTCATCAAAATTCTTTAATGTTTTACGTACATATTTTAAGAGATTAACAAATATTTTAAAATGATTAATTTTAACCTTAAAATTGAATGAGAGTTCCCAACTAAAACTAGAATTTAAATTATAAGGATCATACTAATCAATTTGAAATTACAACAACTAAACAGTGGTGTTACATGCACTATTTGGTATACCAATTCATATACCAACATATGTTATAACATTATTACTTCAAAATTATGATCTCACCCATTATATAAATTACAAATACTTAAAACTTCTAAAATTATGTCACATTATCTGTTAGTACACTAATTATTATATCAATTGATGCATATACCATTATTCATAACTAAATTAAAATTTTAGTCAAATTTTAAGTGTGAAAAGTATAATTAATCCTCAATTTTAACTCCTTGAGTTGATGATTTCATCACTTGCAATTGAACCATTCGGATCAACCTACTTTTTTTAAAGAATAATATACACATAATATTTTATAAATGAATAGTTTAAATCTTTGAAATGAAACTTATAGTTAGCTCATGGGTCCAGACAACATCCTTCAAATAGGTAGGTTCCATATATATATATATATGTATGTATGTATATTTGTAAAAATGCATGCTATACAAAAAGTAAAAGGAAAATATATGACAATGAAAATGAGATAGAGATTTACAAATGAATAAAAATCATTGTGGGCAAGGTTTTAAAAATTGGATCGGACCAGCCGGTTTAACTGTTAACCAGTCAAAGTTTCGATTTGGATATATCCTCAAAACCGTTTCAATCCAAAAACTGACCTATTTAGAGAGAATCAGAAAAATTGGCGATTGGACTACCGAACCGGTCGACTTGGGGACAGGTTAGATGAACCTGCCCAGTTGATGAAATTAAGAATTTTGAACTTTTTTTTTGATATTTTCTAACTATTTTTTTCATTCTTTCTTTTCTTTTTTTCTTTCTTATTTATATATATATATATATATATATATACATATATTATATATAAGAAAATTTTAATTAAAAACTCTCTTTCAAATGTCTCCTCTTGTGAGGAATCCTGTTGAGAGTTTGAAATTATTGTGAAAATCTTTACCTATTTATAAGAAAAAAAAGTTTCAAAAAAACTTAAGAAATTCATGTGGGATTTAAACAAATTTATTGGAGGAAGACTTGAAATTTTGACATCCCTCCAAAAATTTTGCTCTTCTTTGAATCAAATTATTTAAATTAAAATCATATGGAGAAAATATTGAATATTTGGTTTTCTATTCCAAAATTAAAATTAATAATATTTTAAAATATATTATTATATTTTTTAGTAAAAAACATATTAGGAGAAATATTTAAGATAATTTAATATTTTCAATTTTTTTAAATTTATAATTTTATTACTTATATTTTTATATAAATATAATTTTAATATATTTATGACATCACGGTTCAATTTTAATTTAACTCGACGATTGAACCGGTGACCCGTCCATCCAATCCATTTTCCGATTCGTTCACTGATCCAATTTTTAAAACATTGTTTATGGGTACTGTTGGCTACATATTTTGTACAAGCCAATCACAGTTCAACACGTAGCAGAATAAGGGCAGTACGAGAAGACAATTCAAATCTTCAATCATAATCACACACGTGGCAGTCAGCATTGATTTGTTGTAGATCTGCGTAATACTGAATCAGCAAAGAGATGCAAGATGACGTAACAGTTACTCACATTTAAATTCAAAATCAAGAGCGAAGCTTGACAGCAGGTATTGGCAAAGTGGAGCGAATTATAAGGCAACATGATCAACGATCATGGAGGAGCGGTTCGACGGTTAGAAGTACAGTTCGATGGTTGTCACTGAGAAGTATAAATAGCAGAGAAAGCCCCATAAAAAGCCCCCAGACTCAGATCCAAAAAATCAGTTTTATTCTACTTTATTTCTTTTCCAGTTTTACATTTCTTATTCTTTACATTTCTGTACTTCAAATTCCTGCACTGCATTTCATTCATAGGAGTAGTTTTCAAGTAGCTTGTTACTGTAAATCTCTACGAGGCTGATTTGGATCTTTGTAAGTCTTTCATTTTGCTTAATGAAATACTACAATTGTTCTTCATTTAATCATTATTTGCTTAATTCTCCTAAACAAAGCCACCAGTAAAAGTCCTCTTCATTGAGGCTAAAAGAACTAAAACACAATCGTCTGATAATTGGTTGGCAATTAATATTCTGTAAGGACTGATTAATCCTTGCTGGCATGCTCATAATTACAAAAATAACCTTCGAAAGCCAAAAAGCCAACATATATTTTTGGCACGCCCGGTGGGACTAATTGAAATGGCTAGATGTAGGAGATAAGGAGAAAATGAACGTTTGGAAGAAGGCGTGGAAGAAGAGCTAGAAATGCCTAATCCAGAGGATAATGTGATAACACATCTTGTGGAAACGCCTATTTTATCAGAACCTATGGTCGAACAGACTAGCACATCGGAACAAGTACCACATGTCCATAATATTGGACGAGGCCAAGGAATTGGACCATCTACTATTCCATCTACTCAGCCAATGAACCCATGGGGTGGTTTAGTAGATGCTATGGAAAAGTAGTTAATGAACACAATGGAAAGACGGGCAACATCCTTTTTGGATCAAATGAACACTCATCAACCAACTAACGCAAGACATATAGAGGAAAATTCAAATGTCCCTCAGCAAAGATTAGCTAGAGATAATGGACATTCTAATGGTCAAACTAGTAACCAAAACAATGAAAGACCATCACCTCAGTCTTGGTGTGAGCCTTTTTCGAGGCCTGTGGCAAATCAAAATGCCTCTTTACTCAACAATGAAGCCATGCAAATTGGTGGATCTTGTCCAACACAGGAAAATGGCGTAAGGATGTTTCCAAATCCCATGTTCAAAGCCATACCTGGTACGAGGGGGTTCACTAATCCTTTATTCGAATTTATACCCGGGGGGTTGGAAGGTTTTCCTACAATTGGAAGAGATACAACACCTATTCTAGTACCTTTTGCAGGTGCTTTTGCAGGGGTCACCCATACCCTCAATAGCAACCAGCACCACAGGGACAACCAGTCCCACACATACCACCCTATGGACCAAGAGAACCCCAGGCACAAGGTTGTCCACCAAATCCTGTGTTTATTCCTTCAGTAGTGGTTCAACAGGCACAAAATATGGTCCCTAGGGACCAAATTGCTAATATTGTTAGAGAGATGTGTAGACCAATAGCTCGGGGGGTTCAGATTCCTGTGTACAGGAAACCATACCCAGAATGGGTAGATAGGGTACAAGAATACCCAAGAGGTTTCAGGATACCAGACTTTGCCCTTTTTTATGGGAATGGAAACCAGTTAATGGTTGAACATATTGCTAGGCTCACGGCTCAGTGCGGTGAATTTACCAATAATGACTATATGAAGTTAAGATTATTCCCAAATTCTCTAACTGGGGGAGCCTTTGTATGGTATATTAACCTTACACCTGGCTCTATCCAAAATTGGCAACAAATGAAGGAGGCATTTCATGACCAATTCTTTCAAACAGAGCCAGAAGTGTCTATGGCAGACTTGGCAAGATTGAGTCAAAGGCCTGATAAGAAGGCTACTCAGTTTATTACTAGATTCAAAAGAGCACGAAACAAATGTAGGATCATCTTACCAAAGCCTGAATTTGTGAGGTTGGCTCAAAATGGTCTCGAGTTTAGGTTTTGAAAGAAGTTTGACTCAATTGAGTTTAGAGACTTGGTGGAACTAACCTATAAGGTGTCTAGGTATGAGGCATTACTAGAAGAAGAGCAAGATCGAAGTAATGCATCATATAAGATGTATTATAGAGATCCTAATTATGAAATTGATGCGGCAGAGATTGTGGGAAAAGAACCTGTGATTTATGAAGTATTAATTCATAAAGACACAACAATAGACCAGCAGTTCAAAAAGAAAGACCTTCATAGAAAATACTCTTTCGATTTAACAAAGGCATATTACATTTTTGATCATTTGCTTACGGTAAACTTTTTGAAGTTACCTAAGGGAGTCAAAATTCCATCTCCAGAGGAACTTAAAGGAAAAGTGTATTGTAAATGGCATAATTCTTGATACCAGACTTCATTGTTTTTCGAGACAGGATCCAAGAGCAGATTCGAAAAGGGAGTTTAAAATTCCCAGCTAAAGCAGAAAAGGCCATGGGGATTGACACTAATCAATTCCCAGAAATTGGAGAAATGGCAGCCAATGTTATTGTACCAGACTTCCAGAACTTGTCCTTGAAAGAATTAGAAGAGGTCAATGTACAAATGCATGTTACCAGCCAAACTACTGTCAAAATAGATGCTAGAAGTTTACTAGCTGTTGGGCAAGGTTTAGCAGGTCAAAAGGAAGACTCTGATGAAGAGGCACTAGATGATGATTCTTTAGAGGCGACTGTCGTGCAAAGAATGTGTCCTAGGTGTAGGTTGAGCTACAAGTGGTTGAAAGGGCTTCCGATTAATGGGAAGCAATATTACAAGGATGTGCAGAAGCGTCCTAAACCAACCAGTGCCTATAATAAGAGACCATATCCAACTGGAACTAGACAGCAGTCATTCATGACTGAGCCAGTAGCCACGAGAATGCAGTCCAAGGGCAAGAGACCTCTATACGAATTCAGACCACTCAACTATTACAGAACGGAAGGCAAACACCCTGAGAGGAGACTTGAAGTGGGTTCGAATCATGGGATTAAAGCCAGAGATTGGCCCCCTAGACCAGCCTCATACAAAAAGGAAAATGGCCACCTTCATGGAAGGCTTGAACTAGGCCCAAAACAAGGGGTTAGAGCCAAGCAGTGGTCCTTACAGCCAGCTTCGAAATTGGCTTCAAAGGAAGAAAGAGGTAGTTCGACAACTGGGTCGGTGGGTTCATGGGTACCTGGAGTTCCAGATTGGTTTGTCATGCAGAACAAACCTAGGGAAATACCTACCCAAAGAAATGTTGTTCGAGATCAGGGCAAGATGGTTAAACCCCCTTTGGTAGCTCCAAATAATTGGATGTTACTAAAGCATCAAAAAACAAAGGAGCGAGATATGGTTCCAGTGATCTCTAAATCCCAAATGAAGAAGATCCAACAAAGGTACACTCAGTACCAGAAAGATCAGAAAGAAAGTGGAGAAAGCTCTTTTATTAGTCCAGCCAAAGGACCAAACAGAGAAAATAAAAAGTTTAAGTTAGATCATAATCCAAAATCAACTCTTCAAGACAAGAGGAGTTGTAGCAAAGAGCAATTGGCCAAAGTTCATTCTGAACTGAAAGCCAATGAAAGATCCAGTTTGGCAGGACTAGAAAAGGCTTTGATGGAAAGCGATAGTGAAACAGAGGAAGAAATTGGCCTAGGCCAAAAGAAGGAGATGGTTGAAGAAGAAATGTTTGAAGCCTTCATGGCTGAACAAACATTTTTGGTTGAAAAACCAGCAAAAATAGATCATTCAAAGGAATTTACGAGTACTGAAGTGCCAGAATGCAGCATGGAAAATGCTTATGAAATAATTGAACAAGTTGGCCAGGAAAAGAAACAGGTACAGCCAGTCATCCAATTTCGCTCGTTTCCTCCAGTATCAGTGAATATGGTATATATACTACCACAAGAATTCCAAGCTGAAGATGATAACCAAGAAGGTCAAGAAATTGACCCAATTCCAGTTTCCAGTGAAGACTCACAAGTGAGTATGGTGCAAGATGAATCCGAAGTGGCCACACCTATGGAAACTAGAGATGAAAGTGAGGAAGAGGTGAGCATTAACCTCTCATACCCTTTTGAGTATCCCACGACATCCATGACACAGCATGTCAAACCCTTATATATCAAGGCCTTCTTCGATGCGATACAGATGAACCAAATGTTGGTAGATAATGGGGCAATAGTAAACATGCTTCCGAAATCTTCCTTGAAGAAACTAGGAAAGAGGAACCCCAGACTAATCCTAACTAGTACAACCATCGCTAGTTTCGCTGGAGACAAATAGATGGCTCAAGGCATTTTGCCTATCAACCTAAGTGTGGAACCAGGGACTGTATGACTGCATTTTTTGTTATTGATAGTAATGCTAAATACAATGCTCTACTTGGTAAGAATTAGATTCACACTAACAAGTGTGTGCCTTCCTTTCTGCATCAAAAAATAATGATGGCCTTGGGCAGTGGAGAGACAGAGGAGATCAATGCAGATCCTCAACACTTCATAGCTTGTGCAGATTTTGCAGAGGCCAAATTGTATACTGAAGGAGTGGCACCACTCAGTGTACTGAGGAAACCTGATGGATCAGCCAAAGCGACAACTGATGAGGAATTAGCACACCTGAAACATTTAGTTCAAGAAAGTGCTGATGAGGAGTTTGTCGCCAAAGATGACAATGATGCCTGGTTGTAGGCAAAGAGATGACACACAAGAGGCCAGATTTTTGGCTTTAATTAAATTCTCAATATTTGACATAAAATCAATAGTCCAGAAGATACAAGAGCAAAAGGAAGAGGCTATGGCAATTGGCTGTAAGCAGGAGCAGTTACAGGTCAAGGTGTTGGCCTTGGGAAAATACTGTGCATTGGACATTGAAACAAAAGTCCAGGAGATACAACAAGAAGAAGCCTTGTGGACAGACTTTGTCTATGAGGAGGAGGGCAAAGATGTTGAAACAAAGAAGCTGGGAGCAGGACAGAGTAAGGAGATTGCTTCGAAGATAAAAGAAATCAAAACAGAAGCATCAGTGAGTCCTCAGATGCAAGACCCTTTGGAAGAAGTGAACTTAGGGGAAGGTTCTATACAGCAGCCCACCTATATAAGTGTTTGGTTGAATGCTCTCGACAGGTACCAGTTGTTGGTGGTCTTGAGGAAATATAAAGATTGCTTTGCATGGTCTTATAATGAGCTACCATGATTGGATAGATCATTAGTAGAACATAGGCTCCCTATAAGGCTTAACTTCAAGCCATACAAGCAAAAACCAAGAAGGATGAGTCCTGAAGTGATCTAGAAGGTCAAGGAAGAAATTCGTAGGCTCTTCAAGGCAAGCTTTATTAGGACAGCTAGGTATGTTGAATGGCTATCTATTATTGTGCCTGTAGTAAAAAAAAATGGTAAAATAAGGGTTTGCATTGATTTCAGAAATCTAAATCTAGCAACTCCGAAAGATGAGTATCCTATGCCCATAGTAGATTTATTGGTAGATAGTTCAGCAGGGCATTAAATTTTATCAATGATGGATGGGCACTCTGGTTATAACCAAATCTGCATTGCAGAAGAGGATATCCACAAGACAGCATTCAGATGTCCTGGGAACATTGGCACCTTCGAATGGGTTAAAATGTCATTTGGCCTGAAGAATGCTGGGGCTACATATTAAAGAGCTATGAACACTATCTTTCATGATCTCATTGGAGGATACTTAGAATGCTATATTAATGATATTGTAGTAAAGTCCCAATCCATGGGAGAACATTTGTTTTATTTGGAAACAGCTTTTGAAAGAATGAGAAAATTCAAGTTGAAACTTAATCCTCTCAAATGTGCTTTTGGTATATCAGCTGGAAACTTCTTGGGCTATGCAGTACACAAGAAAGGAATACAGATTGATCAAAATAAAGCCAAAGCAATCATCGAAGCCAAACCTTCATCAAGTAAGAAAGAAGTACAAAAATTCATTGGGCAGGTTAATTTTCTTTGAAGATTTATTTCTAATACTACAGGGAAAACTAAAGTATTTTCTTCTTATTAAGGTTGAAAGATAAAGAGGAGTTTGTGTGGACAGCAGAGCATCAAACTGCTTTTGAAGGTATCAAAGCCTACTTGGCTAAACCTCCAGTGCTGATGCCACCAAGGAATGATAAGCCCTTGAAGTTGTACATAGCTGCAGCAGAAGATTCACTAGGAGTTTTCTTAGCTCAGGACAATGGAGAAGGTAAAGAGCAAGCAGTTTATTACCTTAGTAGGTTTCTAAATTCTTGCGAATGTAAATACTCAGCTATAGAAAAGCTATGTCTTGCATTGTATTTTGCTACAATGAAATTAAGATACTATCTTTTGCCTACAACTGTCTTGGTAATTGCAACCACAGATTTGGTTAAATATATGTTATCTAGACCCATGTTGAGGGGAATAATTGACAAATGGATACTAGTTTTATCAGAATTTTATTTAGAATATGTCCCCCCAAAAGGCAGTAAAAGGACAAGTGTTAGCTAATTTTTTGGCAGACCATCCATGTCAAATAGAGAGTCAAAAAATGATAGAACTTGGTATGATTGGTGTTGAACCATGGCCAATGTGGTTCGATGGGTCAAAAGCCAATGGTCTAACTAGAATTGGTGTAGTAATTAAGTCGCCACAAGGGGTAGAAATCACACATGGTTTCAGAGTGGATGAAATTACTTGTTCCAATAATTAAGCTGAATATGAAGCCTTAATAATGAGACTGGAAATACTTATTGGATTACAAGCCCATGTAGTTGATATATTTGGAGATTCTCAATTAGTAGTTAACCAAGTGAAAGGGATTTTCAAATGTCAAAGTGTAAGCATGTTGCCATACTATGTTGTTGCATTGCATTTGCTGTCTCAATTTTAGATGGCAAATGTAACTTATGTCCCCAGATTCTTGAATAGTAAAGCTAATGATGTGGCTCAAAAAGCTTCTAATTTCAAGAGAAGAGACAACACTCAAAGGAACATAAGCCAAACAACATATCAGAAAGTAATTTTACCTTTGAATAAAAGGAATATGGTCTTAGAAGTCAATCATAATGACTTACAAGAACAAGATTGGAGGCATCCAATAATGCAGTATTTGGCTGGCCCATCTTCGAAAACCAGCAGAAAAATTAAATTACAATCTATGCAATACATAATGTATGGTAATGCTCTCTACAAAGGGGGGCAGATGGGTTATCGTTGGAATGTTTAGGACCAAAGGAAGAATTGATAGCTATGGCTGAGGTTCATGAAGGCATCTATGGTGCTCATCAGCCTGGTGTAAAGATGAGATGGCTGCTTCGAAAACACTCCTATTATTGGCCAACTATCCTTAAAGACTGCATAGAATATGCTAGAGGTTGCCAGGCATGCAAAGCATGGCACAATAAGGCACGTGTGTAGACATCCTCGAACGTCAAGGGAGGAGAATCATGTTTCGTTCATTTTGGGCTCACTACAGTTCAGGACTCAATGTCACGGTCCTGTATCTAATCTCGCAGAGTGCAATGCAAGACCGATGAATCATCAAAGAGTCCAAATTCGGCAAATCGTTTTGAAAACAGATTTTTTGAAAGAAGTGCCAAACATGGACTGCTTTGCCAGATACAGAGTCGCCACCTAAATATTTTATTTTGGGAAATTTAGGAAACCCTGACTCGGTGCCAAAGGCCACATGTCCGTCATCACCAAAGTTGCCTCGGCTCGGGAACTTGGGTACGATTAAGGAAGGTCAGCTATGAGCACCCCCTCTCGCCCGATCCGAAGATCGGCCTCTACTAACCATGATATCTTGTTTTGAAAACATTATGCGTTCTTATTCCGGTTATTAGCCTAGAATTACTATGTTATGCGTACAGCAAACAAGTATAGACTAGATCGCCTAATTTGGAACAAAGCATTGCATATCCGTTTTGTTTGGAAAATGATTTGAGATTTGCTACTCGCAAGTAGGCTAAAATACGGATTTCAATGAATTATCCCAATTCAAGCAATCCAACCTTAACTCACAGGCATTCAGGCAGCTATATCACATAAGCAATTAGCCTCATGGCAAGCATGCTGTCATGGCAAACATTCACACTCATGCGAGATGCTAAAGCATAAAACACTTATAGTGTACTCCAAGCCAAAACAATAAACTAGTTAATAATCATGCGTGATCCTAGTTCATGTTAAAATGGCTAATGCATCATAGGCAAAATGCAACTAGAATAGGCTTGGCTAATCTATGGATGGCATGTGAAATGTTACAACTAACAAGTATTCAACTTGGAATTGAAATACGATGCAGTTAGTATGATGCGCCGAGCCCGGCGCGTGCAATACGAATGAATGAATGCAAACATGCAAGCATAAGGTATGCTAATTGAAATATGTCCTAAATCTAACCATTATAAGCGATTAAATAAAAAGGAGAAAGAAATGGGGTTGGAAGACATGCACACACGCGCCCACACTTATTACAATTGCGCCCTCACTCGGAGGGTCCAAAAGAATAATATAGGCCACCTAATTAACTAACTCACAAGCTAATTAATTATTACAGAACCAAATGAATAACTAGCTACAACTAATTATTACACAACTTAATTAATTAACAAATTAATTAACTGATTAATGAATGACAACAAGCAAGTAGGGAAAGCAGTAAACGGTGCTATTCCAGCTCTGTTTGAAGAAGGGAGGCATGCATGCTCGCTTCAGTTCTTCGCCTCGAAACGCCTTCCGGTTGCTCTTTAGAGGCTCTGTTTGCAGGGTGTCTTTCAGTGCTTGTTGCTGAAACTTACCAAAACACTGCAGGGGAAGTCACCAGTGGCCTGCCGGCCATGGAGGGAGATCTGCCGGCCAAAGATGGCCCATTGCCGGCCAAGGGTGGCACACTGCCAGCCATTAATGGCAGGCTGCTGGCCACTGGTGTGCTGTGACACCAAACTGCAACGAAGCACAAAATAGAGAAAAATGGAGGACTTCCCAAGGACATGTACGCACCATGGCACTCCAAATCACCTCAAAACATCAAGGGAGAGGCCAAGTCGGATCCACGACCATTAATCACGCATCCCGATGCATGATGGCCAAAGATCCAACTTGTGCAAATCAATATGAAAATGAATACACAAATAAAGCAAGTAAAACCTAGAACTCTATCATGAATCATCAAGAGCTTCGGCGGCCGAGAATTGAGACACGTTCCATCACTTGAAGTATGAAACGCCCCTCGTTCCTCGTGCTCGGATTAATACTTAATCCAAGCAATGCAACATGTAAGCATGACAAACATGCAACATGACCTAAGTGTGCAAACATGCAACTAACCCAAGCGTGCAACAAGCATATAAGCATGATGTGAGGCAACAACCTTGGACAACATGACAAAATGCAACATGAACATGTGAGCATGCAAGGTATGCGAAGCTAAACAAGTATGCAACAACATACGAAATGAAACAAGCATGCGACAACATGGTAAGATGGGCTTACACCAAAGATGGACGACTCTCAACTAGGTCCAAATTAGTAGCCAAAGTGATGGAATTGATGGCATGAAAAGCATGGAAAGGCAAGGCAAGTATGCATGCCAAATGGCTCAAGTATTAAGGCACAAAGAGAACAACTCTTAAGCACACTTAAGTAGCAACAAACATGGATATATGACAATGAGGTAAGCTCTGAAATACCATGTAAATTGATGCCAAATCAACTCAACAATGCAAGCATAGCATGTTATGATGCTCAAGGCTCAAAGTAAGCAAAGGGACTTAAGCCATGGCCATACAAGGCAGGGGCCAAGAGGACCTAAAACAGTCCTAGGGCAGGCCCAAACAAGACCAAAATCAAGCTCAAAGCTAGCCAACAAAGGCTAGAACACAAGGCTAAAAGCATGGAGCATGCAAGGCTTTAAAGAGGCAATGCACTACACCTATGAGAACCAATCATGGCATGACTTGGAAAACCAAAAACAAAGTTACATCATGGTATATTAGGACCCAAAATACACTGAAATGATGAGCCAAAGGCTTAGGCTAAGTGGCATGCATAAAAGTTCACTCTTGAGGCATAAAGCACAAGTTATACAAAGCATTCAAGGCATGTCAAATGCAAGTGTATGACAACATTTCATGGACTGAAATAGCATGTGGAATGAGGGCAAGGCATGCAAACATCACATGTATGACATGATAGAGGCCTCAAATCCCAAGACTAGCCTAAGCATTTACACTATAGCTATACAAAAAATGAGTGATTTGGCCATGGCAGCCTAAAACAGTCCTAGAACGCTTCAAAATAAGCATAAAATCATGTTTGAGCAAAGCCAAAATATGCTAGTATGATGAGTCAAAACATCATGCACAAAAGGCTAGTAAACAAGATTTGTTCTACACCTATATGGAGCATGCAAAGGATGATCAAACCAACTATGGATAGGGTCATAACATGCCAAATGATGACCAAATACAATGCTGGAATGTAAACCAAACAAGCTAAAATGACATGGCATGGCATGGAGCATATGAAGCTAGTTTAGGGAATTTACATTACAAGTGCATCAAGCAAACATGGAGTAACAAAACCAACCCAAAACAGGTTTATGTCATGGTAAAACATCACCAAAAATGAACTGAAATGGACTCAATAAAGACTATGTACACATGCTACTTTGATGAGCTATGGACGGAGTTAGACTATACATGCGAGATGCAAGCAAGGCATGACCAAACCAGCCTTGGATAGGGCCAAGGTAGGTCCTAGAAGTCACAAAAAGAGGCCTGGACCAAGCCTCAAAAATGCATAGAGGGATGGTCCTTTGGAAGGCCAAAAATGCAAGCAAAGAGGAATACAAAGAGAGGGGACTACCCCCTCTGATTTAGGACCTCAAAACCACACCTCTACCACTGAAAATCCACTGGATTTCAGTGGTAGGAAGGCCAAACCAAGGCTAGCTCGGAGACCTCCAAATATGGCTTAAAACAAAGCCAAACAAAGCATGCAAGGGGGCTACACACCCCAAACAGCAAAATGATCGTAACCAAACTTAAAAATCACTTAAAAACAAGACTTTTTTCAGTTATAAGCAAAGCCTAAAACAATATGCAAAAAGGGCTAAAGCAAGGTGCAAGAAAGTGCAAAAATGGAAAAATGCTCACCCTTGAAGACCCTCTTCGAAACCAGCAATTTTAGGGGGTGGAAGCTTGCTTTCAGACCTCAAGAAGACCTACCAATGAGCTTGATTTAATGGTGGTGGTGTATATCTATGTGTTGTAGTGCAAAAGTGCAAAGAAATCCAACTTCAAGGCACAAAACACAAGCAATATAGAGAGAAAGGGAGTTTTTGCTCTTCAAAAACTCAGACCCTGGTCTAAGGAAGAGGCCTCTTCCTTATATAGAGAAATGAAAAGCCAAAGCTTCTTCAAGAAGCCTTGCAAGTCCTTCATCCCTCCATACACGTGTATGGAGGAGAGCAAACAAAAATTCAGCTGGCTCAAAAGATCTGGATGAAGACCAGCTGAGATAGGGGGGGTGCCGGCCATCAGTAATGGCCGGCAGGGCTTCATCAGTGGCCGGCATGAACAAAGCCATTTCTGGCAGTGCCATGCCATGGCTGGCAGTGCACCAGGAGGGCCACTCTGAAAGGACCAAATCAGGGTCCAAAAATGAGGCAGAAAGGATACAAGGTCCGGGAAACTCGAACCGGTGATGTTCTGTCGTGACAGTCGAGTGCTGGGCGAGCAATCGAACCAGTTGTTGGATGTACCTACAAGCACAACCAAGTCTAGAGGACGGTCAAAAATGGGGTGTCTACAACGTACCTATAACTAACCTGCATGCAGTTGTGAAGCCTTGGCCATTTAGAGGATGGGCCATGGATATGATGGGGAAAATACACACACCCTTTTCAAAGCATCATTGTTTCATTTTAGTGGCCACAGATTATTTCACTAAGTGGGTTGAAGCTAAGCCATATAAGGCTGTAGACCAGATCGAAGTTATTGGATTCATTAAAGATCTGATCCACAGATTTGGCATCCTACAGGCTATAACTATTGATAATGGGACTGTATTTGATAGGAAAATGGTGAAGTCTTTTGTAGCAGAGTTTGGAATTAGCCTTGTTAATTCTACCCCCTATTATGCACAAGCCAATGGTCAAGCTGAATCAACCAGAAAGTTGTGGAAGATAATCTTAGGGATTGGCGTAACTTGTTGTTAGATGTATTATGGGCTTATAGGACTTCTCCAAGGTCAAGTACAGGAATCACTCCTTATGCCTTAGTATATGGGCATGATACGGTGTTACCTGTGGAAATTAATGTTAAGTCCTTGAGGGTGAGATGCCATGATCAGTTAGATTTTGAGCAATACCATCAGAGTATGTATTTAGAATTAGAAAGTATAGATGAAGCTAGAATTCTAGCATTAAACAACATTCTTTTTCAAAAGAAAAAAGCAGCCAAAAACTATAATAAGAAGGTCAAGTACATTAGTTTTGATGAAGTTGATTTGGTATGGAAAACAATACTCCCAATAGGGATTAAAAAGCCACAAGTTTGGCAAATGGTCACCTAACTGGGAAGGACCATATCAAATTTATAGAGTCTTGCCTTCGGGAGCATATCATTTGAAAATTTTGAATGGATATGTACATCCCAAGAGGATTAATGACAGATATTTGAAGCCTTATTTTCCAACTATATAAGAAACACAAGGAATAGAATAAATGCTAAGTAAAAGAACATGAAAACACTCAAATGATGAATGGGGATTTTATTTCATAATGAGTTAAGCACATGTAGCCATAGATTGGCCCAAAAGTCAGTACAGTGCTTCAGTTGCTTTTTTACAATAGATGCTCTATTCTTGAAAGATGGGAACAACTGAATGGTTGTAGTCATCTCTTGCTTTCGATCAATCAACTCCTGATTGGTGATTTGCAGCTTGGTGGCAGTTCGATCCAAAGCCTGATTGACTGCTGATCTTCAAGTTGAAATTGAGAGACAGAGGAATGTTGCTCTTTCAGTTCTGACACTTCAGCATGTATTTTAGAAACAAAGCTTTGATCTCTTAACAATTTATCCTCTGCAGCCTTGGCAGTATGACAGATGTTGATGTAAAAATCGATGGTGGCTGCTGCCTAAGATAAATGACTTGAAACAGTCATGCCGGATTGCTCAACAATCTTGCAGCACTGGAGGAAGCCATTTCTGATTATAGGCCTCTGTAAGGCTTCAAAAGAAATTCTCGCAAAGGATGTTAGCAGCTCCAGGCAGCTGTCCAAGTCTATTGGAGGCAAGGAAGTCTTACCACCGGAGGAAGAGCTCTCAAAAATTTCTAATAAAGAATCAGCTAGAATTAATAGCTCAGTCTCACTATTATCTGTTGAAGAGGAGGAAGGTATGTCAAAGAGACTAGCTAGCCTAGCCTCGAAAATTTCCACCTCATCCATAGACATGGAGGGTACAGAAAGAGCACTGGTAGAAGGAAGAAATGACTGCATAGGAATAGGAGGAGAAGGTAGAGTATCCTTAGCAGTCTCTATAGTTTTGGCTACCAGCAGGTCGAGGGAAGAGGGACTGGAGCTAGGAAAAGATAATGGACCGTGAATTGGAGAGTTACTAGTACCCTTTCTATAGGAATCAACAATCATTAAAGATGAAGTAACAGTTGGAATTTCCTTAGGAGAGGAAGGAGAAGCAAGGTTTAAAGGGAAATCAAATTGAGAATAATTGAAAGATAAATGAGGGATGTATGGAGTTAAGCCAAAAGAAAGAAAAGTAGGAATACTTGGCCTCAAGAAGGGTATGGAAATATAGGGCCAGAAAGTGGAAGAATTATTTGAATGGGCTTCACATCTTGAGGTTGTTCAACTTCAACTGAAGGAATCCTTATTGGAAAAATAGGCAAAGTAATTGTTGTTGCAAAGGAAGAAATACAAAACAATGTTAAGCCTCAGTATTGAGAATTTGAGAAAGATAAATAGAAGTACGAAGAAGCTTACTGGTTTCAGAAGTAGTGGCTATGATTGGGAAGCTACGAAGAATATAGTGTCTAGCAGCTTGTTATTTTCTTGCAACCTCTTTCTGGAGCGTATCAACGGCGATGGCTTTATCCCTGAGCATTTGCTGTTGCTTCCTCTTCTCAACCCTTTGGAATGCTCTACTTGCACTGCTTTAGTAGATGCTTCATGGATGGGATCTCCAGTGAAATTAGCAAGAGAGACAGTCATCTTCTTTCTTCTTTTTAAGGGTGTTTCTTGCTCTTGTTCTGCCTCTTCTCCTTCTTGTTCTTCTGTTGCCTGAACACCAGGTGTCTCCTCTTCAAGGTCAAGTAAAAGCTTTCTTTTCTTTTGTTGCTGTTTGCTTCTGAGAAGATTTAAAGCTTGGACCTTTTGGGAAGAATCTCCCTATGAGGCACCCGCACCACTTACACCAAAAGAAGAACTAAAAGTAAGGCTAAAAGCATTATAAAGAAGAATAAGAGAAAAGAAACAAGGGTACATACCTTTCTTCGAGGCAGCTTGAGTAACTCTATAAGGAGTTAAGGCAACAGGAATAGGCTTTGTAATGACAGGTGCAAGAACTATGGTAGCAAGAGCAGTGGAAGAAGTAACAATTCCAACCCCTTTCGATTTGGGTTGAGATGTGTCCAGTACCATTAATAGGTCTTGGGGAGGAATGGCCAAGTATACCTCTATATTGGTCACCTACCAGTTCTGGCACCTTTTCAATATGTTACTTTAAGGAATGAAAGGGAAATACTCAAAGTCAATCAAGTCCTGAATAAATTTAGAAGTTGCTTCTTCTAATCTAGATCTTCGAACCTTTAAGTCCCTGCTAGTAAGACTTAAATTGGTCTGGCTGCAGAGAGGTATTAGGACCCTTTGTGAAAGGCCAAATTGCCTAGCAAATTGAGCAGGACAATAGGGCTCAGCAATGCACTTGTAAGCTTTGGGGTTCATAGTCCCAATGAATAACTCTCTACGGATCAGAATAGAGGCCTATATGTTCTTGTGTTGGGGTGAAGAGCAGAACCTATCACTCAGAAAGGTTTTCAACCAAGATGGGCCAATGTTGGTAGGTTCGAAGGGACGGAAGTTATGGAAAGAAAAGGAAGCTGGGAGTTGGTGGAAGAAAAAGAAGTAAAAAGCAAAGGTAGAAGGATAGAGTGAAACGTTGGCTAGCCTCATGCCATGAGTAGTAGGATTTGGCTCCAAAAACTTAAGGCATTTAGATTGTAGTTCAGTAAAATATGCAAAAAAGCCAAACCTGAAATATCCAAAATGGATCTCCTTGATTGGCATCCAAAGGTTTCTCACAAAAAAGAGAACATGCTTTATATACGTGACCTAGAACGTATGGAGCTAAAACCACATTTTTCTGTAAAACAAGGGCTTTGGCAAGAGGAGCGAATTCAGGCATGATCCTCTAAGAAGAGGTGCAGAAAAGGAATTTGCAAAGCCAATATAATATGAAAGAAAAGAATTCCCTATCAATCACAAGGCCCTCCCTTTTATTCTCAGCCTTGACAAAGTCACTATAGGATGAGTTAAGAGAGGGGAGGAAAAAAGAGGTTTGTAGGTCAGGATAATCTGGTCCAATGGGGGTTCCAGTTGGGGACAATCCTAATAAATGGCAGATATCAAGAACAGTAAGGGTCATCATCCCACATCTAAATTGAAAGAAATTGAAAGCGGAATTCCAAAAGCAAAGGGCAGCAGGTATTAAGAAAGGGTCCTCTGAAATAGTGAACCTGAATAATTAGAGGGTGTCGAAAAGGCAGAGCTCTTGAAGGTCTAGAGTCCTATCAAGGACAACCTAATCATACCACTCTTGCCACTTTAGTCTCACCGTGGGCCAGCAGCGATGGGGGTGGTTCATCCTCCAGTTTTCCCAATCAAGACCACCTTCGTAAAGGAGACAATGGTCCTCTAGACGTGGATATAGAGCTGGAAGCTCAGTAGGAATCTCTTTGAAGATGGGCCCAAGCACATACTCTTGCTGCTCATGACGACAAGGAATGAAGATGCGTCCGTCAATGGCACTTTTCTCACCAGCCTTGTACTTCTCACACTCTGCGTCAATAATCCTTTTCAGGGTCACAGACGGACTCGCACGCTCCACAACCGGTATTTTCAAAGAAGGAGAAGCCATTGATAGAGAGTTTTCTCAAAAGACGAAGTCGGAAAAAAGAGTAGAGGAAAAGGAAGGTCAGTAGAGATGAAGGGTTAAGGTGAATTCAAAGCACGAAATAAAAGGGTTTTAAAACTTTTGTGCCTGAAAAAATATACCCAACCATGTTGCACGAACGAAATTCACAAAGAAGTACTAAAGCTACGGATGCGAAAAGTTTCTTTCTATATTGATAATCATGGAGGGAAACACATCTCAAATACTAATGTTAGCTTCGAAGTAAAATATTTGGCTTCGAAGCCAAATTTTGGCGCCAAAATGAAATGACAAAGGGTGTCGAATGTCGAAAGCTTACTTCAAAGCACATTCCATGCCTCACGGTGAAAGAGTGTTTGGATATTTGTTTACTTCAAAAGAATTAAGAACCTGTTTGTTGGTTTCTAAATGAGTAAAATCCTTCGAAACAAAAATTGAAATACTTTTCAGTTAGAAATTGTTTCAAACCAATAGTTGGTTTGATAGTATACAGAAGAGATTACTTTTTCCAAATAAAATGGTACAGTACTTAGCAAAGATTTCTGTACTTTGGAAAATATAGACTGATTGTTCGAAACAAAATTGATTTGACAATCCTTGGTTGTGTTAACCATATGATAGGGAATTGGATATGATCAATCAAGTTTCAAAGGGCAAAATTGGCGAATTCAGAGCTCTAATTCTAAAAGGAAACCGGCAAAAGTTGTTAATTACACTCCATAAGTTGGAAAAGCTCAAGTTGGTTTCTTTAGTATTGCCATTGATAATGATCGAATTGAGATTCGAATGATGAAATTGTTGACTTCAAAGCCCTAAGATTGTTTGACTTCAACAAAAAGGGTAAAATCAGACCATGCCAAATAAAAAGGAAACATCTTAGCCTTATTAAAATAAGAGCAATTACATCATAGGCCTTCTTTGGCTACATATTCAACCTCATAAAAATAGAGAACAGAATAAATAACAAGGTCATGAAATTTGCTCCAACTATGGTCAATGAACTTTGTTCTTTCTTTGTTCTATCTTCTATTTTCTCCAGGCCAGGTTTCTGAAGTTGATATGCTCTAACTTGATGAAAAAGTTTCTCAGCCTTTATTTCGAATTCTGTTTCCTCCAAGCCTTGTTCCATCTCATCCATGTCCAAGTCATCCCAGTATGCAGAGTCTTTATTCTTGAAATCATTATATTCATCGATGAGGTTCTCTGCTTCATACTGGGTATGAACTCGATGGGCTGAGATTTGATCTAAGGATCGAATGGTGGCCACAGAAATGTGGTGCCAATGAAGAAGTAATGGGAGCTGATCTAAAAACATTTGAAGCTCTGCTTGGGCAATAGAATTGAGAACATGACCCCGAGGTCATAACATCACAAGCCCATCGAAAGTTCTTGAGGGAAACATCGTCCTCAAGACCATTGAAGGGCAAGTGAGAGAAGGCCGCAAGCAGAAGTTGGGCTTGCTGTCACTGATGTTTGGTATGTGGAGATGTAGGATGATAGGAGGGGAGAAACTGGTCTTCAAAGAGAGTAAGTCTCAGTTCCTCCATCCAATGAGGGTTTTGCAGAAGAGGAGGCGTAGGAGCTTCCATTTCGAAAGAAGGAGGAAATTGAGGGTTGTTAACAATGTCAAGCTAGTCAGAAGAGCAAAGTTTAGCTCTTTGAGCTAAGAATGACGGGCTGTATCCTTGGGCTTCTTCTAGACGAGGGATGGCTTGAACTATCTTCGTAGGCATGGAAGACGTGTAACATACTACGAGTAAGTTATCTTCTAAACAGCGTCGACGGTCAATGGGTACATATGGGTAAACCACTGAACTCCGAGCAAAGGGAGGGAAAGTTAGAGGATCAACGAATTCGACAAAATGATGATTGATTCGTTCCCTTCACTTAGACTCCTCAGGTTCTGGCCAACTTCTCCAGCCAGAAGCCCCAGAAGAAAAAGAAGCGACAGCTTCATCCCACGCAGAAGGTTTTGGGTTAGAAGAAGTGTAACAACCTAGATTTTTAATTATTCTGTAGAATTTATACTAATATTATTTAATCTTAGTTCGAAAAATATATAATTTATTATATATTATTATGCGTAATTTTGTAAAACAATATAATTAGTAAACGTTTAGGGGTCAAAATAATAATAATAATAATAATAATAATAATAATAATAATGAGTGTGGTAATAAAATAAATAAATAATTTTCTGCTAGTATAGGATAAAGTATAATTTAATTATGGATTAATTAGCTTATATAATTATTTATAAAAAATTAGGGCCAAAATGTAATTATAGGAAATTAATTCGATAAGTATAAATCTTGAGAGATTTAAACCCAAATCTTGCCGTGGACACGTGGTGGCAAATGAGAAGGCTTGCCTTCCTATAAATGGGAGAAGATTAGAATTAGTGTAAGAGAAAAAGGAAAAGAAGAAAGAAAGAAAAGAAAGAAAGGAAAGAAACAAAGAGAGGAAGAAGGAAAGAATAGTGAAAGGTAAAAGGGTCTTTGACAGTAGAAAGAAAGGGTGAGGTATTAAAGTTAAAGTGAGTTATATTATACCTTGAGTCACCATAATAAATTTTACGTATGTTTTGACTTACCAAAATTTGTTTTGTATAAGTTATGTTTTATTAGTATATTAATAAAATTTAGGTTTCAGATACGTGGTTTTATTTTGAACCCTATTTGCTTAAAAGGAAATTCATGGATATGTTTGTTTTATATTTTAAGAATGTTTGACTACGACCTTATATATAATTATGTTTTGTAAATACCACCACGGGAGTCCTATACCTTAGGGGACTTAAATAACCATTGGCTTCTGTTTGACCACTTTGTGGTCCTCTGTTTGTCATGGATCCATTGACCTCTGTTCTGTGCGGACCAAAGTATTGTGCGGAGCTAAGTGCTACACTATTGTGAGAGCCACCTCTAGAATCCGTACAAGCCACCTCTTGAATCCGTACCTCTGTTCTGACTATCACTTCTGTGACCTCTATTCTGTTCTGTTCTGTACCGTGGTTATGATTATTTATTTACATAATCTCAGTTTTGCTGCTTAAAGGATTATTTGTTCCGACTAAATTATCTTAAATGTTTTGGCCTAACTAACTATCCATGTTTATTTCGTGTCCCTTATACTCTTGGTATAATATTTCTCACTCCGCCATGTGCTTATAGTTGTTTACCAATTTTCAAGAAACAATGCAATTCAGAAATAACTTTTGAAAAGTCTTAGATGCGGGGCTGGGGAATAGACACACACATAGTATTTTTATGATATTTCTGTATGTAAATATTGGCCTTTTTGGTCAATATATTTTGTAATAAAAATAGAAGCTAAAATGATTATTTTGGTACCCTCATTTAAATATTACTTCCGCTCGCGTTTATTAATTTGTTTAAGAATTGGCCGTAGGTAACTTCAGTTACTGGCCATCACGATACTTAACCCTTGGGTACGGGGAGCGGGTTGTGACAAGAAGAGCCTCCAATATCCATGTTTGCAAAATTTTGGGTTAAAGAATTGTGAATAGCAGGTTCGTAATCCAAAGGTTGATAATTTGCAAAAGCTTCCATGACTTGAATATAAGAAGGTGGATAAAGGTGGCTAATCGATGCATGAAGATTCTTTCGAGGACGAACAACATTATCAAACAACTCTTCGTATGCTTGATCGAGGTAGGAAAAGGTCTGCTTGGCCATAAGAGCTGAACTAGTCTTTTCGAATACTGAGATAGTGGGAGTGTTTAAGGGTTAAAAGAGAATTTAATGCAAATGTTTCATTAAGGAATGACGGTTGCATTTTTTAAAAATGCAGAGCCCATGCACATTCTAAGACGTGGATAAAATACCTTGCTCCACTAATATCACCAAGTATTGGGTATATTAGTGCGGGGGGTAATGTTGGCTACATATTTTGTATAAGCTAATCACAGTTTGACACGTGGCAGAATAAGGGCAGTACGGGAAGATGTAGACGCGCCCCGGGAACTCTTCGATATCCGTGCTGCGAGGGCGCGAATCTCATTTTGTTCGGAGCTACTACAGTGCGAAGTGCAATGCAAGACCGATAAATCACCAAATAGTTCAAATCCGGCAAATCGTTTTGGAAAACTAATTTTTACAAAGAAGTGCCAAACATGGACTGCTTTGCCAGATACAGAATCGCCACCTAAATATTTTATTTTGGGGATTTAGGAAACCCTAACTCATGCCTAAGGCCACGTGTCCGTCATCACCAAAGTTGCCTCGGCTTGGGAACTTGGGTACGAGAGGGGAAGGTCATGCAATGAGCACCCCCGCTCGCTCGATCAAAGATCAGTCTGTACTAAGCATGATATTTTGTTTTTGAAAACACATGTGCTCTTATTCCGGTTAATTAGCTATCTTACTACGTGATGTGCATAGCATACAAGTATAGACTAGATCACCTAGTTTGGAACAAAACATTGCATGTTCATTTGTGAAAATGATTTGAAATTTGCTACTCACAAGTAGGCTAAATCGGGAATTTGATGAATTATTCCAATTCAAGCAATCCAACCTTCACCCACAGGCATTCAAATAGTTATATTAACTAAGCAATTAGCCTCATGACAAGCATGCTTTCATGGCAACATTAACACACATGCAGTATGCTAAAGCCTAAACACTCACAGTGTACTTCGAGCCAAAACAAAGAACTAGTTAGAAATCATGCATGATCCTAGTTCATGTTAAGATGGCTAATGCAACACATGCAAAAATGCAACTAAAATAGGCTCGGCTATTCTAAGATGTCATGTGAAATGCAACTTGATAACATGCTGTTTGAACGCATATTCAAGTAAATGTATTGAAAATACAATGCAGTTAGTATGATGCGCCGAGCCCGGTGCATACAATACAGATGAATGGATGCACGCATGCAAGCATAAGGTATGCTAATCGAAATATGCCCTAAAAAAAACCATCATAAGCGGTTAAGTAAAAAGGAGAAAGAAATGGGGGTTGGAAGACATGTATCACACACACGTACGTTTATTACAACAATACGCCCTTTCGCATGAGGGTTTGAATAAGAAATTAACTAACTAATCTAAGCTAATTAAACTAATTATTACAAATCAAAACTAGCTAACTAACAAGCTAACTAATTAAGTTATTACAACACAAATTGAATAATTAACGCATTAACTAATTAGGTACAAAACCAAAGCATAAACTTAGCTAAGGAAAGCAATAAACAGAGGTCCTCGGGAAGAGGAGTGTATGCATGCCCGGTCGCTTCGTTCGGAAATCCAATGCGATGCCCCGATTTGCCTCTGTTTCCATTTGTTCTCAGAACCTTGCACCAAGCTCCAGAAGGCTTCAACTCCACCTTGGGAACTTGAGGGAGGGTGGCCGATCACCTAGGGGTGTTGCCAGCCACTGCTGACTACCTATCTTTGCAAAAAAACCTAGAAAAAGTGGTCGGCCAGCTAGTTTTTCTGGTTGGCCGACCAGTTGTTGCTGCCAAACTCCAATTTTCTGCAACAGAGAGCAAGAAAGGACATGACAATGTGTTTGCAACATATGTGTGCACAACCACCCTCCCTATCATTTCATGAGCTCAAGGGAGTGTAGTTCTCGACCCTCGGGCCACCAATCGCGCATTTCAATGCATGATGGCCTAGAGGCGAAGTTGCACAATTCAATATGAAATGAATGCACACATAAACACATAGGGCCTAGAACTCTATCATGTATGATCAAGAGCGTCGGCGACCGGGAATTAAGACACGTTTCATCACTTCAAGTATGAAACGTCCCTCATTTCTTGTGTTTGGACTAACACCTATTCCAAACACAATGCAACACATAACATGGCATACACAATGCTATGTAACATGGAGTATGCAAAAATGCAATGCAACACAAGCATGCAAATATGCAATATAACTTAAGCATGCGAACATGCAATGCAACATGAACAACCTAACAAGGCTAATGGCATGCATAATGCACAATGCTAAGAATAACATGGCCCACATAATGCAATGTGACATGATTAACTTAACAAAGTTAATAACATGCAAACTATGCTAATGCATGCACAATGCAAATAACAACTAGCATACACAATGCAAATGACAACTAGCATACACAATGCAAATGGACATGGCATACACAAATGCAATGAACCAACATGCAAACAGCATGGCATACTTAATGCGACGAACTACATGGCATACACAATGCTTAATGGGCTTAAATGAAAATGGACAGACCTCAGCCATGTCTAAATCAGTGGCCATAACACCAAAACAAAGGCACAAGAGACAAGTTATGCATGCACAATGCATTGGTCTATCAACTAGGCCTCAGAGCACAACCCTCAAGAAGGCTCAAGGAGTGACAAATGCAGAAGTGTAACAACACTAAATGCACTGAAATTAAGTAAGAAATGAGGCCAAATCATTCAATCAAACACAAGTATAGCATGCAAAGGTCCTAAAGCATGAAAGCTAATAAAGAGGACTACAAATGGGGCATGTAATACATAGAAAATATGCATGAACCAACCACAAACAGAGCTCAAGTAAGTTAAAACATGGACCAAAACATGCTAAGATGGAGGCTCAAAAACCAAAGCATGCAAGCATACAAGCTAGGCCATAAGCAAGGCGACAATGCACAACACTCAAAGGCACTTAAAACATGAAAGAAGTGGGAATATAGTCATGCTATAAGCTCTGAAATGAAGTATTAAATTATGCCAAATCATCTAAATAGCTCAAAGATAGCATGCATGAATCATCAAAACACAAAGCTAGCAAGGCCAATTGCACTACAGTTATACAAAGCATGAAACATATGGAAAAGGCAGCCCAAAACAATCCTAGAACATGTTAAAATGATACTAAAACATATATGGGAGGAAGCCAAAACAAGCTAACATGAAGAGCATAAGGCATAATACATACAAGGCAAATAAGGTGGATTACACTACACCTATTAAGACCAAGCATGGGATAACTTAACCAATAAAAATCAGAGTTATATCATGGCAAAATAACCCCAAAAACACATTAAAATGATAGGTCACAAGCTTAGGCATGAAGACATACGCAATGATTCATGTTAAAGCATAAAAGGGCAAACCCTCCAACGCATTGAGTGAGTGATAAATGCAAGTGCATGACTATGAAACATGGACTGAAATCACATAACAAATGATGCCAAATCATTCAAATAGGCCAAGCAATGCATGCTAGTGGACTTGATACACAAAGCCAACAAGCTAGATTGAACCATGGCTATACAAAGCAAGTTATGCATGGCTAAAACAACACAAATCAGAGCTAGAGCATGCTAAAACATAGACAAAAGCTTCTTGAAGTTAAGCCTAAAGCATGCTAGAATGACATGTTAAAGCATGATGCATGTTAGGCTATTTCATGGAATTGCACTACAAGTGCATGAGGCATGCAAGAGGTGACCAAACCAAACCTTAACAGAGGTATGATATGGAAAAACATCACCAAAACATGCTGAAATGGAAACAAAACAAGCTAGAATGACATACTACTTCATGAAGCATACAAGACTAGTTTGTGAGATTTACACTACAGGTGTATTAGGCATGTATGGAGTGACAAAACTAAGTAAAAAAAGTGGCATGCCATGCTAAAATAAGCCCAAATACAAGATAAGATATGGCCAACATAAGCTTAACAAACATGCTCACACATGAGGCAAAAGAAACAAGTATTTAAGACACAAGGAGAGGGGATGACCCTCTCCTTTTTGGGATCTCAAAACACCCTTCCCACCACTGAAATTCCTCTGAGTTTCAATGGTGAGAAGGCCAAAACAAGGTAGTCCCAAAGGCTTAAAAATGAGGCACAAAAGCAAGGCCAAACAAGGCCTAGGAGGGGGTAAACAACCCTCAACACAAAAGTGACCTTAAACAAAGATCTTAAGCATACAAAATCAGAACTTTTTTTAGTTCAGAGTTAAGCTTAAAACAATATGCAAGTAAGGCTAAAAGCTTAAGCAAGAATGGAGGTTTAAAGAGTTAAAGGCTCACCCTTGAAGACCACCTTCAAAACTACAACTCCAGCAGGTTTTTCAAGCTTAAACCAAACCAGAAACTCCAAAACCAACTCCTAAGCACCTCAGCAACAAAGGGATGGTGTTTGAGTGTGTGTTTGTGTGTTAAAGTATGAAGAATATGCACTTTTGAACACAAAAATGAAGAAGAATAGCAAGATAGATACAAAGATGTATGTATATCTCTCAAGGCAATTTTTCTAAACCTAGAGGATGGAGGAGGAGGTTCTCTTATATAGAGAACAAAAGTGTAAGCTTCTTGAGGAAGCTAAGGGCTTAGAGCCATCCTTTTATACACGTGTATGGAAGATGGTATATGTGCCCTTGAGTTGTTACAGCTGTAAAGAAAATATCTCTAGGAATGAGTTGGAAGGTGGCCGACTAGTTGAAGTGGTCGGCCACTATGCAAAGGTGGTTTACATACTAAAAACAAGATGGTGGTGTGGTGGCCGACCAGAAAATATGGCCCAAAGACCAAGAAAACCAGTTGTCTGACCAGAAAACTAGTTGGCAAGAAGAAAAATAGTCTCCAAGGGAAAATACTGGTCTCCCACCCTTGTATCACCTTCCAAATAAGGAAAATAAGGTTTGCACCAAAAACAAACCAAAACGGATGCAAGACGAAAGTTCAGGAGGCAAGGCACGCGGCCGAAAGCCTCGAAAACTAGTCTACGGGCATCAAAAGTGGTCTCTCAGACCACAGTGTCCCTCTAGGCAGAGGCAACAAGGTGTGGTTCAAAACCCACGCCAAATGGAGAACATTAAGTGGTCCCGAGACAAAGTGCGCGGCCGAAGGCTCCGAAAATCGAAAACTAGTCTCTAAACGAGAAAAGTGGTCTATGACCACGAAAAGTGGTCTGCGACCACAAAGAGGTGGTCTATAAGACCACTCCCTCCCTCCAGGGAAGAGAAATAAGGTTTGGTCCGCAAACCGAGCCAAAACACAAAGAGTTTAGAGGCCCGGAGGCAAGACACTTGGCCAAAACTCCGAAACCTCGAAACGAGCTCAACATGCACTATCACCGAGCGCTCAATCGATGACATCTGAATCTTAAGGTCGGTCAAAAAATGGGGTGTCTACAGAAGACAATTCAAATCTTCAATCATAATCACACACGTGGCAGTCAGCATTGGTTTGTTGTAGATCTGCGTAACACTGAATCAACAAAGAGATGCAAGATGATGTGGCCTTAATGATTACTCACATTCACATTCAAAATCAAGAGGGAAGCCTAACTGCAGGTATTGGCATAGTGGAGCTAACTATAAGGCAACATGATCAGCGATCATGGAGGAGCGGTTCGACGGTTAGAAGTATAGTTCGATGGTTGTCACTGAGAAGTATAAATAGCATAGAAGGCCCCATAAAAAGCTCCCAGACTCAGATAAAAAAATCTAGTTTTATTCTACTTTATTTCCTTTCCAGTTTTACATTTCTTGTTCTTTACATTTCTGTACTTCAAATTCCGGCACTGCATTTTGTTCATAGGAGTAGTTTTCAAGTAGCTTGTTACTGTAAACCTCTACGAGGCTGATTTGGATCTTTGTAAGTCTTTCATTTTGCTTAATGAAATACTACAATTATTTTTCATTTAATCATTGTTTGCTTAATTCTCCTAAACAAAGCCACCAGTAAAAGTCTTCTTCATTGAGGCTGAAAGAACTAAAATACAATCGTCTGATAATTGATTGGCAATTAATATTCTGTAATGATTGATTGATCCTTACTGGCACGCTTATAATTACAAAAATAACCTTTGAAAGCCAAAAAACCAACAGGTACAACTTCTAATATGTTTCCAAACACACAAAAACTTAGGGCTGAGCAAGGAATCCATGAAATCTGTAATTCGATCCAGTCCAGTCCAGTCCAATCCGATAGGTTTGGATTGATTTTTTAAATTCGTGGTTCGGTTCTGGATTTAAGAATTAAAAATCTGTAGTCCATGGATTGGTTCCGGATTGAACCCCACAGTTCCGAATTGGAACCGATCCGGACCATATACAAATAGTCTATATTTTTATTATACATCATTCCCTATAATATCTTCTCTTATTCTATATAAAACCTAAACTCAAATCTAAACCCGTATAATATCTTCTTTTATTTGTTAGTTTTTAGTTTTAATTTGTAATGGTCTAAATACTTATGATGAAACCAGTTTTCTTATGGTTGTTTAAATTTTAGAATAATATGTTGCTATTATATAAAGATATGTTGCTATTGTGGAACTAATATAGCGCTATGTTTATATTTTTATGAAATTAAAGTGTTATATATATATATATTTGTTATTTAATTATGTGAATTCGTAATCCTAAACCGATCCAATCCGTGTTTAAATAGATTGGTTCAGATTGATTCCATGATTTAAACGGATTGGATCGGTTTCAATTTTTCAAGAACCGTAGAAAATGGATTGGTCTTGGTTTTATCCCAATCCAGTCCAATCCAGTTTTATCCCAATCCAGTCCAATCCGGACCTTGCTCACCCCTACAAAAACTTATATCCCATTTGAAACATATTAAATTAGTTAAAAAAATGAAAACTATCAATACAAACAATTAATTTAGTTTTAAATTTTTTAAACACTTTTTTTTTTTTGTAAAATTTAAAAAAAAAAAAAATCAATATCCGAAGATTTAGTTGTCTCGAGTGTTAACTTAGCTTAATTGAAGAGGAGTTCATTGCAATCTTGGTTGACATTGACGGTTGACTGTTACCTTGCATTTTTTTTTTATTCTGATTAGTTGAGAGATTGATGAAAGGATTTAGAAAAAGAAATAAAAAGAATAAATAATATATGAATACAATATATTTATATTTCACATATATTTTCTATTTTTTTATTCTCTTTTTAAATTTCTCAAGCAAGGTTTAGGCGATTTTCTACCTTTCTTCCCAAATCTCTTTAATCTAATGGAAATCTCTTTAATCTAATAGGTGGGCTAAGGGCAAAGGCCCTGTTTGGTAGAGCTATGGGAAAGTGCTTATAGCTTATGCCTAAACAGCTTATAGCTTATAACTTTCAGCTTAAGCTGATTTACAGCTTATTCTTAAAGCATCTCCTGCCCCACTCAAAGAATAAGCTGATTTCTGACTTCCAAAAAGTTATAAGCTATAAGCTATAAGCTATAAGTTAAACCAAACATATCAAAATAACTTAAATTAAGCTGAAAGCTGAAATAAGCTGTAATTAAGCTCTGCCAAACAGGCACAAAGTCCAGAGAGCTAACTCTTCATTCTAAAAATGGGCGGGCTGGTGCAAGGTTTCAGTTCATTTACCAAGGTGTTCAAGGCTGCAGTTTGTAGCATTGAGAAACTTGCAATCATTGGTGATAGGCATCATTGATGGTCAAGTTAATCCAGAAGAAGCTCTGTTTTGGACTTAGCAGCATTGAGAATCTTGGAACATCAGATATAGGCATCAATGATGGTCAAATTATTCAATGATGGTCAAGTTAAAGCTGCTTCATGCCTGGATTACTCATCAATTTGGTAGATTCTTTCTATGGTGTGTGTTATGCTATTGCTGCAAGTGTCTTGGCTATGCTGCTGAACTGCTGCTAATTGCTAGTCTGGTAGATTGCTACTGCTGCATTGGTGGGGTGTGAGTGTTGCTAATCTGTTGATGCTCTCTGCTGCCAAGTCTGATGCTGTATGCTTATAATGTGTTTGTCCTGTTTTTTGGAGTTGGCGGCTGCAGCTAGTCTATGTTGCCAAGTTTGATGATGTATTGCTTATAATGTGTTTGTCCTATTTTTTGGTTTTCTGAGCTACTCTATGATGCTGTCTGAAGACTGTTGTCTGATGCTTGCCCCCTACTGCTGCATACTGCTGCTGTTATGGTGCATTTTGCTAACATCTCAGCAGTCTACTAATCCTCTAATCTGGACTACATAATGGAGGCTGCTGAGAGGATGTATGTCATAGGGCTGGTGCTTTATGTTGTTGATCAGAGTCCCATAGAAGGTGCCTTCTCGGTCTATTAAGAGAGCCTAATCAGAATTGTTGATTTACTGATGTTCTGAAGCTAGTGTGTTGTGGCAGCAGCAGGTTTGTGCTTTATGCTTTACTTTGTTGAATGGAAATACTTGTTAGGTGAAGTTCAGGGCATCAGAGGTTGTTCATTGCTTGCATACTTGTATGGGTTAGATGAGATGGTGCCTTCTAGGACTGTTAAGAGAGCCTTAACAATTTTGTTGACTTATTGATGTCATCAAGCAAGTGTGTTGTAGCAGCTGCAGTTTTGTGCAATGTGCTGTTTGGTGTTTGTTTTGTGTTGTCTCTTCGTTGGTCTCTTACCAACTCCGGAGGTGCTAGTAAATGATAGGATGAGCTTTTTGGTGCCAACCTAGTTGGGATCAATTAGCTCATTGTGATGCAGTGCACTCCCATTCTCTTTATTGATGTAATGTGCTTGTTAACTTGTACTTATTTATTTCATCAATAAAGTTTCTTTTTGCCAATAAAAAAAAAAAAATGGACGGGCCCCATACATGAATCAGGGCCCAAAGAATTGTAATTGTGAGAAGCTGAAGGGAAAGCTATATAAATCAGGGCCCAAAATTTTTTTTTTTTTGGGGGGAGGGGGCCATACAGCCTCTCACCATGTTTCGTTTGGTTTTTAAAAATTTATTTCAATTTTTTTAAATAAAAATTAATTTAATTAAAAAAAATACTTATCATTTTTACATAATTTTAGCTTTTGAGAAATCAAAAATAATTTTTAAAAATTAAAAAATATTTTTATATTTATTTTTATCAAATTAATTATCATTTTTTCAAAAAAAAATTCTGATATTTTTTTCTCCAAAACAAATCAAACAAGGTCAATGCTGGAACTCAGCTAATCAATCTTTTATTCGACTAAATACTTTTTGTGATTTAAATGAATCATCATAAATTTTGATTTTATCTGTGTCATGTCATATCAAACTTGAGAATTGAGACTCGTGAGGTTTAGGTACTCTCTTTGTCCTATGTTGGTCTACTTTTTTATTTTAGTTAATTCTAAAATATTTGTCCATTTTTTATTTTTAGATATTAAATTTTATTAGATTTTTAAAATTGTCCACTATAAATTATTATAAAGTCATTTTAAAATTTAAATTAAAGGACAATTGTGAAAAAATATTTCAAAATTTAAATTAAAATATAATAATTATGTCTCTTTAATAAGTTAAATTTTTTATCTGGACAAACAAATTAGGTCATCCCCATATAGCTTTGAAAAGGCCACTATTTCCCGTTCATCAAAAATGCGAAGCACAACACTTTTCATAGATTCACACAGAGAGAGATTGTAATTGTTAAAAGCTTATTTCATAACTAATCTTTGGACTGCAAAGCAATCGTACGTAGAAAACACTCACATAACATAACAGTTAACACATGTTATTGTCTTACATTCTTTAATGTAAATAGAAGAGAAAGCATGGAGACTGATGATCCTGTCCTCAAGGTATTCCACCACCTCCAATGCCACCACCAGCTCCTCCACCAAATCCCCCACCAGCTCCTCCACCACCACCGCCACCAAAACCTCCACCACCTCCACCACCAGCTCCCCCACCAAGTCCACCCCCACTTCCAAACCCACCACCAGCTCCTCCTCCAAAACCAGACCCACCCCCTAGTCCTCCACCACCACCACCACCCCCGCCGAACCCTCCACCACCTCCTCCTCCAAGTCCACCACCAGCTCCTGCTCCAGCACCCCCACCAAAGCCAGCTCCTCCGCCAGCACCACCTCCTCCACCCAATCCACCGCCGCCTCCTCCTCCAAAACCACCACCTCCTCCGCCACCTAACCCACCACCACCGCCGCCATGCCTCGGATGGTGAAAGAATGATTTCTCATCTTCAAAAGAGCCTTTTGAGGAGCTCACAAGCTTTCTAGCACTGGTGGTGCAAACAAGAGCACCAAGAAGCACAAGAAGAAGAAACTTACACGTCATCTTTGCGATAGAGAGAGTTGGGATTGTAAAGATGACTTTTGGTGTGAGAAGTGAGGAATCGAGAGAGTAATTATATAGAGATGAGAATTGAGAGTCAAACATGAGATGAAGAGGACAGTTGAGAAGGTTTTTAATAAATATAACAATCTTTTTCTTCTTCTTCTTCTCATCTATAAACAAACCGCGCTGGCAGAGTTAATACAATCAACTGTTTCTTTTGACTCTACAATACATACCCACACTCTCATCTCTCCAACTGGATTATCACTTTAATTATTTTAGTCTTATGGGTAGTAGACTTTTGGTCTATCACACGAGCTCTAGCCTCCATTTTCAGAGTTAATCTTGGTCCCCAACTCCCATTATTGTCCTCTCTTTCTCTCTCTCTCTTATTCTATAATTTTCCCTTATTGTATGTGTGGTGTCCATTAATTTTGCGACATTTATTGCACATGCATTATTTCCCTCTTCGCCCCTTGTGGTAGATGTGATTAATAAATAAATAAAAATTAAAAAAAAAAATAGCTTGGTCAATTACTTTATGGCGTACGGAACAAGGAAATGAGAGGGAAAAAGAAAAAAAGAAAAAAAAAATACATATCTACATAAATGATTTAAGACTTTGTACTTTCCATTTCAAATGAGTTACCATAAGTTTATGTTTAAAGGTTAAGAATCGTTAACAAATTTCACTAAAAATGAAATGCATACCAGGACGTTGGTATGATGTATTTTTTTTATGTTTTTTAACTTGGTATAAGGGTCGAGTAATTCAGAGACTATTCAACCGTCTACAAGTGAAAGGCCCAATTAAAACAGAGAAAGTCCCATATAGGATGGACGGTCCTAAAAATTTGTTTGTACATAAAAGATTTTGAAACTGAGATTATAGAGGAAGTATATCCCAAGTCCTAGTCTTGACCACCAGGTCAATCCCTTAAAATTTTTTAAAAAAATGTAATTCCTCTAGATTGTTTTTCACTAATTAAAAAAAAAAATTTAAAAACACAAAAACGACGACAACAACGCAATATGATGTACCTAGCTCAATGTTTCATATGTATAGTTTTGCGTTTAAATTTGGCTAGGATCACTTGGGTTGTGTTAGTTGATGTACTAAAATTGCCAAGACATTAATGGGTCTCTGTGTGGTTTCTGATCCTTCCTCCTATTCAAGATCTGAATTGGAAGGGGTTATTTGGGTTTATGGAGTCTACTACATATTTTATTTTGATGATCCGAATCGTTTATTTTATCAGATACTTTATGTATTTCATCTACAAAAAAAAATTAGATCGATCTAATAACTGCAATTTATTCAATTTATTATTTTTGTCACAAAAAAATGTATGATTTATTTTTTAAAAACACAATTGTCGTTCATTTTTTTAAGTGAAAAATACGGTAAATTGAACAAGTTACAATTATTGGATCGATTTAATTTTTTTTGTGAATAAAATATACGAAGTACCCAACAAAGTAAACTGTTCAGATTATTGAAACGAAACTCATAGTAGGCTCTATAGTTCAAACAGTCCCCTCCAATCCAAATTTTAGACCGGAGAAAATCCTCCTTCTTTTTATTATATATATATATATATATTTATTTATAAATGAGAACAACCTTTATTCCTTTGGCCTCTTTTGAATTCCCAACTTCATTTAATCTTGAGGTTATTATGGGTTAATCACATTTCATCAGTTTTAAATTTATATCATACACTTTATTTAAAATAAATTTTAAAACAAAATTCATAATAAATAATATTTTCTTTATTAAAATTGTAGAAGTCAAGACACAAGACTCTCCACTCTTTCATGTATTAAATTGTACCGCTCAGGGAGAAGGAACAAAGTCTGAGAGATCTAGGAGAATGGAGGCCAGTAATTAGGAAGCAAGGATTTCAGAGGCCATTTTTCAAGACCCAGAATCAAGGATTGTTTACGATTTTTGTGGATGAGATCCCCGAGTCCATGAATCCAAAGAAGTTGTTTGGGTTTTTCTCTCAGTTTGGAGTGGTGAAAGATGTGTATATACCCATGAAGAGAAGGAAGGCAACCGGATCAAGGTCCGGGTTTGTGCGTTTTGATTGCCCTATGGTTGCTGAAGTGGTTGTGCAAAAAGCAAATGGACTATGGTGGGATAACAAGGAACTCAAAGTAAAGGGGGCAGAGTATCAAAAAGGGCAAGGATTGCAGACAAAACAAAAAGAAGCTTCCTTTTTGGCATAGAGCAAGTCATCCGCATGACAATTCCATACCTGAGTAGGGCCCTCATCAGAGATTCCAAACAGCAGGGTTTAAGTCCTATGCCGAGGTGGTGAAAAGGGGGAACCCTTGTCAAAACAGCATGCTGTCCATCCATGCTAAGGAAGCTGGGAACGCTTGGCTGTATGAAAGCGTATTTCTAAAGCTTAAATCCTTCTTTGCTTTTGCTGATTTTGTGCAAGAATGCAGTCGTAGAGGGCTCAAGGACACTGTTATCCATATGGGTAGTGGGAGAGGAGCCATGCTAACCTTTAACTCAATACAAGAGATGAAGAGCTGTAAAGAGAGTTTAAAGGAGTGGATCTTCGACTGGTGTGAGTCACTACAAGAATGGAAAGTTGGAGCAGATTTTGTTCAAGAGAGGTGTGTTTGGCTTAGTTGCTTTGGTATGCCTCTTAATTTATGGAATGTTGAAACCTTCAGAAGTATAGGAGCTTTGTGGGGTGAAGTGGTCTAATTTGATGATAACAGTACCAGAGGTACTTCCTTTCAATATGGGAAGGTGAGGATTATTACCAGGTGTATGGAGTTTATCAGTGGGGTAGTGATGGTAAAAAATAAAGGCCAGGATTAACCGGTGAGAGTTTGCGAAAATCTTGATTCCTCTGTGGTAATTGAGAGAAGTTTGTTCCACTGTGCTTGTAGATTGATGGGTGAAGGAGCATCTGTTAATGGGGATGACCAGAAGCGAAGAGTTGACCATGGGCCGGAGGTAGAAGGCGGTGGAAGAGGTAGTGATGAGGGGACATGGGTGGGAGTAGATGTGGCGGAGGAGATGGCCAACAGCAAAAAGGTCATATCACAGAGTACCAAAGCAGATGAAGTTGATCAGAAAAGTTGGGTGTCAGAGACTGTAGTTGATGTAGTAGGCAGTAGTTTTGAAATACCACTCAAAGGGCCTATCAGTGGACTGAGGGAATGGAGGTTGGAAAAGGAAGCTGTCATGACCCGAACCCGCCCCCAAGGGTTAAAGACATAACCGGCCAGTAGTCATGAGATTACCTACGGCCTCAAACCAAACCAAACGTATTTTAACAGAGTTAATGGGGGCCAAACGGAAGCAATTTAAAACTTTGTCCATAGAGTTGTGCTTACATGACACATCATAACAAACCATACATATGCACATTAATAACTCACATCAAAACACGTACTACACAAAACTCTGTACATACAGGATCATATAGGTCTAAGTTAGCCGAACAAAATTATATACAACATATTCAAAGACTTCGCCCATATGACAAAATAAAACAGAATGACAAAAAGGCGAAGAC
The DNA here is from genome assembly GCA_025200525.1 of Camellia lanceoleosa. Classification (NCBI taxonomy): domain Eukaryota; kingdom Viridiplantae; phylum Streptophyta; class Magnoliopsida; order Ericales; family Theaceae; genus Camellia; species Camellia lanceoleosa. Next base: position 174,967,989 of record CM045764.1, on the reverse strand, counting down.
GGGTTTCATGCGTGAGACGCAAGGGCTGACTCTTCAAAACCTTTGTTGTTCTTCACAGACTTCACTGGGTTGGGTTTGAACTTTTCTTGGCTCACCTACAAACACATGAATGAGCGTGAGCGATAGCCCAGTGAATAATATCAAATAAAAAAGTTATACGAACGATATGTAGAACAACATGCTTCAAACGGCCTTGGGCCCAATTCATATTTCTATTTAACATATATATACGCAATTTAAGTCAAGTGACTGTGGTTTCGAACATACTGGCCTTTGGCCCATTTATTTTCCATTCGTCAAACCGGCCTTTGGCCCATTCAGACTTTCATGTCAAACTAGCCTTTGGCCCATACAAACTTTCATGTCAGACTGGCCTTTGGTCCATGCAAACTTTCATTCATGTCAGACTGGCCTCTGGCCCATTCATTCATGTCAAACTGGCCTCTGGCCCATTCATTCATTCGTTTATGTCAGACTGGCCTTCAATCCATTCATTCATGTCAAACTGGCCTCTAGCCCATTCATTTATTCATTTATGTCAGACTGGCTTTCGGCCTATTCAGTTATTCATATCAAACATTTGTCCATAATTCAGACTAGCAAACTTATAAGGCTTATAAGGAAATAAGCAGTTGGACAAATGACAAGTTTCAAAAGATCGATATTACTCACAATGCTTAGTTGGTTGGTTTGCCCTAGAGCTCGACCCTACACATTCCATGAACACAAAAGGGTCACAAACAATTCGATCCGTTCTAAATTCACATTTTCCTCTTTAGACTTCATTCTTATCTCTTTAACTCAATTACAATGTTCAATGCATGCCTAAGAGTACTTGGAAGTGAAAGAGAACAGAAAATGAAACACAGAATGTCTTTTCAAAATTTTAGAAAACAGGGTCCCTGCTCGAGCATGGACTTCCCCGCTCGAGCGGACCCTTGAGGCCTGCAAAAGTACTGGATATGTCAAATTTACGCTTGATCGCGAATTCTGGCGCTCGAGCGGAAGGCCTCTCTACATGGCTCCCCGCTTGAGCGTGAACTTACCCGCTCGAGCGGGCACCATGTCTGCAGAAAATACTAGGAACACGAATTTTGCGCTCGAGCGGACATCAAAATTCTAGAAAATCCAGAACATGTTCTTGAGCTTCAATTTGATGTTCAAAGGTTCCAAATGTATGATTTTTGCTCAAACTTCACATATACATATTCTAACATGGTATAGACACCAAATTACAATACAATGAAGCTCAATTTCACAATTTAATCACATGCATGACTCAAATTTACACCAAACTTGCTACCATGACAACAATTCCATGTATTTCAAACTCATTCCGCATAAATTGTACATGCATGTGGGATATCACTCCCATTTCAACTTACATGATGCAATTGGTGATTACAAATATAAGCTTCAACCAAAACTCTACATGGATCATATATTTTAAACTCAAACATGCAAATTCAAGCAATTACACACATGCATGCACATATTGGCTTTCAATACAACAAAAATCAACTCAATTTCCTCGTAATCAATTTAATCCATGTTCTTGACCATTATTCAAACTTGAATTCACAAGATGATAACTTAAAATTCATGAATTCACTTACCTAGGAGCTTCAAACCCCTAAACTCTAGCCAATTCTTGAGTTTAATCTTCAGATTCTCAAACATTGAGCCGAGATTACACAATTCTCTCCCTTTCTCTCTCTATAGCCGGCCCTCTCTCTCTTAAGGCACCAAAATCTGATTTTTGAGCTCAAGTGTATCAATTAAGTGTATAGTGCCTCTTCACATAAGTTCCCACTAGCACCAATTTAATAATAATAAATAATTGGGCACCAATTCATCAATTTAATTAATTTAATCTGACCCAAATCAATTTTCAATCAAATTTCACTGTAGGCTCTAAAAATTACGCTAATCACAATAGCACAATCAATTTCGGGTTCTATGGCCGATAAGGCCTTCAATTTAATTTTCAAAGCAGATAATCAAACAAATATTCCTACGGTGAACAGGTAGAAATTCAAAATCACATATTTTCACATAATGGCACACAAAATCATATTAAACACATAATCATACTCATATTAAGGACTAATTAATATATTACGGAACAGGGATATCACAAAAGCAGTACAAATGCATGTAGCTAAACCCATTACAATAGATGAAGGCATCTCTACTCCGGGCTTTATGAAAAGTATTAATGGGCCTGAAAGGGAGAGGCCCAATATAAATTTAGAGATGGTTATAGGTGAAACCCAGCAAATGATGGCTGGTGTTGGGCCTTCTGTTGTGACTATTCCTAGTTGTAACCTTTCAACACATGCATCTAATTTCCTTAGTAACCGTATGGCCCAAGGACGGCACAATGGAGACGGGTCTGGTTCCTCTCAAGGTTCTTTTTTCAGCTCCTCTATTCGAATGCAGAGTGATAGAACAGGTGGCAGAGGCTTAGGGAAGCGAAGACTTAATCGTAAAGGTCATCCATATCCCACTTTATTCCAAAGGGGAGCCATCTTTAGGGCTGCTGCTGCGGCTATATCCCAGTCATTTTCGCAAAAAAGTCAAGCCAGTAGACTCAGTAGAAGAAGAAGAAAGTTACTGGAGGAAGCACAAGGCACTATTACTCTTGGCAAATCCCTGGGCATCAATTTTGAAGGGAAGGAGTCGGAAGTGATGAGCAAATTGGTTGATCTAGAAGTTAGAGATGCACAAAGAGTAGCAGGTGTGGATTCAAGTTTGGTGGATGGTAGCACTTTGTAGATTTGTCAGCTGGGGGTTATTGCAGCAAATATGTTTGTTATGAAGTTGTTATCATGGAACATTAGAGGCTTGGGAAGGTCGGAGAAAAGGTCCAGTATCAAAAGGATGGTTAAGGATAGGCAAATTGATATCCTTCTTATTCAAGAGACTAAGAGAAGCAATATTCAAGTTAGAGATGCAAAATCAGTATGGCCATGGGATCATATGGAGTTTTTGGCAGTGGATGCTGAAGGGAATTCAGGGGGTCTGTTGTGTATTTGGAATCCTGAGGTTTTCATTTTGTCAGATTGTTGCAGCACCAGAAATCTCATCATCATATCAGGTACCACTCATGACCTGTTTGAATGTGTTGTTCTTAACATTTATGCACCGACTGATGCTGTGAGGAGAAGGAAGCTTTGGGATTTAACCATCAATCTAAAACAACATTTCTTGAAGCCTTGGTGTATGGGAGGGGACTTCAACGAGATTAGGTTCATATCTGACAGAAAAAGTTGTACTAGGAGAGACAGAGGTATGCTAGATTTTAATAAATTCATTGACCAATTGGCATTAGTTGATATTCCTCTGCTGGGTAGAAAGTTTACTTGGTGTAACTCAGTGGAAGGTGAGAGATGGAGTAAAATTGACCAATTTCTTGTGGAACCTGTATGGTTGGAGAAATATTGTTTCAAACTTTGGGGCTTACCTAGGGGAGTGTCTAATCATTGCCCCTTGCTACTTATGGAGGATTTGAGAAATTGGGGTCCCAGGCCTTTTAAATTTATAAATGCTTGGCTTCTTCATTCCAACTTTTTATCAACAGTGGAGAAGTGTTTGGTGGAATCCTCTGTCCAAGGATGTGCGGGATACAAACTGATGAGGAAGCTCAATTCCTTGAAATTGGAGCTGAAAAAATGAAACGTTGAAGTATTTGGAAATGTGGTGAACCAATTGAAGTAGGCTGAAGATGATCTCCATGCTCTAGATATAGTGGCTGAAGTTCGACCACTTAGTACTCTAGAAATAATAAATAGGAGGGAAGTGAGGAATCTAGTCTGGAAGCTTAAGAAGTGGAATGATCGGATTTGGTTCCAAAAATCAAGATTGAATTGGGAACATAATGGGGATAAGAACACCAAATTTTTTCATATCATTGCTAGTAAAAGGCAAAGTAGAAATTTGTTGGATTCAGTGCTGGTTAATGGTAATAGATATGATGATCCTGTGGTAATTAAACAAGAAGTTTTAAGGCATTTTTCCTCAGCTTTTGCGGAAAATTAGGTTTGTAGACCAAAATTAGGTGGCTCATTTGTGACTGTAAGTTCAATTGAGGGTAGTGAGGTTTTGGAAGCTCCTTTTACCATGGACAAAATTTGGAGGGTGGTGAAGGAAAGTAATGGGCATAAAGCCCCGGGGCCGGATAGTTTTAACATGGGTTATATACAAAAGTGTTGGAAAGTGATGAAGGAAGATGTATTCCATTTCTTGCAAGAGTTCCACTCCAATGGTAGATTGGTTAAAGGCCTGAACAGCTCATTTATTACCCTTATTCCTAAGGTGGCTAGTCCTTCGAGCCTTGGGGAGTTCAGACCTATCAGTTTAGAACCTCGCTTACAAAATCCTTTCTAAAGTTTTATCGCGTAAACTGAGCTTGGTGTTGCCAAATATTATTAGTGAAGTTCAATCTGCATTTATAGGTGGTCGTCATATTTTTTATGGCATCATGATAGCTAATGAGGTAGTGGATTGGTGGAAGAAACACAAAAAGAGGGGGCTGATTCTAAAATTGGATTTTGAAAAAGCATATGATTTAGTTAACTGGAATTTTTTGTGGTCTATGCTATCAAATTTTGGTTTTGGGGACTTATAGGTTAGTTGGATGAAAGAGTGTGTGACTACAGCCAGAAGTTTTGCCCTTGTGAATGGTTCTCTGACGGATGAATTCTCTCCTAGTAAAGGGTTAAGGCAAGGAGATCCTCTTTCCCCATTCCTCTTTAATATTGTAGTGGAGGGTTTAAATTTGTTGTTGGCTAGAGCAAAAGATTTGGGGTTAATTAAGGGTGTTTCAGTGGGTCATTCCGAGATTCAACTCACACATCTACAATTTGTGGATGATACTATACTATTTTGTGAAGCAGAAAAGGCAGAGGTAGTGACTATTAAAAGAATTTTGAGATGCTTTGAGATTGTCTCAGGCTTGAAAATAAATTGTCATAAGAGTGTACTGTGTGAAGTAGGAATTGAGGAAGCTCTTACTCAGGTATTTGCATCCAAACTCAATTGTCAATGCCAAAAATTACCTATTAAGTATTTAGAACTACCTCTTGGGGCTAATATCAAGTCACGGAAGTATTGGCAACCTGTGGTGGACAAAGTGAAGTCAAAATTGGCCCTTTGGAAAAGAAAGTTGCTCTCTTTTGGTGGTAGAGTAACATTGATTAAGTCTGTCCTATCCAATTTACCATGTTATTATTTATCTGTGTTTAAAATACCTGAAGGTGTGGCGAAAACTATTGATAGGTTGCAAGCAGCTTTTTTGTGGGGGAGCTCTGAACAAAAAAGAAAAGTACACCTTGTTAAATGGAAGGAGATTACAACTAGCAAGAAGCAAGGAGGTTTAGGCATTGTAAATCTGAAAGAAATGAATAGCAGTCTTCTTTTGAAATGGTGGTAGAGATATGGGGAGGAGGAAAAGGCATTATGGAAGAAGGTTATTAATAGTAGGTATGGAGCATTAGGAAGGGGTTGGCTACCTAAGCTGGAGCCTTCTGGGAGGGTCTCTGCTGTGTGGAATGGTATTCTATCTGGGGTAGAAGTCCATTCAGATTTACTTAATTTTTTCCTATCTAGAACAAAAATCAATTTGGGTGATGGCAAGCGAGTGTTCTTCTGGATGGATAAGTGGTTGAGGAATATGAAGCTTAAAGATGAATTCCCAAGGCTGTTCAGTCTATCTACTGAGAAGGAGGACTCCCTGGAATTTTTTGTACAGAGAAAGGAGGGTGTAGGGGGCTGGCATTTAACTTTCAGAAGGCCTCTAAGGTCTTGGGAAGAAGCTGAGGTTGTTAGATTATATGTTTTGCTTGCTGAGGCACCACCTCTGAGACCAAACATCCCAGATTCTCTTAGGTGGCTGAGGTCTTCATCTGGGAAGTTCACAGTTGCTGCAGTGAGAGAGTGGTTGGCTGCTCGTCATGGGCCGAAGTTGATGATCCCTACACTTTTATGGGGTAATGAAGCTCCTCCCAAAGTTCAATTTCTGGGCTGGTTGATTTGGAAGGGTCGAGTTAAAGCCACTGATTTTTTGCAAAGGATTGGTGTACTTAGCAATAGTGTAAGTAATGTTTGCCCCTGTTGCAAAGCTGAACCTGAATCTTTGAACCATATTTTTCTTATGTGCAGGGGCATTTGGGAGTCTTGGAATGAATTGCTAAATTGATGGGATGTGAAATGGGTATTACCTGCTGCAGTAGTAGACTTGATCCATTGGTGGATGGGTTTTAAAGGTAAAAAGATTATTATGAAAATTTGGAATTTAGTACCAATGGCTATGTTCTGGTATATCTGGAAGATGAGGAATAATTGTATTTTCAATGGGTGTCAGCCTAACCTAAAGGAGTTGAGTGATTCTGTCAAGTGGAGAGTGGCCCTATGGGCCAAATCCAATCTTCCAGGTTTTTCTTACTCCAGGCATGATATTGTGCATAACCTCAGTCAGATAATAGCCCGCTGTTAAGTGTGCTTGTATCTGCGTATGTTGGTATCTGTATAGCCTCAGTCACAAGTTTCGGAATGCTCTGCTGTTTGTATCTGATATGTCTGTTGTGAATCTATTGATGTGATTTAGTATGTTGTATGCTCTGCCGTTGTATGCTGTGTGAATCTACCCATCAGTGCTGGGTGTATCTGATCTGGGCTGCTGGTCTGGGTAATCTGCTTCAGTTTTGCTTCAGTTTTGCTTCAGTTTTGGATGTAAATCTATTGATGTGAATCTGTATACTGTATGCTCTGTTGTTTGTATGCTGTGTGAATCTACCCATCAGTGCTGTATGTTGTATGTTGTGTGTATCTAATCTGGGCTGTTGGTCTGGGTAATCTACTTCAGTTTTGCTTCAGTGTTGCCTCAGTTTTGTATTAGTGCTGGGTGCTGATTGGGCTGGTTGGGCAACCTTTGTTGTAGGCCTGGTGATGTATATTGTCTATATACCTTTGCTGGGAGGGGTAGCTTGTTGTCTGCGTTGATCGTGTTGTCTGTTGTGTTTTTGTGTTCTTGTTGGTCCCTCACCAACAGTTCCGTTTTGGTGCTGTGCATCATCCCCCCCCTGTCCTTTCTTGTCCCCTTTATTGATGTATTTTCTCCTTCTTGGAAGGTTCTTTCATCAATGAAGTTTTTGTTGATCAAAAAAAAATTTGTACCGCTCAAGGGAATATTTTGCATAACGCACTCCAACAAAAATACACTTTAGTGGCATTATATTAGTGGCATATTTTTAAAAAAATCAAAAAAATAATATTTGATGGTATGTTTTAAAAAATATTACAGAGCCACAAACACAAAAGGTTCTAATGACATTTCAATAAAGAAGTGTCACATCACTACAAAAAAAAAATGTGATCTAATACCATCAATTTTATGGCATTCTATAAAAAAATGACACAATAAATTATTTTAGTGACATTTATCAATAAATGCCACTAAACTAAGTAGGTGTAAGTTACTTTTATGGCATTAAGTGAAAAGTGTCACAAACAAATATTTTATGGCATTTTAAGAAATGCAACTGAGCTAAAATAGTTTATTGTGAATCCTAAAGTATAAATTAAATATTGTTGACGGGACTTTTAATTAATTTTAAAATATAAATAAATTTATTATGGAAGTCCACAATTTTAAAGATTATTGATAATAATAATAATAATAATAATAATAATAAGAGAGACCTATTATATAATTGATTTAATAACCCTAAAATCCCATATAATTTCCTACCAACAACAACTGTGAGATTGAGAGAGAGAGGCGATAAAAATTGGTAACAATCAACAAGGAGAGGAAGAGGTCTATAGCATTGGGTTCTACATAATCACTGCTGTGGTAAGTCAATTACTAGTTCTTCTTTTATCTTCCACTAGTTGAGTTCAAGAATCCACGTAGGTTATTCATTCAATTGTTTATTTTTTTGTGGTCTGGTAAGTACAGGATGTCAAACGTGGGTCTCGGGAAGTAGAGAGGGATGAGCAGGTGTTGCGTGTGGCATGAGTCTCACTGTGGGGAAAAAAAAATGTGGCATTAGCTTTTGTGTGTTGCGTTGGCAGTGCACTAGTGCTCTTGTTTGGTATTGTTATTAAACATCTAAATATATTGTTTAAGATTCAAGTATTCATGCATAAGAATACATACCATAGTATTGTTATTTTAGAAATTTAATTAGTTAAATTGGTGCTTAGGTAATGGGAATAATTCTTAGTTTAAAAATTTTGTACAGAACCACAACCTTTAAAAATCAAGAAATCATATCAAACGGAGGAATTTTGAACTTAAATTTTTATAGTAAATTAATTACATATTGAATTGTATACCACAATTTTCTTATAATTTTTGGGAGTCAAAATCCATATAAATTGATATATTCAAATCTGTCCAGAAAACTAGTACAAAACAATAACTTCAGAAGTGTCTTTCTCTTTGGGTATAAATTTGAAAATTTTCAAATCAGTATCATTAGAACCGATTACGAGTCTAATTTCTTACATTTTTGGCTTCGCATTGATTGCTCGGGTATACTAAAAGACCTATTAATTTCTTTAAAGTGCTTCAGAAAGCGACATGTTTGGATATAATTAATTGTAAATAATTATTTTGATAATCAAATTAAGTAAAACCAATTGGGTTTGAAACTTAGGATATATTAGTTGATATCTGGAGGTTTTAGAATGTTTCTAACAGCGTAGAGTGGATTTTTTAATTTTTAAATTTAACAAACAGATTGAGCTGTGTTAGTGTGCTTTAGTTTGAGGTTACTTAGGTCTCGTTTGACATGTGTCTGTTTTAGTTTAAAAGCCAAAAAGTTACTAAAAAATCAAAAAGTCTATAATCTATACCAAAAAGTCAAAGATTCCTTTTCTCTCTACTTTTTGCACATTTTTTCGTAAAAAATCAAAAATTCATTCCAAACATACTAATTTTTTTTACCTCATATTTTAGCCAAAAAGATACTAAAATAGCCTATTCTCAAACGAGGCCTTGGTTTATTATTCCTTTTAGTATGTTTGAATTAGTAGTGACGTGTAATTTTAATACTTTGTTCAGGGCACTAGTTGGACTTTCATACTTTATTCGAGGATTATATTTCATACTTTATTCGATGAGTATATTATACAATGTTCAGGTAAGTAGTTGCATGCTACATATTTTTATAAATGTTCCCATATACCATGAACAATTAGAAAATTAAATTGTTATTTTAGGACTAAACTGTTTTGATAAATTATTATAGTATCAACAAAATTAAATTATTTCTGAAATATATGTAAACTTGGCATATTGTAAGCTATTTGTTATGGTCTTATATTTATAATGGTGAACTACCATGTTTTGCGAAACCAAATTGTATTGATTGTTGGGACCATCTGTATATTGAGACCATTTACATAGAAAAAATCATGACATGACGAAACTTGTGCTTTTTTTATTTTTTATTTTTATGTTCTTGTGAAGCTTCAACAAGACATCTCTACATTTATTACCGCATGGACTCTTTTTGATTCCTTCAAAATCTTGCTTGAAAGTAATTAGTTGATTGTCAATTTTCACAATTACATTTGATTTACATTGGAGTTTAGGGGATCTTGATATTGATAATGGACATGGTTTTGATTGTTGTTGATTGGTGCCTTTAGTTGTTATTGATTTTTTAAGCTATTGTTTGATATGGTCTAAAGACTTGCGGTTGTTACTTTTATATAATTTGTAGTGTGGTGAACCAATTAAGTGATTAAATCATGTGGCTTGCTTATTTACTAAAGAAACGCATATCACTTTCAATTGTGATCATTTTCACTCTGGCACTTTGTACTAGTTTATTTTTTTAATATTATTTATTAATTGTAAATATATAATTACTTAAGTAGTTAAATCTTGATTTACAGGTGGGAGATATAGTTGTTCTAAAAATTATTATTAAGCCAACAGAAACAGTTGCAATCGGAGTACTTAAAAGCACAGACCCATCTCAAGAAGTAGAAGGGGAAGAACTAAAACCTAACTATTGGGAGATACATATTCAAGTGTCAGTCAAATCTAATAAGAGCTTGATCCGATCATATAGATATGTCAAAACAATTGGACAAACTATTGGAGCTCATGTTGCTTGGCCAGCTCCATTTGTGGTATATTTTTTCTTTCGTAAATACTAATTCCATTAACAAATTTATATTAACTTAATATAGTTTCAATTACCTTTATATGTGTATATTTTGGATGCAGACTTCACAAGTTATGGATGCTAGCCGAGAATATTTATACAAGTGAGGTTAAGAATTTGGGAACTGAATTTGTTTTGATAATTTGTCTCTCCCAAATATGGATATCACTATGGCTTTTCAGAACTTATGGTTTGAATAATTTTCTTTTAAATTTTTTTTGTTTTAACTTTGTTCGTGTGGTAGAATATTTTATAATTTTGATTATGATTTTTATTATAATATAAATAAATTTATATTTTTTGATAAAAAATTGATTGTGGTTTAAATTTTTTTTTGTTTTTGATGTGATGATCCTATGGTGGTAATATTTGTTTATTATTATGAAAATATTGCAGGATGAATGGATGTCAAATTAATATAGGATGTGGCAATTAATATTCAATTGTTTATAAAATCGATTCAATTTTTATAAGCATTTACGCATGCTTAGTTATGGCTTTTAAAAGTATTAATGAAAAAAACATATAAGTGGCATTCTGTAGTAGTGGTAGTAGCAATTATGAAATTGTTAAAAATATCAATTGTGGCATAACAAGCACCATTAAAAATCCATATAGTGGCATTTTTTAGATTGTAAATCTTCTTTAATGGCACTTGATTACGTCACGAATAGTGTCTATTATGACATTAAAGTGTCACTGAAAGTTTTTAGCCCTGACGGTGTAATGACACTTACAAGTGTCATTGAAGTGCCACTAAGTTTTTTTTTAATGGCATTTGATAATGTCACAAATAGTATATATCTGTCATTGAAAGTTTTTAGTTATGATGGTGTAATGACACTTGCAAGTGTCACTGAAGTACCACTAGTATCTACCGTGGCACTGGTATAAATGGTACTTGTTTAAAATGTCACAAAACTAAAAAATGTCATTAGAAGAATAGTTTTGTAATACTTTCAAATGTCACTAAACTAAAAAAATATTGTAGTGACGTTATTCATAATATATTAAGAGAAAGAATGAGGGCATTATTTTTTTTCTTTTTGATGCATAAAACATAAATTTATTGATGTAACAAAAATGTACAAATGATAACCAAATACATCAACAAACAAACAATAAGCAATGATTGACAAAGCTCATTTCACAAGTAAAGCAAAAAATAAACATAGAAAACATTTGCAATAGTGAAGTGGCAACACATAATAGTGTTTTTTTTTTTTTATCAGCAAAAAAAATTTTATTGACGAAAAGGCATACATTTTATATGAAATTACATCAATAAAGAAAAAGAAATGCAAAAAGCATCAAAGTAAACTCCTCAATCCCAACTAGGTTGGCACCAAGCAGGATACCCAGTCATTTGCTAGCATAACCACAAAGTTTGTGAGAAACTAACAAGAAAGAAAGAAAAAAAACACCACCAAAAAGCACAACCATCAAAGTACACACCACCAACAACCAACACCAAGCAACTGCAGCAGCCTCCACTGATGTAAGGAAGAAAACTCCTAGACAACTCAAGTTCCACTCCTTATGCAGAATCTAACTTGCTGAAGATTATGAACTAAGTCGTTAACAGACTAATTGATAGATGGGCAAGAGGTTTTAACCCACAATGCAATCCTAACCTTAATGGATTCACACAAACCATCAAGATCCACCCGTGCATTGTTGAAAATGCTATCATTTCTCTGCTTCCAAATCGACCATAGCACAACCAGAGGCATTGCTCTCCCGATCATCTTCTCCTGATTTTTGAGCTTAATACCAGTGCACTAGTTTAAAAGGCTACTAACAAACCCAGGCATTACCCACTGTATACCCCGCCAATTTAAAATTCTAGACCAAATCTTCCAAGTAAAGGGGCAAAACAATAGCACATGATTGACACTCCCCACATCTCCTTTACAAAAAATACACATCTAATATCAATAGCATCACTGAGAACTCCAATTCTTTGGAGATAGCTAAATGTCTTAATCCTACCTTTCCAAGCTAACCAACCAAAGAACTGAACTTTGGATGAAGAGACATTCTTCCAAATGAAATCTGCTATTTTACTATTGTTTACAAAACTCAACTCACACCACTTATATACAGAGGCAATAAAGAATAGCCCTGACATATCTACATCCCATCTCAACCTATCACTTGTCCCTTCCCTAAGAGTACGTGCATTGAATACCATCTCATATAACCTCCTCAAATCATCACCCTCCCACTGGAATAGGAGTCTTCTGAAACATAGATTTCCCTCCTCAACCCATTCCTCCTACTAAGCACCAAATTCACAGATTCAGCTTTGTCCACTGATAAGGAATACAGTCTAGGAAATTCCTCTTTCAAACAGACATTACCAATCCATTTGTCCTCCCAAAATTGAGCTCTCATCACATTCTCAATAACTAGACCTATTTTGCTTTTGAAGAAGTCAACCAGTTCAGGTATAGACTAGGCAACACCCATAATACCTTTCCAGATCTGAGAAGACTTGGAATTTACCACAAGTAGTGGCCACCATCCCCTACCAGCCTCACTGTATTTGCTACAGATCACCTGCTTCCACAATGCATCATTTTCAGAGTCAAACCTCCACCACCATGTCAAAAGAAAACAATTATTCATAAGTCTGATTCTCTTAATTCCTAAGCCTCCTTGACTTTTACTTTATGATATCTCCTCCCAACTAACCAAATGAATTTTCTTTCTAAGCTCATCACCTCCCCATAGGAATCTAGATTGAATTTTGTCTATTTCTTTTGCAACTCCTTCTGGCATCTTAAACAAAAATAAGTAATAGATTGGTAAACTAGATAGCACAGATTTTATCAGTGTCAATCTACCAGCAAATGATAGGAACCTTCTCTTCCAAGAAGCCAAATTTTGTTTCCATTTATCAATCACTGGTTGCCATGTCCTCCTTTTTCTTAGACTAGCTCCTAATGGCAACCCCAAGTATCTTAGTGGCAGACTTTGGTGGAGGCAATTCAGTTTGGTAGCAAACTCTTTAGTAAGATCATCATCAATCCCAACCGCATATACCACACTCTTATAATAATTAATCTTCAGCTCAGATAATACTTCAAAACACCTTAGAATCCTTTTGATTGCAACAATCTCCACCCATTCTGCCCCACAAACTAAAATTGTGTCATCTGCAAATTAGAGATGGGTGATCCTAACATCATTTGATCCTACCATTGGCCCTTTAATCAACCCCCTCTACAGAGCTCTCACCAACAGAATATTAAGACCCTCAGCTACAATGTTAAACAGAAATGGTGATAATGGGTCACCTTGTCTCAGCCCTCTCTCAGGATTAAACTCAGATGTGGGTGATCCATTTACCAAGATATAAATTTTTGCTAAGGATACACACTCTCTAATCCAACTGATTCATTTATTGCCAAACCCAAAATTAGAAAGCAGAGAGAAGAGGAATTCCCAGTTAATGGAATCATAGGCTTTCTGAAAATCAAGTTTTAGTACAATGCCTTTCTTCTATTTCTTCTTCCAACCATCAACTATTTCATTCACAATCGATACTCCATCCAAAATATTTCTTCCCCCAATGAATGTTGATTAAGATTCACTAATAATACTTGGCATTACTTTCTTTATCCTATCTGATAGAACTTTTGCAAGAATTGTATACAAAGAAATTATGAGACTAATAGGCCTGAAGTCATTAAGACAAGTAGGGTTGTCAGTTTTTGGAATCAAAGTCAAAAAAGAACTATTATTCGTAATACATAATATTACACATAACAATGTAATACATAATATTATTTGTTCTATTTAGTTTAGAGTTTTGAAAGTAATTTTAAAATTTCATTTTTTTTAATAATTTTTTTAGATAGGCATAATCTAAATATACTTAAAAAATAAAATATTTGTGAAAAACTTTTTTAAAAAATTCAATAAATATAAAAAAAATACAACCTGAATTAATCATAAATGAATAAAATTGTGTCCAATTTTTAAATGTCGTTTAATAGTATTACCATCAAATAATTGACATGTTTCTCTAGGTTTTTCTAAAGCATAGACTTGTTCTAAAGTTTTAACATGAAGATTAACATTAAATGTATTTTGTATAAAAGTAGTTTTATAAATTTCTTTGATTGGTAAACGTGGTATATTCCAACTTAAATCAATTTTATCATTTTGTATTTCTACATCTTCTTCATTGATTACTAAACCTTGATTTGGCATCAGAGCCAAATTATGTTGTATCATGTTACTTATTGAATCCTTATTTCTGTGTCTACTCATTCTCCTGTGTTAAAATTGTTTACAGTTTACCATCTTAATCTGTCCAATTTATATTCGTGTTTTTCCACGTTGCTATTAGCCACCCATCCTTCATCCCAAGTCCTAGGTAAGTCCTTTGGTTAAGCAGTATTGGATTTTAGGGGTTCTCCGAAATGGGTATGTGTGAAAATAGCGTATGTGAAAACATGATAAAATTAGACAAGGTATTGAGCTCACTGTAAACTATTTCAAGCTAAAATGAGTCGATTATTTAGAAGTAATTCATCGGTTAGTTCTAGGTCAACAACTTTGCCTTCTATACCTAATCAAGGTTTAGTAATCAATGAAGAAGATGTAGAAATACAAAACGATAAAATTGATTTAAGTTGGAATATACCACGTTTACCAATCAAAGAAATTTATAAAACTACTTTTATACAAAATACATTTAATGTTAATCTTCATGTTAAAACTTTAGAACAAGTCTATGCTTTAGAAAAACTTAGAGAAACATGTCAATTATTTGATGGTAATACTATTAAACGACATTTAAAAACTGGTCATAATTTTATTCATTTAGGATTAATTCAGGTTGGAATCAAACCATTAACACAATAAGGTAAAAATTCTTTTGTTTTACTATGCTTAAGAAATGCTCGTTTTCTTGATTATAATGATAGCTTAATGGGTATGATAGAAACTGGTCTCCACAAAGGACCCGTCCATTTTAATTGTTTTCCTAATTTCACTCATAGTCTTAGAGACCCCCATATATTAGATGCTTTAACTCTAAATATTCAATTATATGGCTCATTTACAAATATGAAAGAAAATGTTCATAATATTGCTTTAATTTGTCGTGTTCATTACAAATGTATTAAAACCAATTTGAATGTTCAAGCCTTACATAAAAGCCCTAAAGACAAAACCTTATTAATCCAAAGTAGTAATAATGATACTAATATAAATATTCCTCAAATGATTGAATGGAAAAATATTACTCTCCCCGACCAATGGATTACAGTTAATGAAAATTACAAACATAATCAACGATAATCTACTTGTCAAGATATTTAAGATATTCAACAATTTATTGATAAATCTGTTAGGATTAAATTTAATCGATCTCAATCTTCTCGTCATAGTACTTCTAGTATACCTACTGATGTTGAAACTGAAGATAAAATATTTAATACACCTTTATTCAGAAAAAATATTCAAATTCATCTCGGTCAACCTCCCCCTAGTAAAATGAAAGGAATTGATAATTCCACAACTTTCCAAATTAGTAAACCTGTTTATTCTACTCACACACATCTACATGAAGAAGATACTAAGTCTCAAGACTCTCCCACTCAAACTGATTTCGAAGTTATACCTCCAATAAATCCTCAGTTAATGACTATTAGTAAACTCTTTACTCCTGATCTTGATAAATTACATATTGAATTTAAATCTAAAGATAATAGGACTAAACGTTATGCATATCGTACCAAATATGATCGACTTAACAATCTTAAATTACTCGTCATTGGTACAAATTTATGATTGAACATAAAATTGAAATTCCTTTCTTTGAATATTTCGAAGACCATTATAAAGAAGTTCAAACAATAACCAAACATAAATGGAAAACTTCTCCTACTACTACTATTAGTTCTAGCCATCCTTCTTTATCTACCATAATTATTGATCATCACGGCTCCGAAGTCCCAGCCTTTCCTTTTAAGTTACCTGGTACTGACCCTGAAATCAAAAAAGTTATTGAACAAAATAATTATACTAATCAATGTCTAAAAACAATTGGTAAACAATTAGACAAAATAGAAACCAATTTCGATGATTATTCGACTAACAATACATCTACTAAACAATCTTTAGACCAACCATTGCTTAATTTACCTAGTAACCGTTCTAAACGTCATAATTTAATCACCCAAGATAATTCTACTGTCAAAGCCATTGAACAATTATTTACTAAATTAACTACCTCTGAAAAAGCTTCTCCATCTACTGAGAAAGGTCTTACTATATTAAACCAACATCCTACTCTTGAATCTATTTCTACTCATTCAGACCCTGACACAACTGATAGTGAAATTAATCATTTAGCTCAACAATTTCAATCAACTACTCTGAATAAACTTCATTATCCTAAACCTAATCCTATAACGCTCACAAAAAATTGGTATTCACGACCTACTCCCCCTGATCTCCAATATGAAGAAAATAATTTTAGTAATCAATTTTCTATATCTGCTAAAAAATTATACGAATGAAATATTGATGGTCTCAGTGAAGATCAAATACTTCAAAAATTAAATCATTTATCTATGGTTGCAAATAATTATCTCAATAACTACCCTGATTATACTCAACCTGAAATTGTTTCCTTAATTACTTCTGACTTTACTGGTATGCTCAAATCTTGGTGGGAAAAATATCTTAATGAAGATCAACGCGAATCAATTTTACATGCTCGCCAAAAAGATGAAAATGATTTACTTATATTTGATGAAACTATTGGCTATTATAAAACCGATGATATTAATACATTAATCTTTACCATAGTCAGACATTTCATAGGTACCCCTACTAATATATATTCTCGCATACATGATCAACGTAGTAACCTTACTTGTCCAACATTAAGCGATTTTAGATGGTATAAAGATGTATTTACCTGTAAAGTTATGTTAAGAGAAGATTGTACTAAATCCTTTTGGAAAGAAAAAATTATTAATAGTTTACCTAGTCTCTTTGCTCACAAAATTAGAAATGTCCTTAGTCAACCTACTGGTGTTATTGAATATGATAATTTAACTTATAGTGATATCATTAGTACTATTCAAAAAGAAGGATTAAGAATGTGTATTGATCTTAAACTTAGTCAAAAAGCTGCTAAAGATAAACATAAGGCTAAATACGAATTAGGTAATTTCTTTGAACAATACGGTTTACCTCCTGTAGCACTTTCTCATCGTAAAAAACATAAATCATCTTACAAATATTCTCGAAAGTATAAAAAGAATTATTCACCTTCAAAATCAAATGATAAATTATATACTAAACCAAAAAAAAATATTATAAAAAATCACATCCAAAATCTAAATCTAATAAAGATATTAGTTGTTATAACTGTGGTAAAAAAGGTCATTATTCTAACAAATGTAAAGAAAAACAAAAATTAAAAGATAAAGTTAATTAACTTCAAATTAATGATGAATCGAAACACCAATTATTTGAAATCTTCCAATTAAACTAATATGATAATAATTCTCCTTCTGATAATCCTTATACCTCATCTGATTACCATTCACCCAGTGATGATTCTGCTAATAACATTGAATTAGGATGTAATGATATTTGTTGCAAACCCATTAAACAAATCACTGTCATTACTAAACAACATCAAGAAGAAACTGGCATTATTGAATTAATTGGTCGATTAGATGATCCCCAGTTAAAACAAAAGTATACTGACAAATTAAAATCTTTACTTACTAACAGTGATCATAAACCAAAGCATGATAAACCCATTATTAATTTATCTAAAACTTTAGAAAGATTTAAAAATAAACAAAAATAAATTACTCTTCAAGATTTACAACATGAAATCAATCAGATTAAACAAACTATTAAAGATTTACAAAATAAAGATACAACTTTAGAAGATGAAATTCTTACATTAAAACTTAATAAAATTCTAGAGAATTTCCAAGAAAACAATGCTGAATCGCCTAATGAATCTGAACATGAATCTGAACATACTAATCCTAATAATATTTTATTTGATAGTCGATCACATCAATCTCATAATCATGAAGATAAAAGATTAAATCTGAGCAACAAAATTCATATTCAAAAATGGTATTCAAAAGTTAAACTCGTTATTGATGATTTTGAATTAAATATTATTGCTTTCATTGATACTGGTGTTGATCTTAATTGTATTCAAGAAGGTTTACTTCCTACAAAATATTATGAAAAAATAAGTGAAAAATTAACTTCGGCTAATGGTAGTAAAATGTGTATTAAATATAAATTACCTAAAGTCCATATATGTCAACATAATGTCTGTTTCAAAACCTCATTTGTTTTAGTTAGAAATATGACTGATAAAGTTATTTTAGGCACATCATTTATATTCTTATTATATCCATTTACTACATCTAGTAAAGGAAAAACAACTCAAGCTTTTGGTCAAATAGTTACTTTTAAATTCTTATCACCACCTGAAGTATTGGAATTAAATCAATTAAAAGACTGTTCTATTTCTCAATCTATTAATCGATTAACTCGTCAGTTACGTTTTCTTAAAGAAGAAGTCAATTATAAACACATTGAACAACAATTAACCGATCTTGTTGTTATATCTCAAATTGAAGAATTTAAATTAAAATTAGAAACAACTGTTTGTTCTACTTTACCAACTGCCTTTTGGCATAGGAAAAAACATGTAGTCACTTTACCATACATTAAGAATTTTAATGAAAGACAAATTCCTACTAAATCTTGGCATATTCAAATGAATCATGAATTAGTTGAAATGTGTAAAAAAGAAATCAATAAACTATTAAAAAATTGAATTATTAGTCCTAGTAAATCACCATGGTCTTGTCCTGCTTTTTATGTTAATAAAAATGCTGAGGTGTCCCTCGCTTAGTCATCAATTATAAACCATTAAATAAAGTTTTAGAATGGATTCGCTATCCTATTCCTAATAAAAAAGACTTAATCACAAGACTTAGTCAAGCTGTTATTTTTAGTAAATTTGATTTAAAAAGTGATTTTTGGCAAATATAAATTCATCCTAAAGATAGATATAAAATTGCATTCACTACACCTTTGATCATTATGAGTGAAATGTAATGTCTTTTGGACTAAAAAATGTACCTAGTGAATTTCAAAATATAATGAATAATATTTTCAATCCATTTAGTCATTTTTCTATAGTTTATATAGATAATATTCTTATTTTTTCAAAATCAATTAGTGAACACTGGAAATATCTTACTACATTCTTTTATACCATTAAGAGTCATGGTCTAGTCATTTCTGCTCCTAAGATTATATTGTTTCAAACCAACGTCAGATTTTTAGGTTATAATATTCACCAGAATACTATTTTACCTATTAGTCGTTCCATTGAGTTTGTGTCTAAATTTCCTGATGAAATCTTAGATAAAACCCAGTTATAACGTTTTTTAGGATCACTGAATTGTATTGCTGAATTTTACAAAGACCTTAGGAAAACTTGTCAACCTCTGTTTGATCGGTTAAAAGACAATCCTCCTCACTCATACTGCTATTGTTAAACAAGTCAAACAATATGTCAAGTCTCTTCCTTGTCTTGGTATTGTAGACACCCCATTTTTGACCGACCTTAAGACTCAGACGTCACCGATTGAGCGTTTGGTGATATTGCATACTGTGCTCGTTCAGAAGTTTCAGAGTCGCGGCCGCGTGCCCTGCCTCCGGACTTCCGAACTCTCTTCTGTGCCTTGTCTCGGTTTGCGAACCAGGCTCGGTTTTCTCTGTTTTCTTTCCTGAGGGGAGGGAGTGGTCCTGTAGGCTATCTCCCGATGGCCGTGAGCTATATTTCGTGGCCGTAGGCCATTTTGCCCATTTCGGAGCCCGGTTCCCGGTTTTCGGAGTCGTTAGGCCGTGTGCCTCGGTTCGGGACCGCCCAACCATCTCCGATTTCTCCGGTTTTTGGCATGCACCTCTGTTTTATCATTCCGAGGAACACTGGAGCCCCTGATGCCCACTTCGTGGCCGAACACCACTTTCGGTGCTTACAGCCGGTTTTCGAGACCCCGAATCGCGCGGTTTGGGCCCCGAGCATTCATTTTGCATCGGTTTTCTCCGGTTTTTGGCATGCACCGCTGTTTTGTCATTCCGAGGGACACTGGGGTCGCAGATACCCACTTCGCTGCCGAACACCACTTCCTAAGACTGCACCATTTTCGGATCCCAAATTGCGGCTTTTGGCCCCGGCGTTCATTTCTCATTAGTTTTGTTCAAATTTGGTAGGTACCTCTGTTTCAACACCAGAAGATCCTTTGGGGGTGGGAGGCCAGCAATTATCCCAGATAACCGTTTCACTCTTCCTACCGCTTTTGCTCACTTCCGCCAATGTTGAACACCACGGGATATTTTCTTCCAACCAAAGCTACATATTTGTGATCGGGGACATGGGAGGACCCAAAAACTACTTGGTTGGCCAGCAATTGTGGATTTCATTTTGAGCCTCTCCTTCAAGCTCTATGTTGTGGCTCCCGCCGGTGTTGCCAATTTCGACCTTGGAACCTTGTTCCACACATCTGGGAGGACCCTAAAAACTACTGGTCGGCCAGCAATTGTTGATTTCATTTTTGGGCCCCTCCTTCAAGCTTTATGTTGTGACTTCTGCCTCAGAGTTGCCAGATTCCGTCCTTGGCGCCTTATTCTACACACATGGAGGACACCATTGCAGGTGGTCGGCGGAAAATTTCACCTTCATTTTTGGGCCATGGCCGGTGAGTGGTCTGGCCGACCAGTGGGGTGGTGGCCGCCACCTCCTGTAAAAATCACTTGGCCGGCCTTACCTTTTGGGCTCTTTACAATGTCCAAATTGCTTGAAATATCTCCCCCATCCGGGGGATATTTTGGGAGGGAAAGCTTGGGTGCTTTTCCCTCCCCTTTTACACTCTTTTTGGCCTACTTAAAGGGCTGGACAGCCCCTTTGCTAGGGTTACAAAATTTGTCTAAGAAGGCCCCTCTCCAAAAACTCTCATTTCCATAGCCAAAATTCAAAAAACCTTCAAGCTTCCTAGGCCAATCCTTCATCAACCCTAAGCACCACCATCACCATCTTCATTTTAGCAGCAAGGGAGTGATTTTCAGAGGCCAACAAGCAACAAATTGAAGCCAAGAAGCAACAAAAGTTAGCTCTTCAAGGGTAAGTCACTAAATCCCTTTTTCTAGCACTTTCTTGCATCCAATCTTTACCCTATTTCCTTTTTGTTTTGGGCTTTGACCCCTACTGGTTTTGTGCTCATTTTGAGCCCCTCTACAACTTTGTAGAAGGGCTCAACCCTGTTTGGTGTCTCCATGATATACTTCCTTCAATATCACTCTTTAGGCCATTAATTTGCATGCTTTATTTGCCTTATGAGTAATCTGATTTCGAGCATACTATATACTGTGAGTGGGCTTATATTGAGCCCCTCTTCAACATTGAAGAAGGGCTCAACCATGTTTGGTGATTCTATTATGCACTTCCTTTGAAATTCTTCCATTTTACCGTAAACTTGCATGCTATTTTTAGCCTACATGCATTTATTTTTGGAGCATGCTATAAACTTATTAGGGGCTTATTTTGTGTCCCTCTACAACATTGTAGAAGGGACTAATCTTGTTTGGTGCCTCCATGAATGGCCTCCCTTTATACCTCTCTTTGGCCATGTTTTGCATGCTTTTTTAAGCTCACCATGCTTCGGATTTCAGCATTCATCAGGCTTAGAAAGTGCCTTATTTTGGTCCATTATCCATTCTTTGTTAAGGGTCTTAGGCCATTTGATGATTTTTTTTGGTACTTTCTTTGTAATCCTCCATATTTTCCGTAAAATTGCATGCTTTGTTAGGCTTGATTAGTTTCGGATTTCAGCCTTCATCAGGCTTAGAAAATGTCTTGTTTTGGTCTGTTCTTCAAGTTTTATTAAGGGTCTCAAGTTTTTTGGTCATTGCTTATGGTACCTCTCTTTATAGCCCTTGTTAGCTCATTATATTGCATGCTATTTTGAGCTTGTCTACATACTGATTTTGGAGTTGTAATTCACTGTAAATCTGCATATTTTGGGCTCCTATTCAAAGTTGTAGAAGGAAATTTTGTGGTTTGAATTTTCCATATACCACTTGCTTTGAAATTCCCCTCTTTTCCCGTATTTTTGCATGCCATTGTTGCCATATCTATGCTCACAATTTGGCCATGTTTTGTACTAAAAAGATGCTATTTTTAGGGTTTCCTTGCTACTGTTTTTTCTTTAATGTGCCAATTTTGCATGTTTAGCATAGCCGTAGGCCATTTCGGGCACTTAGAATTACATTTCGGGATGATTTCATGCATTGATTGTCATTTCATCTCATTTCGGGGCTGTTTTCCCCTTCATTTAGTGGCTGAAATCTGGTTTGCATGCTTGCATATCATTTTCCATGTCATTTCATGCCTTAATGCATTGCCTCGGTTTGCGTGCCCGTGGGCACGCACTTTGAGGCACCTCTGTTTTATCCGACGGCAGCCTATGTGAGTGCGGCTGAGGCTCTCTCATGTTGGCATAAGCCCATCATTGCATTCCGTATGCCATTCCATACATTGCCTCAGTTTGCGTGCCCGTGGGCACGCACTTCGAGGCACTCCGTTTTTCATTCATCGGCATCTTATGTGAGTGCGGCCGAGGTCCTCTCATCTTAGTGTAAGCCCAATCTGCATTTTTCATACCTGTACATCACCGTCTCAGTTTGCGTGCCCGCGTGCACGCATTTCGAGGCACTTCGGTTTTATCCGACTTTCTCATCTCA
This sequence comes from Camellia lanceoleosa, assembly GCA_025200525.1. Lineage (NCBI taxonomy): Eukaryota > Viridiplantae > Streptophyta > Magnoliopsida > Ericales > Theaceae > Camellia > Camellia lanceoleosa. The sequence goes on along the minus strand of CM045764.1, from coordinate 174,944,983 downwards.
TCATCGCCTCGGTTTGCGTGCCTGTGGGCGCGCATTTCGAGGCACTTCGGTTTTATTCGATTTTCTCATTTCGTCATCACCTCGGTTTGCGTGCCCGTGAGCACGCATTTCGAGGCACTTCAGTTTTATCTGATTTTCTCATTTCATCATCGCCTCGGTTTGCGTGCCTGTGGGCGCGCATTTCAAGGCACTTCGGTTTTATCCGATTTCTCATTTCATCATTGCCTCGGTTTGCGTGCCTGTGGGCGCGCATTTCAAGGCACTTCGGTTTTATCCGATTTGCATTTCACATCGTCGCCTCGGTTTGCGTGCCCGTGCGCACGTATTTCGAGGCACTTCGGTTTTACCCTCTTTGCATTTCATGCCATCGCCTCGGTTTGCGTGCCTGCGTGCACGCTTTTTGAGGCATCTTATTTTCATCTCATTTTCATCAGCATAGTGCATACTAGGTTGTATCTTAGATTGCATTCATGCATTACCTCGGTTTGCGTGCCCGTGTGCACGCATTTCGAGGTTACTCATTTTCATAGCATTGTGCATGCTATATCACATGTTAGCTGCATCTCATGCATACCATGCATATTGCATCGTGTTCGGGATAGGCGTTAGCTCGGGCACGGGAAACGAGATACATTCCATACTCCGAGTAACAGAGTGTGTCTCAATTCCCAAGTCACCGACACTCCGGATTACCCATGATGGAGTTAGGTTTTGTTGTAGCATTCATCTGCATTCATCCTATATTGAGTTGTGCAATCCGATTCCTCGGCCATCATGCATCGATATGCGTGATTGGTGGCACGAGGATCGAGGCATGCATATATTGGTGAAAATACATTGCTATGCCCTTTTCCTGGTCTCTGTTATAGCAAAACCAAGGACCAACAACTTTTGGTCGTGGCGCATTTAGAAATATCGCAAGCGAGAGGCTAATTGGGGCATCCCGATTGGATTTCCGCAAAGCGACAAGATACATCATTCATCATAACAAGGCAGCCCCCTAGCCTGCGCGCCAGTTTACAGCTTTCTTAGTTTAATTTGTCAATTAAATAGAAATTTGTATATTCATTCGGACTGTATATTTCGGACTGTAATATTCTTTCATTTGGGATTGTATATTTATTCGGACCCTCTGTGCGAGGGCAATGTTGTAATAAGGGTGTGTGAGTGTGATGTATGTCTTCCAACCCCCATTTCTTTCTCCCTTTTATTTACCTGCTTACGATGGTTAGATATAGGGCATATTTCAATTAGCATACAGTATGAAAACATGTTTGCATCATTTATCTGTTTTGCATGCACCGGGCTCGGCACATCATACAAACTGCATCTGTATTTCAATTCCAAATTGAATATATGATAGCTGTTGCATCTCACATGCCATCTTTAGAATAGCCGAGCCTGCTATAATTGCATCTTTGCATGTGTTGCATTAGGCAATTCTGTATATCTAGGATCATGCATGATTTCTAATCAGTTTTCTGTTTTGGCTGGGAGTACTCGGTGAGTTTTATGCTTTAGCATCCTTGCATGCGTGCGAATGTTGTCATGATAGCATACTTGCCATGAGGCTATGTGCTTATGTGATATAACTGCCTTGGATGCCTGTGGGTGGAGATTGAGTTATCTGAATTGGGACAATTCATCAAATGCTTGTTTTAAGCCCACTAGATAGTGGCAATATCACTGTTTTCTAAGCCCACCCGAGAGTGGCAAATCCGCATTTTAGCCTACCTGCGGGTAGCACCATCACACCATTTTCAAAACATGAAATGTTTTGTTCCAATTCAGACGGCTCAGTCTATATTTGTTTGCTGCGAGCATCACATAGTAAACTAGGCTAATAACCAGAATAAGAACTCACAAAGTTTTCAAAAATAGATATCATGGTTAGTAGAGGCCGGTCTTTGACCGGGCGAGAGGGGGTGCTCACGATGTGACCTTCCCTAATCGTACCCAAGTTCCCGAGCCAACTTTGGTGATGACGGACACGTGGCCTTTCGGCACCGAGTCAGGGTTTCCTAAATTTCCCATTTTAAAATATTTAGGTAGCGACTCTGTTATCTGGCAAAGCAGTCCATGTTTGGCACTTCTTTCAAAAAATCTGTTTTTCTTCAAAACGATTTGCCGGATTTGGACTCTTTGGTTCAAGATTTGGAACTGCAACAAAATCGAGTCCGAACTGTAGCGAGGACCCTCGCGGGCGTTGTTACAGGTATTCTTACTGAAAATTCATTCAAAATTATTCAAACTGATGTCTCTGATATTGGTTATGGTGGCATCCTTCTCCAGAAAATTACTCCTCAGTCATCCGAACAAATTGTTCGTTATCATTCTGGTGTTTGGAATAAAGCACAAAAGAATTATAGTACTATTAAACAAGAAATTTTATCTACTGTTTTATGTATTAGTAAATTTCAAGATGATATTTTAAATCAAAAAATTTTACTTCGTGTTGATTGTAAATCTACTAAATATGTTTTAGAAAAAGATGTTCAAAATCTTGCTAGTAAGTAAATTTTTGCGTGTTGGCAATCTATTTTAAGTATTTTTGATTTTGAAATTGAATATATACCTGGTTGTCAAAATTTTATTCCTGATTTTCTTACCCAAGAATTTTTTATAGGGTGGATAGTGAGTTTCATCATGACAATTCTTTCTATTCCTTACCATAAACACCAGATTAAACACTATAAAACTTTAGTCAAACATACTGCTCGTCGCCTTGCCTTTCTCAAATCAACCCATTTACCTACTAAAAGAGCCCAGTACATACAATTTTATCAAATTAAAGCTCAGAAACAACAACTTGCTCATTATATTAACTGTTTACATGAACATACTGATCAATTAGATATCCTCAATGGATGCTAATTTATCTCCTTTATTTCACAGATATCTCGTCCACGGCCTCCTTCCAAAACCTTGGTCCCGTCTAGTCAACCTTTTGTTCCTCCTTCATTGGAGTTAGTCACCAAATACCATCCTGCTGAATTGATTAACCGTTACCAAATTCTTGGTAACATTTCTAAACCTAGTTAGACATTTGCTTTGGCTACTGATCCTTTTGCTTCATCTAGTCAAGCAGTTACTCCATACCCTCCTAATCCTATTAAATCAGCCCGATCTGATTATGTTAAATCCACCACTACTAATCTCTTTTTCAAAGAACCCAGTCACCCAAAGAGTCATACTGTTCATGATCCAGTTAAATCTTATTTCCCTCCTGGATGGCATTTTATTCCTCTCCATCCAGAAAAAACAATTACTTTCTATAAAGACATCTTGTTCAACCATCAGTCAATTGTGATTAAACCCATTTATGATCACACTTACACAAGTAAAATTGTGTACCGTTCACTCTATATTCACAACTTTGTTTCTCTGGTTGATTGGGGTTCTCCTTATCAACTACGAGATTTGCCTGGTCATTCAATTCAATACAGTTACTATGATTACACGGATGCTTGGTTCAAAGTCCTCTTGTCTCAAAATGAGTCAAACAGTCACTCTTGGTTTTTTCAATTTGATCAAAAGTTCAAATCCGAGTTACCTACCTGGTTTCTGCGATGGTGGACTCAGTATGGCGCCATTTCAGAAATCTTCCCATCTGTAATTATGGAACAAGTCAATTACTTCTCCACTGTTTTCTCATTCACTCCTCAACAAAGGAAATTCCCTCCATTGCTTATTTTTATATCCAAATACAAAATCCCTTGGATATTCAAATGGCAATATGGTATTTCTGATGATGTTATTTACCGTCAACACATGGTTAAATGGTGAGATAATTTTAAAATTCCACACATCATTGAGATTGTTCAAACTGAATTCCCAATCAACATACATCCTCCAACTCCTGTTATGGTTAAAGCTCAGCAGATCCGAGCTGCTCCATTAACACAAGGAAGTCAACTTCCTTCAATCAATCTTGGAAGCCCAACATCCAGTTCTTCCAAGCCCAAGTCATCCAAGTGAAAGATTAAGTCCAAGTTAGCAAATCCCATCACTGATCAGCCCAAATCAAAGGAAAAATCCAAGTCCAAGGTTAAGCCTAAATCCAAGTCATCCAAGGATGAACTTCTCTAAATGGCTCGTCTCCTTATGGCCCAAGCCAAGTCAGATTCGAATAATAGTGATTCAGAAGAAAGTTCAAACAGTTCAAACTCTTCTGAAGGTTCAACTACTCAAAATTCATATGGACCCGAATTTCAAGATGCTCAGGGTCCATATGCCTAGTCACTTGTTCAACTTATCAACATTGGATTCTATATAGCTATAATTATCAGCTTCAATCAATACTCATTTTTTGAGAAAAGCTACTAATATATATATATATATCTATATTAATTCCCTCAGTCACATGCCTCCAAGCAATGAATAGTGAAAAAAGTCAACTTTACTATTCACTATTCATCAAAAAGTGAACATTACTATTCCACATTCATCATGATTTATCCTACCGACAAATTCAACACAGTAAAAGGCAACCATCAACTTTAGTCACTCACCGAAAGCAGTAGACAGCTCGCATGTGCTCCTGATGCTCCTTTCAAGTCAAGATTATTCACTCACAAGGCTAACAGTATTTACTCACAAGGTTAACAGTAGTCTCTTTTGATTATAAAAGGGCCTCTTCAGTCAAGAATAAAGCAGAGTTAGAAAAAATTGAGAGTGCTCATTCCTCAAGAAAAATAGCTATCTCTGTAATTTTATTTTCAAGATCATTTTCAAGTTATGTATTTTGAAGAACTGTTTGTTTCATTCTAGTAAACAATTGTAAGTTTTATTATTTATGTTTATTTAAACTGTTTTATTATTTCTTTTTAGTGTTGTTTCCTGCTTCCATGTCTTTTAAATTTTTTTATTTTTTAGTATTAAATAAATTTTAAAATATTTTTTCTCAAACTTTATAAATTTTAAATATATCTAAATTAAGTATACCTAAAAATTAAAATATATGTATATATATATTAAAAAAATTACTATTAAAAAATTAAAAATTAAAAATTAAAAATTAAAAATTAAAAATTAATTTTTAAAAACTCTAAACCAAACAAAGTGAGAATTTCTCCACCAAAAAAAAAAAAAAGGTTGGGGAGTGATGATGAATGATGAAGATGATCCATGTCATCAAGGAAGTCCAATTTACAAGGTAAATTGAGTAGATCATTTATACAAAAAATAATTAAAAAAAATTGAGCAAATTACAAAAATCATGCCAAAAAAAAGACAAATTTATTTTCAAAGTCATATTTTTCATCTATTTTTTTCATGAGTTTTTGAACCAATCATGTGGTTATCAATGTTCTATCAACATAATTTTTTCGTATTGCTAATCTACTCTTAAAATGTTGTAAAAACTTAATGGTTTAAATTATGAAAAATAATATACATGTCCATTTTCAAGATCCTAGTAATGTGTTAAGAGATATGATTGAATAATGATTAGAAAAAATATGAGAGAGATAGTTGCTTTAGATATTTTAATTAATTATCATATTAATAAATTTAAAATTTGAGTCTAACTTTTAAATTAAAATAACAAGGAAAAATATCACATCAATGATGTTTTCATAATTACAAAATAGTGAGAACTTCTATACATATTAATAATTAAAATTACAATTATTTTTTAATATGTATTTTATTTTTCAAATACCAACTGTGATATAATTACCCCAAATAACAATGCCCTTAAATTATTAACTGCACTGTCTAATCCATTTGAATAGATTAGAAAGAAAGAAAAAATTGTTAGGGATTCTAAAATTTTTATTAAATTTTTTATCAAATATCTTACATGGATATGTGACTCACGCCATGTGAGTCTCATGTGAATCATATATCTATGTACAAATTTTGATAAAACTTTTAGATCCCTAGCATTACTCCTGGAGTGAGAAATACATGCACGTGTCTCCAACTAGATTATTGCTTTATAAAAATGCTTAGGACTCCCAAAGTTGGGGACGCCTATAACCCCCAAAATGATGTAAACCAATCATGTTTTTTTTTTTTCCTGAACCAATCACAGGTGAGTAAAGGTTACGAAAGTTGTGCTTTTTGGGATTTGTAACATTGTATCGCTTTAATTCGTTATTATGAGTAGACTTGTGTGCTAGCGACGTCTAGATGTGGGTGTTCGTAGGGATATATATATACAATTCCAATTTGTAGCTTGAAAATAATAAGGCTTGAATGGCCCGAGTTCTTTGTACACCCCTATTTCTTTGTACAGCTCATCCCTGCTTTCACTCACAAAACTCACACATTTCATTTCAAATAAAAAATAAAAATAAAAAAAGACAAAAGAACAGAAGAGAGAGAGAGAGAGAGAGAGAAGACCCATTAGCGCCGATTGATCTGTTCAGAGAGTTGAGAGATGAGTCGACCTGTGTGCCGCCGACAAGGCCGCTGCTGCTTCTGTGTGTGCCAAGGGGTGCTGCAGCTGCTGCTGTGTGTGTCGAAAGGTGCTATCGCTACAGCTGTGTGTGCCGAAAGGTGTTGCTGCTGCTTTTATAGGTGGGTATGATTGCAAGTAATGGATTGATTTTTAGTTAACAAGCTCTGTATGATTTAAAATTAGTTGGTTTTGTTTTTAATTTAGGGTTTCACATTGGGTGATTAAGAATTAGTGTTATGACTTTATTATCTCTTTCGGTTTGTTCAGAAAAAAAAAATGAACTCTACTTATAGCAGAAAAAGAAATAGACCTTTTTGTTTGTAAAAATTGATAGCAGAACTTCTTGTTGCAAAAATGTTGATTATGATAATTTTCTGTTGCTATAGTTCTAATTTTACTTGTTTAAAGTTGTTTACCTTTTAATTGAAGGGAACCTGTTCCTCTTGTGTTATGCACTGTTTATGTTTTGTAATATTTTATTTTTTAGTTTCTAAGAAACAATGTGGCCACTTTTTAAACAATAGAGGTATGGAGAGGGAGGGAATTCTTCCTCTAAGGTCTTACCATGCTTTTAGAGGTGTTTATTTGCTGCAGGAATAATTGAAATAACAGTTTTCTTCTAAACATATTATGTTTATTATTGAAGCAAAGGTGTGACATAGGATCATATCGGTTTTCCATTTGATATGTCTTTTATAAATTGAAAACAAGGAGAACATTGTCCCATGTATCTTATAAAATCCAATGTAGGAGGAGGGTCCCAGGCCATCAATTGTGGCTATTTGATTCACTATAAGGAAAACAAGGAGAACACTGTCCCATGTATCTGTGATTAGAAACACTATTTTTTCTTTTTCTTTTTTTTGTTCAATTTGAAGTAGAAATATAAAAATAAACCTGTAAAGGGATGAAAAATTGAGTTTCTTTGTGTTGTTGTTGTTGTTTTGAACAATTTGTATTGTTCTTGTTTGCTTCCTTATAATGTTGGTTGTTGTGTGATAAGAATTTTGGTGGAGGCAATCAGTGTTTTGTCTACCAACTCTCTTAATGTCTATTCTAGATTTTTTTTTTTTTTTTTTTTAAATGTAAGCCATAGATTCAAGCCTTGCATTTGAAATAAAAATCTTAATTGTTCAATAGATTAGTTATACAAAAATAATAAGAAAATTGAGCAAATTATAAAAATCATGCCAAGAAAAAAAAAAGGCAAATTTATCTTCAAAGTCTTATTTTTCATCTATTTTTTTCATGAGTTTTTGAACCAATCAGGTGGTTATCAATGTTCTATCAACATAATTTTTTTGTATTAATAATCTACTCTTAAAATGTTCACTACACTGAATGGTTTAAATTATGAAAAATAATATACATATATGTACATAAGAGAAATATTCGCCTCGCTTCATACTTCCTTGCTACCAAGCTCGTGTCACTTCGTTAGAACCCCGTCGTGTTGTGAACAAAACAAAGGTGAGCTACCTGGCGGGTGGGTTTGCCGAAAAACCCCTCTGACAGTCAAATTAGCTTTCTTGGAGAAGAGAGAAAGTAGAGAGAGAGAATATCGCTGGAAATTGCTTACCCCCAACGTCTGTAGGCGCCTCCTTTTCTAGGTTGGCCATGCAGTCTCAGAGATCGTGGGCGCACTACCTCTGCTATCCTTTACTAGATAGACGGCTGTGTTGCCCTCTACATTTTTTACACATGTAGAGACCAAAACTACCAAATAGTGTTTGTCGCACCGCCAAACGGTATTGACACATACCAGGAGTGGATTCCTCTCTAGTCGTTATTGGCCCACGTGGAATATTTAGCCGAGCTATTACTTGTGAACCATAAGCATCACTTTGATCACCTTGATGCCGAGCTGAATCAAGCCGATCTTCTAGAGGAAGTGTGCTCGGTCAAGGCCTTACTAGTGTCACGTGGAACCAGCCAAGGGTGGGCATGCGGCTCGTTATCTCGGCCACGTACTGCAATCCCATGGTTTACCTCTTTCTTAACATCCATAGCCTAAACCGTTAATGGCTCGGCCGCCTTAGGGTTCTGCTCTAGCTCCAGGAACCGCGATGCTTGAGTTAGCTCAGCATGACACTACATTCCGTGTGGGGTTCAACTCGACACAACATCAGATCCCAGGTAACCTTAGCTCAGCCCGGTTTTTGAACCAATCATGTGGTTATCAATGTTCTATCAACATAATTTTTTTGTATTAATAATCTACTCTTAAAATGTTCTCTACGCTGAATGGATTAAATTATGAAAAATAATATATATATATATATATATCCATTTTCAAGATCCTAGTAATGTGTTAAGAGAGATGATTGAATAATGATTAGAAAAAAATATGAGAGTGATAGTTACTTTAGATATTTTAATTGATTATCAGATTAATAAATTTAAAATTTGAGTCTAACTTTTAAATTAAAATAACAAGGAAAAATATCACATCAATGATGTTTTAAAAAAATAATTACAAAATAGTGCGAAATTTTATACATATTAATAATTAAAATTACAATTATTTTTTAATAGGTATTTTATTTTTCAAATACTAACTGCCATGTAATTACCCCAAATAACAATGCACTTAAATTATTAACTGCACTGTCTAATCCATTTGAATACATTAGAGAGAAAAAAAATGTTAGAAATTCTAAAACTTTTATTAAATTTTTTATCAAATATTTTATGTGGATATAGGACTTATGTCATGTGAGTCTCATGTAAATCTCATATTTATGTTCAAATTTTGATAAAACTTTTAGATCACTAGCATTACTCCTAGAGTGACAAATACATGCACATGTCTCCAACTGGATTATCGCTTTACAAAAATGCGTGGGACCCCTAAAGTTGGGAAACCCCGTGGCTCCCAAAATAATGTGAACCAATCATGTGTTTTTGTTTTTGTTTTTTTTTTTTTTTTTCTTTCTTTCTTGAACCAATCACAGGTGAGTAAGGATTGTGAGAGTTGTGTTTCTTGGGATCTGTAACATTGCATTGCTTTAATTAGTTATTATGAGTAGACTTTTGTGCTGGCGACGTCTAGACGTGGGTGTCGTGTGGATATTATTAGCTTGCTTGTTTTTTTCATATTTTTATGTATTTATTAATTTTTTAAATATTTTTTCATAATTTTTTTTTTTACTTTTTAGATACATCTAAGTAAGATGCATCTAAAAAAATTAAAAAAAAATGCTTAAAATTTTAAAAATATTCACTAAAAACAAAAAAATTCAGTTTTCAAAAAACTTAATCCAAAAAACTCAAACCAAAGTTTTTTTTTTCATTATTTTTTTATATTTACAATTATGGAATTATTAAGTTTTTATTATTAGTTAGACACATTATTAATTTAAATTTTTTTTGACATCTAAAAATTAAATACGAATTTCTAGCACTTTTGCTTTTGAAAAACAAGATAAGAAATCGTTTGGATGTAGGTTTTTTTGGTTTTTGAATAAATTAGTCATAAAAAGATAAAATAAATTAAAAAGTTAATAAAACAAAATATTACATATAAATCATAATAATTTCACTTTTTCTCTCATAAAAATCAAAAAAATAATCTAAATTAACATTTTAACCGGGCTAAAACAACTAAAAAGTCAACCCAACTTCCCAAACGGAGCCATGCGAGCGTGGGGAATTTGGTTTGAAATATAATTATTTAAATCAATGAATATTAATGTGGTATTCCATAATTTTCAGCCATCTTTGTAAGTATCTTCAAAGGGGAATCTAAATCCTCTAAAATACTTTTCTATAGTATTTTATAATAATGTAAGACTATCTTCAATGGATACTTTTGTATTCCAATAAAATTACTATAAAAATGTACAAATGAATTTCTAAATTATCAAGAAGTATTATTTTATCCCTTAAACTATAAAAACATACAAATAAACCGTCTAAACTATTGACGTATTCCACTTTGACCACTTCTATTGTGGAATCTAATTGTTACGTTTTTATAGTTTGGAGGGTCAATTATACATCTCAGTAGTTTAAGAGGTCTATTTATATGCTTATATAGGTTAGGAGTCAAAATGATATTTTTTAATAATTTAAGGGGTCTTCATATAAATAACCTTTATAATTATCTAAATCAATGAATATTAATTTTCATCTATCTTGTAAGTATCTTCAAAGGGAAATCCAAATCCTCTAAAATACTTTTGTATAATATTTTATAATGGGTTGAGTTTCTCTCAGGTTTATATATCGACATGAGAAAACTTGATGGAGCAGCATAGAGCCTACTATAGGTTTCATATCGATGATTTGAACCGGTCACTTTTTAGGATTCGTTAAGTAGAATATTTATACAAAAAATAAAAATGATCGGATATCAATAGCTATATATTTAAATCAAATTTATATTACAAAAAATAGATCGTTATTCTTGAAATTATATTTATCATCTATTTTTTAAAAACAATTATGATTCAAACATATAACTACCGATATCCCATTATCTTGATTTTTTATATGAATATTCTGTTCAACAAATTCGAATTATTGAAATCAATTTCACAATGAGATGACAACTTGAGAATAATAATGTACAACTACTGCCTTCAATGGATACTTTTGTATTCCAATAAAATGTGCTACCAATCATGTAAACTCGCTTGAATTTTATTTCAAACAAATTGTATGGTTTAGATTTAAAATTAGTGTGATATGAGTTATATCTAAAATTATTATAATTCACAAATTTATTTTTATGAATGATTTTTTAAAATTTATAGCATTGTTGTCTTTCAATAATTCCCTAAGACTGTGTTTAGTTCATGAATTTGAAAAGAAAAATAGAAAATGTGTGTGAAATATAGTTATATTTTACACACATTACACTTACCTTTTCATTTTCCTTTTCAAATTTCTTCTTAAATATATAACCAAACATAGCGTAAGGATTTGGTTTGTTTTCCTTTCAATATATATAACATATAATATTATTTTTATGAATTCATAAATAATATAATTTATCAATAATTAAGCATACAAATAAATTAAAGGGAAAATTGCGAATCAGTTAGAAGACCAAAAAAATTACAAAGTGATGAAAATGTTTATAATTTTAATTATTAAAGTTGATAAACTTTATCTTTGATTTGAAATTTATTGAAAATATAAGCTGAATTGTAATTTCTCCTAAATTAAATGACATATTTCAACTTGATTTTTTTGCTTTGATCTCAGCAGGGATAAAACTTATTCTTAGTTTTTTCAACCAAAAAATTTATCTGAATAATTTTTTTTTTTTTAACACAACATGTTGGTAATTTGCTTCAGAACAATATCAATGGTATTAGAAATTCAGAATTTTTCTCCATAAATTTATCTAGAAACATAAATGAAGGGTCTAGATGCATCTTATATATATATATATATATATTAATCAGCAAAATAGGAACATTATTGATAATAAGGGAAGTACAAAGTACATCATAAGCATCGATAAAGCAGGCAAGAGCCGAAAGCATCATAGCTAAACTAGACAATCCCAAGTAGGTTGGCACCGAGAAGAAAGTTCAATCATATGCTAACTCCAACCTAGGATGGTGAGGAACCAACCAACAAACCAAACAAAAAAACAAGGAAAGAGAAAGAAAAAAAAGGAGCAAAGCATCCCAACTCCCGAAAGCAAGTAACAAAAACACTCTCAAAGGCAGACCCGCACATGATTAAGGTTGAATAATAAGTCAGTCACTGAGTAATGGATGTCTTTTACTGAAGCCTTGATCCATAATGCAAGCCTAAGCTTTATTAGCTCACACAACTCAAAGCAATTAGGCTGTACTCCATTGTAAATGCATTCATTCCTTTGCTTCCAAAGTGACCATAGGACAATTAGAGGTAGAGCATCCCAGATCCTTCTTTCCAGTCTTTTAAGCTTGCCACCCTTCCACCAATGGAAATGATTATCAACCAAAGTTGAAGCTAAGTCATCCATCTTCATTCAAAGTAAAATTCTGAGTCAATTTTTCTTTTAAAAAAATGAAAAAGAAGAAGAAAAGAGTTTATTGCACAAATATCATTGATTATTTTCTTCCACCAACACGGATGAGAGGGCATGTCATTATTTGGGAAATCATGTTTGTAATAATAAGAAGTGTTTTTTTTTTTTTAATGGAAAAGAAAAGGGAAAGTTGCCAATAAATCCTAAATGTTGAAATTGTGCTCCATTTGGTCTCAATATTTATTCTTATGATCTATTTGGTCCTTTGTATTGGTAAATGACATATATACCATTAGTTATTTAGTGTTACATGCATGAACATTTTGTAAACGTGACATAGTCCAATGTTGGTGAGAGGTTGAAATTCAATTGTCACGTGGTACGTTGATGGTGTTTGGTGGATGCCACTAAATTGGAAAATACACTAAGGCTTTTAGTACTTTCTTACGTTTGGGAGCATAATGCACATGCCACACATACTACGATCCGACCCGTTAGGCAAACCGTTGCCATAATCCATTGTAAACCTAAACCCATTTAGGCATGTTTTGGGAGCCCTAATTCCTGTCAATTCAATTTGTTTTGTTCTACAATTATGGGAGATCTGTCATATATGTTGAGGTGCGATCGACAATCGTGATCTGTTTGTGTGTGTGTCGGCGGTTGGGTGATTTACATTGCGACATTCGAAGGTATTCCAAGTAGGGTACGGGGAGAGGATTTGAAGGAGGCACTGTAATTTCTCAGCTAGAGTGGAACGATGTCTGCGAAAGGTACGTGTCACCAATGTTGTTGTTGTTTCCCTTTTCGTTATGTTCCTTATGGGGTTGAATCGTTGTGTGGTTGCGGTTTGGTGATTTTTGTGTGATGTTCCGAATCAATTATTTTGTGATTGTAAAAAGTAAGGGTTGTATGTTGTGTGTGGGTGTGTATTGTGTTTGACGTTGTTGGGTTTGTGGGTGTGTTTTTGTATGTTGTAGATGTCATATACATGAAATAATGGAGATGGGTGTGCTTGTTTATGGTGAATTAAAAAGTGTTGGGTTGCGATGTTAGATGAAAGGTTAGTGCTGGATGTGACATCTCCCCCGAGTTGGTATGTAATGTTCACAATGTGACACGATGTGGTGTTGATGTTGTGCAAGTGGTGTTGTTTTTTTTTTTTTTTTGATTGATTGTGTGTTTTTTTGTTAGACAGTCTTATCATTAAGTGGGTTTGGCTGTTACGTGTTAGCAATTGCATGTAGTGAACATGTAACATAGGTTTTTTATGTTTGGTATGTGGGTGGTTTGACTGACTAAGTTGATATGTGAGAATGTGTATTAGGTATGTTCAAGTGTTGTGGTGTTAAATGGGAGGGGGGGCCAGTGTGATATGAGTAGGTGTGAGTTGGTTGGGGTTGACATTAGTGCTAATATATGTGTAAGGAAATTAGTGGGTTTGATAGACACGTTGTTTATATTGTGTCACATTTTTGTAAAACCTTTAACACGTTGTCGTTGCGATGATTTATGTTCTCTATTGTGAGTTGTCTGTTGGTTGTAGTTGTCATGTAGTTGTATGTGTGTGTTTATATTGTTTCAAGTCTGTGGGTTATGTTTGTCATTAAAGTTTTTCAATTTTATTAGTTTGTGCGTACAATGGGCAGGTGTTTGGGTGTATGCAATGTAATTAATTTATTTTTTGTGGAAATGTAGATGGTGACAGTAGCAGAAGTCCATGGACGCGTTCATGTGAACGGAAGCGTGTGGAAGGTGCATGTGAGGGAAAACTGAACAAACAGGGTGTTAACATACAGGGCCGCATATTGTTCAAGCAATCCAAAACAAACCACCAGCACGCTCATGAACAAGTTAATAAAACGGCTACAGGGCCGTCACGCACTGCACCCACAAGGATTAACTTCCGCTCAAACATTGCGGGCGTCGTGAAGCTTGTAACAACATCTTCTTTTAGGGCTGGTCACTTTGAACAATTGAAAAGGACTCCATTTTGGATCATGATTGAGGCTATCCAAATTAACAAACTGAATCACAATGAATTCATGAAGTATGATGAGGCGATTTTGAAAATAATACGGACGTACGATGCACATCATGACGCTTTCAACATTGGTGAAAATTTTGTGAAGCTATGTAGAAGTGATATTAGACTTCTGTTTGGGATTCAATGTGGTACTAGGCATATTGATCTGTCTCCTTGTCAAAGGCCAACATCAGATTTCATTCAGCGAAGAAATCATAACACTGTAAGGATAACATCGAAGCTCGTGAAGACATTGTTCGAAGAAGCCGTGGCTGGGCGAAGAAGGGTTGACAAGGAGGACGCAGCAAAGTTGTTAACACTTTATATGTGTGGGAAGATGTTTTTTGCTAATTCTAGAGAGACAATAAGCTAGGCATTTGTGCGATACATTGATAACCTGAAGACCGTATGCGCATATGATTGGACTGATGCAATACTGCAAATGTTGATGGGTTCAATCAAAGATTTCCATCATACGGCGGAGAAGGTCATTGGGTGTGTTGTCGCATTGCTGGTATGTAATTTTTAGTTTGTTTTGCAAATTTATTAATTATTTTACAGTATATATGTTTTTATAATAATGGATGGTTTTAAAGAATTTTGTACTTGGAACGCAATATTGGATTTGTGAACATTCAACGCTGGTGAAACCTGAAACGGAGAATATGTTCCCAAAGTTTATGAGATGGGACATTGGTGCCTTAGTTACCTGAATACGGGTTTGGATTTCTCAGCACCTGGCAAATTCTAGGTATATGACCTCTATAATGATGTGTAATATTTGTTCACAACTGTTATTTGATTAGGGTGTATGAATGTTGTGATGTTTGTGTTGTGTTTTGTTTATGTGATGGGCAGGTACGAACTGACAGATTAAGGTCTTTGTAGTACGAACGTGACATTTTGGCAACAGACGAGCATGAACTTGGCCATCGTGATGATAGAGTGATGGATGTGGTTATTGGTTGTAACAATGGGATGGGATGGTATGTGTGGCGCATAAGGTTAGAGATGACATGGGAGTGAAAGTAAAAGACGTGCACAACACGGTGCGTGATGCAGTGAGTGACATCGCTGGTTTAACTGAATTAGAAAAGGCTTTGAAGTCTATGGCAAACATGGAAGTATGGAACAAAACAAACGAGGGGACAATATCAAAGCTAGAGGATGAAGTAGTTAGTTTGAAGGGTAAAATAGAAATGCAAGCCGTGAACATTGTCGGTGGGTTCTAATGTGTCATGAAGGTTAAGGATGACGAGATACGAAAACTTGAAAATGAGAACAAGGAATTACACCAAACAATTTCGATGTTGGAGGACCAATTAGCTGACCAGCAAGTACACACTGTTACGCAAGCTTACCGGAAAAATGACTTTGGGGACGTTGGTGCAAGCTATTGCCAAGGAGGAAGTGGGTTCGATGTGACGGTGGTGCATGATGTTACGCCTATTCGAGTTGGTGTAAATTTGGGTGTTAGTGGTCAAAATGTTACTGTGCACACAGTGTCTGACTCTAGTCCGGCGCCACAACAGTGTGTGGATGATGTCAATCTGTCGAACCTTGAAGTGAGGGTGTTTCCGAATATAGGGGAAGGTGTGAGAAATTCGTTCATCTGTAACATTAAGAACAAAGTTAGGAAAGACTTAAGGCTGAAAGATTATGACTACCAAGCAGGCCGTGAGCACGAAAAGAAAACAGTCACACACGGGTGCAAGGGTAGGGAGGTGGAGGAAGGCACTGTAAATGACACAGTTGTAGATGTGGACACAGTTGGTGTGCCTGCCACTAAATGGTCTGGGTTTGAGTTGAATAACTGGTTTGGGGTGTGGAAACTAATGATGTTTGAGGAGAAGGAGAAAATAAAAAAGGTGTACGAACGGAATGGCGACGGGTATGTGCGAGTATTTATGTAATTTCCCTCTGTACGCGTAACATGTTTTGGTGAGAGGATGTGATGCTGTGTTTGTTTTATGTGTAGGGCTATCATGTGGGCTAGTGTTGAAAGTGGTGTAACAGTGTATTTTACTGATGTCAAGAGTCTTGTACGTGGGGACAATATTCGTGGCAATGTGAGTTGTGTTTTTACGTTAGTGTCTCATGCATTGTGTTGTGTTACATGGAATTGTGAACTGTGTGTCGCCATGTGTGACTAATATGGTTGATTTCTGTATGTAATGTTTTTGTGTCTCAATGTAGGTGATTGATGCGTATGCTGAGACATTGGTGATAGAGCAGGCACATGTCTGTGCGACTGATGCTTTATCGGATAAATCGTACTTCTTCAGCAGTATTTGTATTGTGAGAAAGTATTGTTTAATTGTTGTATGGTGGCCAGTGGGTTATCTACTGATATAAAATGTTTGTTTTGTAGGACGTTATCAAAACCAACAGCATGCAAACAATGGAAAGTTATGTGTTGAAGAATTTTGCATCGTCAAAGGATTGTCGGTACATTCATTTCCCCATATGCAACCAAGCACACTAGACGCTAGTGGTGTACAACGCAGATGATGGAAGTTGGAAGCATTTTAATCCAATAAGGCAACGTTCGTCTAACAGGTCAGACGTGCACTACAGTGAAGCGCTTGTCCTGGTAAGGAACACATGTAATTGTTGTTTTAATCAGGTCATGGATGTATTATGAGTTTGAATTTAATTCGGATGGTTGTTTTGTGTGTGATAGAAGGAACGTGTGTCAATTGTAATGAAGTGGTCGTTACGAGCAGATGGAATATACGAGTTTAACATCGCTGAGACATACAACCATCCCCTCGAGGCTGTTGAAAACTGCCCCCAGCAGAAACCCAACTCGTAAGTGAACTGGTGTTGGAACCGTAACGTTTTTCCGTTGTTTACGAAAGTGATTGTGCAATGTAATTGAACACTTAATTGTTTCGGTTTTCCCAACGCAGACTGGATTGTGCGGTTATTGTTTGCGCGGTGATGAGGCAGTACATGCACCATGTTGATGTAAGGCATTCATTGCAAGGTACCAACGGCATCGTGTTAAGAGCAAACATGTTTAAAGGATTTGTGAACGACATTATCAGGGGTCTTAAACATTCCACCTAAATGTTTATTTTTAAGCACATATGAAAACAATATCGTACAGTTATATATTTTTTATTAGCAAGTGGTATATGCATGGATTTTTTGTTTTTGTGAATGTACGTTAACAATATTAATTTGGTAGTAAATATGATGTGGGGTTACGTTTAATGTGCTGTGTTTTTTTTGTGACTTGTGATACTTGCATGAGCACTGTGTTTATGTAAGCTTGGTATTGGAAAAATGTAGTTGTGAATGAAATGCACATGATATTGTCTGGTGATATTGTTAGATAGTGGGTTTGTCTGGTGCATAGTAATGTGGTTAGGTATGTTAAACAGCAGCAGTGTGTATGGCAAAACAAAAATATGTAGGTCGTTGTTGTTCCACGTATAGGGTGGTTAGGTAAATGTTTATGCTGGGGTATGGGTGAACCATGTTGTGTGTTGGGTATGGTATGTTACGGATTGTGACAAACGTGCGTTGAGTAAGTGATAAGGTGATTGTGGTGTTGTAGCTTTTGAAGTGTGTATTATAGTTTGGTGAATATGTGTCGTGATGCAGGTGTGATATTGTTAACATACCATGTTCTGAAAATGTGCATTGAATGAGACCACATTTGACTTCAATGCCATCCATGCAACCAAATTATGACAAAAACGAAAACGATATATACCACTGTTTGTAAAAAAAAATGGAAAATGTAAAACAATGCAGTAGTAGGAAAATAGTTGGATAAACTATTAAGTTTAGGATTGTGTCTGACCCAAATTATTTGGTCGACTTACATAATGAAGACGACGTAATAATGAAAACAATAATAGTATGATATGTCCGGTGTGTTCATACACACTTATTTGAAAAGGGAAAAAAATAAAACCACAATGACAAACTTTTGAACGAAAACAGTAAACATGATGTTGCATGCAATGACGGCTAAATTGGTTCTTTACATGTCTTCCTATTGTGGTGCCCCATGCGTTGACAACATCCGCATCGAATTTGCTGTGTTTCTTCTCCCCAAGACAAAATTTGTTTTTTCTTTGGCCTCCCCAGTGGTCGTTTCACAGCTGGTGGGTGTATGATGAAATCTTCAGTGTTGAACGGTGGTTTTTCAGCAGTTGGTATTGGGGTTATGCTTGAAGCGTATGTGGAACGATATTCAGACACATGGTAATATGGTTCAACCAAGTCATACAAATCTCGTCCGCTGTTACGGATTGCAACCATCGCGTGTGCACATGGAAGTCGTTTAATCTGCCACTAAAAGCACGAACACGTCCGCCTGCCAACATCCACAAGTACTGATGGGTATGAATGGACCTCGTACACATCCTCATTTGATTGGCTTACAAGCCACGCCTTGCCTTTGTTGTATGCTTTTACCAACTAAGACTCGATTTTGGGGCAAAGAACTCCAGGCCATGCGGTTGCCTTACATCGGCGTTTTGACATTTGGTCTATAATTTTCGTTCTAATGCTGTCAACCATCTTTGTGATTGGGAGGTGTTGTGCCTCACGGATCCATGAGTTGAATGACTCGGCGGTGTTGGAACACATCTCGCCATACCGGTCACCCCTACATGCAGAAAGATGAAAATGTAAGAAATAGTTTCATGTAATTATGAAGGAAAAATACATTACGCCGAACCATGTACGAAATTAATTTGGTGTAATATATTCATGATTGGGTGCATACCGAAAGTAGGCATTTGCCCAGTACCCCGGAGGTAAATCTTTCAAAAAACCCGTTGTCACTTGTTGGCCCTATGTCTTAAACCTTTTTAAGCTAGAATTGAATGTTGTTATGGTCGGTGCGTAAGCGCATTCACGAAATTTGCTTAACAAGCCGACACAGTGCGTCTTGTAGGTGTATCGCATCTTGTCTTGCAAGTTCCGTTGCAAATATTGCAAGCCGAACACATGGTGGGCAAATGGAAATGTGATCGGAATAGATTCGAGTATACCTGTTTGTCGATTTGAAATAAATGTGATTGTCTTGTCCGTTTTGACTACATTCGCGAGGTGTTTCAAAAACCAAGCCCAATTAGTTGTGTTCTCCGAGTCGACAATTGTAATTGCCAATGGGAATAAACCTGTGTGCAAAATTAATAGTGGGTTCGGTAAATCGGTAAGACACAAACATCATTGAGTTTAACAAAAAAAAACAAATTATGCCAATAATAGTGTGTGTTACGAATGAGCATAACCTTGATTGCCATCCTTTGCAGTAGCAGCTAGCAGGTGTCCTTTGAATTTCCCCTTCAAGAACGTACCGTCAAGGAATAGTAAAAGGCAACAATGATTGAACCCATCGATGCATGCTTTGAATGATATAAAATATTGTACAAACTGGTGATTTTGTTCATCATAGTCAATGTTAATGTAATTGCCCGGATTGTTTTCCATAACAGCATAACTATACCACCGTAATTGATCGAACGAAATGGAATGTGCACCGAACATTTCGCCCCTTGCTTTCTCAACTCCCAACCATGCTACTCAGTAGCTTATCTCTAATCCATAATCTTTCTTCAAGTCATAAAAAACATCAGAAGGTCGTGTGAGCAGTTTGTCACATACTTGTTCTGAGATAACATCGAACACTAAATCAGACCCTGCCCTCGAGTTTTTTGGTGTCTGAATGGCAACACCGCAACTGTGCTCTGCGTTCCACTTACGAATGTAAAAGAACTCATCAACATGAAGGACTCTTATGTGTATAGACCACATACATCCTTTAGATTCCCTCATCGTGCACACAGCTGTAATCCGAACGGAGTCATTCTTCAGATACTTGAACCAGAATCCACATTCAACTGCATACTTACGAAGAATATTACAAAATTCAGCAGCCCCGCCTTCAAAGTTTTCACCCACATGTGTGATGCTATTAGCCTATGGAGCGGACATGTAAACTTTGTCAACATGAGGACAAAATTTGGGGAGTAAGTCATCTTGTTCATCGTCATCATCGAACTCATATCCTTCCCTCGGCAAATTGAATGTAACATCACATGGTTTCCGATTTGCGTCACCAAAACTGTTTGAACTTTGCTTGCATCGAGTTTCAATGACAACGTCAGTATGTCTTAAACGGAAAGACCGTGCAAGGGATACCATGTTTTCCATATCGATATCATTGTGTAATTTGAAACTATTGTATCCCGGAATCTTGAAAAATAAACACACATCAGCATGTGTGAGACCATCAAAAGTTTGACGGACAAAATTAACCAAATTATCAAACCAAAATGGAAATTTCAACTTCATGGCCGAGTTTGTACCATGGTAACAACACACCAACATAACATGAGCATCCATCCCTACAATATGCAAACAATGTAACAAAATGGTTTTAGATTACAATCAATGCAACGCACCAGACTATAACATACGAATATGTGTTAACAACCCCCCCACCCCCCTGTGTACTGCGCAAAACCTAGCCATGTGTATGACATACACATAAAATCAGCAATGTGTATCAACACATATTGAGTGTAAAAATCATATAAATTACACAGTAAGACAAACGTATAACACCCAAAACACCAATACACGACACCAATGTGTCATGTGGACAACGACGTATACGGCCGAAAGCCGTTAACACATTGAATACGAATGTTCCCAACCTCATACGAATGGGGAACAACGATTACAATATGAACATTATATGGCACACCATGCAATTAACCTAGACACACAACGCACACGAAAACACCCGAAACAAAACAATACCTCCAACACACCAGCACTGCTTCCGGCGAAACTCGAATCACCGTCTATCCACAAACACACCAATGACCAAAACACAGCGTCACATCAGCCAGAAAAACCCTAACACAATGAAGGAAACATATTGTACTTCCATATACACAACAAAACTCACACACACAAAAAAATCCACGTGAACAAAAAGGGTATAAATGACCAATACATATTACCAAACAAGGAAAAAAGGATCAATAGGACTAAATTCACTCACTGATAGAACCAATCAAAGCAACAGACACAACGTTGGGACCAAATGGTGCAATTGTTTGTGTGATGGGATTTATTGGTAAATATCCCCAAAAAAAAACTATTTTTATAACTATAAATATCTCCGGAATTTATTTTTTTATAAAAAAAAATATTAAAAAATAAAAAATAAAAAAAACTGAACAAGGCAATGTTCCAGTGCTGTGCATATGGTTCCTATGTTGTGCATGTGCTTTTATTCGAGTGACGTTGACCACTTAAAATTTTAGGGAGACTTTTTTTTTTTTTTGGTACAAATTAAGATTTTAGAAATAAAATTTTAAAAATGAAATCACATTTTCAAAGTGATAATTTTTAATTGTCAAAAGTTTAGCAATGAAATTGGATATTTAGTGATAAAATACGATCTTTTAGGATTAAAATTCTTTTCTCAAAACATAAATATTTTTTACACCAAATTTATTTTGCATTTATTAGTGACATTTTTAAAATTTTATCACAAAAAAATATTTTTCTAACTTTTCAGGCCAACCTTTTTATTGACGATTCTTGTGACAACAAATTCATATTCTACTATTTTTTACAATAAAATATTTTATTTTTACAGACAAAAAAAAAAAAATTAATCCCTAAAATGTTTATATGTTGTAATGTTTTGCAGTTTCTTTCTACATCAAATTCTCGACAAATAACAATCAATTTTGAACAACTATGACTTGTCCATTTCATATGATTTTACATGCACCTTCGAGGAGCCCACCAAATCCAAATGGGTGTTAATTAAGTACATAACTCGTGTTTAGAAAATTATTGGGTATTTTACGTGTTCATATTTCTTTATTAGTCATTATATTGATCATGCCTTTTTATCTTTCTCAACAGGCCCGGCCTTGAGGGCAGGCAAGAGAAGCTTGAATCTTAGGCTCTTAAATTTGGGTTGAAAATAGGGGCTACCAAATATAATTTTGTATTTTAAATATTAAAAAAAATGCTCAAATACTATAGGCCCAATTAAACATGGGGCCAAAAAAAAAAAAACACAGTCCACAGATTGAATGGGTTAGCTTTGTTATCAATTGAAAAGGATATGGTGGATAAATGCGATTATGCAAGCTTCATTAGTAATTTTGCAGCTAAAAATGTGAGAAGAATAATGTTTATGTGATAGTTGGTTCAATTGTAAATTGAATATTACTAAACTATAAAGCAACACGACCATATTTTTTTTTTTTTTTTTTGAGTATTTGTAATGATTGCTTCTTATCTTAATATATAAAAGTAAATTTTTGTTTATAATTTTAATGATTATATGTGTAAGTAAATTTTTTTGTGATTAGAAACAAATAAAAAAATTATAACTTGTCGTTTTATTCATGAACTTTTTTTTTTTTTCAATGTAAGAGAGGCCCCATTTTTTAAGTTCGTCTTGGACCCTCTAAATCTCAAGGCCGGAATCATAAGTATCATTTTCTCCACCAATCATAATATCCTAAACTACGTGACCGTAAAATACCCAATAATTTTCCGCTTGCCAAACAAATAACCAAATTTTTAATATGATTTTTCTCAAAATGTAATATTATTGTTTTGTATAAAAATATTGTTGGAGGAATAAAAATTGGGAAATTACAAATCATGTGTAATTTTAAAAAATAATTACATATTCATAGAAAATTTTATGACTTTAATAATTAAAATTTATAAATTTTATCATAAATCTTTTTCTTTTTTTTTTTAAATCATACATTGATTGGTTATTTCCCTAATAAAAATTTGTTTGAATATGTTTGTCAGAGTCAAAGAGTCCAAATATGAAGAAAACATTAGCTTATTCTCATTTAAAATAGTTTGTTCTTCCATAACAATTTGATTGTAAGGCAAGCATATATTCATTCATAGAAGCATTTGTGCTAGCAACAATACATATTCAACACATAATAATCAAATAGTAGAAAAACTTGTAGAGTAAGGTTTGGAAACACATCTTAAACGTCCTATCCTCTCAAGGAAATCCACCTCCAATGCCACCACCAGATCCTCCACCAAATTCGCCGCCAGCTTCGCCACCAAGTCCACCCCTGCCAAACCCTCCTCCGCCACCTCCTCCAGCTCCCCCACCAACCCCACATCGAAACCCACCACTACATCCCCCTCCAAAACCAGACCCACCACCTCCACCAAATCCACCGCCACCGCCACCGCCACCTCCAGCACCAACTCCGCCACCAAAGCCAGCTCTACCACCAGCACCAGCACCTCCCCCTTGCCCCCATCCTCCAAAACCTCCTCCGCCACCGCCACCTATACCGCTACCATGACCAAACAACTTTTCATCTTCAAAAGAGCCCTTTGAGGAGCTCACAAGCTTTCTAGCATTGGTGGAGCAAACAAGAGCACCAAGAAGAACAAGAAGAAGAAACTTACAAGAAGTCATCTTTTGCAAGTAGTGATTGTGAAGATAACTTTTTGATGAGAATTAAGAACTACAAAGAGAGTATTTATAGAGATGAGAAGAATAGTTAGCGGGTGAGAAAGTTTTAAATATGGCCATCTTCTCTCAGCCGAAGACAGAGACATGGAGAGGGATTAATGCATTCAACTGTAAGTTTGAAAAGAAAACCCTAACCCTAATAATCGTTGCCCCACCACCCCACGACTGACCTCTCCAAGTTTATATTAC
This sequence comes from Camellia lanceoleosa, assembly GCA_025200525.1. Lineage (NCBI taxonomy): Eukaryota > Viridiplantae > Streptophyta > Magnoliopsida > Ericales > Theaceae > Camellia > Camellia lanceoleosa. Next base: position 174,920,865 of record CM045764.1, on the reverse strand, counting down.
CATTCATTCAGAAGACTTTCCAATAATACCACAAACTAATCAAATGATAAAAAAATTTCATAAATTATTTTATGATATTTCTTTCATCAAACTTAATATTACTTGTGTGTGTCAATTTCCGACCACACTGCCAACTTAGTACTCAATTGGAGAAAACCGGCAGAATAGGTTAAGCCTAAACAACCTGCAACAGAAAGAAGAGATTCCGATGGTGGCTCGTCCACCCGGGAGCACTCCGACGATCAAGTCAATAAATCTCTCATAGATAATCAATAGCTAAACTCACAAGCTTGAGCATAAAAGCATACCTTAGACCCATGGGGGTGCCTCTCTTTTATAGCCAATACAATCCTAGTCCCCATAGGAGCCTAGCCCTAATGGACTTAGGATTACTGCTAATTTGGGACTCCCAGTGGGATTAGGATAAACTCTCTAAGAGTCTTATCTTTACCCAAACTGAAGTCTTCTCCCAATCTAGGAATCTTGTCCTATATCCGCTTATCTAGGATTCTGGTATCCTCGCAGATAACCTCGGCCTATCCGAGATAACCTCGGTATCATGACCAGGACACGTGTCACCTCGGCTGACACGTCGGCGTCACCTTGACACGTGTTGGTACTCAGAAAATATATCCCCACAACTGCCCCTTAGGTTCTATTACCTTGGCATTCTGAGGTGATGGAACCTATATCGGTACTTCCTGCTAGTACGTCGGCTTAAAATTTCTTCTGCCGAGATCATTTATTTCAGGCCGACATGCCTCCATTAAGACTAAGGACTCCAAGAGTTCTCTCTAACATATGAGCTGTCACGCATCACTTATTCAACTGTTTCATCCACGTGTTCCACCCTTACGGGATCGTACCTGTGACGCGCTTGTAAAGCCGTCTTGCGTTTGTGTGCGCCGTCTGACGTATACGTTCTTCTAGGTTTCATTTAATGATTTCTTTTGCCGTCGTTTCAAGTTTTGACAAAACTTTTTCCTCTCCTTTCATTTCTTCACTTTTCACTATCAAGTTCTTTCTCTCTCTTGTCTTTCCTCTTGAATCCGCTATTGTTCCAGCTTCGAGCTCTACAACTGCCTGCATCCCTTCATTCTAGTGAAGCTCTCGCCGCTCTGTTACTTCTGCAACCGTTGCCTGACTTCGGCGATCATTTCACCGGCTTCACGTTTTCTGGTAAGCCATTGTTCTTCTTGTTTTCAATTCCTTTATGCTCTCCATTATTCATTGCCGTTACTGCTTTGTTCAATACTTGACTTTGCGAATCATCTATCTGAATGCATTTATTCAATGGATTTGCTCTTGCCCATGTTTTGAATGTGTACTGTTCACCTTTTTCTTGCATTTTTCCCACTGTTCTTGACCTTGTACCCCTTGAACTCACTATGTTCTTGATAGTCCATCTTTGATCTTGATTCTGAAACTTGTTCTTTGTTTTCTGTTTTCTTGTGTCTTTTCCAGATTTGTGCCTTCAATCCTTGTTTCCATAGACTTAGGTTTTGGGATTTGTCTGTAGAACCCACAATTTTAGGAAAAAACTGAAACCTGTATTTACCTAAGTGTTTGCTGAGGTCCCAATAACCCTTTCAAAAATGTCTTTTGAAATCCAACCCCCTCGATTAAGCCGACATCATGGGTATGTGGAAACATAGGGTAAACACTCCATCCAAACTAGAATACTTTAGACAGGAGTTTGAAATCCCAGCCGACGACCATCTGAGGTTGGCTGGGGATGATGACTCCATCATGCCTACTGACGATTCCATGCCCTTCCCTGTAGTTGCATTTATTGAGTGTGGACTTCGGCTTCCACTCAACATCCTTTTTCGCGAGATTCTCTATTATTATAAGTTGAACCCCATGCAACTTGCCATCAATTCTTATCGAGTGATCAACAATATCATAGCCTTAGCTAAACAGGAAAACGCTAGGATCACCCTAGCCGATATTCAATACTGCTATACCATGTGCGGACTTAACTTGAAAGAAAAAGTTTACATTTATTACCTTAAGCTGAGGTCCACAGAGTTCAAAATCGTAGCCAACCTCCCAGACTCTAACAAGGGAGCTGGGGACGACTATTTCATTACTTCGGGGAAGTGGGAGTTTCCCCCAGATAAAGACCTCTATCTCTTCTCTCTCCCTCGATCAGTCTTTGTAGAGGGTAATGGTAAGAGCCTTGCATTCATACTTACTTATTTTTAAAGTCTTGCATACTTCATCTGTTTTTTAACGTCTGTTTTTTCTTGCAGCTGTTCCTAAGCCACCAAAAAATTTTCCTCAATCCTTCTTTCCCAGCAAGGATTTGAAGAAACTCTTAGACCTGCCAGTCTATAAACGGAAGGCGCCTCTGCTCTTTAATTTCATTCCCACATACAAATCAACTCTTCCCGACATTCCCAAGAGAAAAAAGAAGAAAAGCTTATCTCCTCCCTCTGCCACAACTCCACAAACCGCATCAACATCTCAGATAGACCAAGGATCAACCTCTGATCTAGTAAAACAACTGTCTACTTCGGCTCAATACCTGATCCCACCATCTCAGCGAAAACGTCATCGACGACTTGTTCTTGCAGCCGAGATGGGCCGCGCAAAACTAGTTACCAAAGATCTCTTAGCCAATATTCCAACTGATGTTGATGCTCAATCAACACAAGCCCTACCTCCACCAAAGCCGAAAAGAGTTAAGAAGGCTCAACCAAAGGCCAAAGTGACTCAGGTTGAGACTGAAGACACTTTGTTAATTTCCAAGCTGGCTCCAAGTGAAAAGACTGCCTCTGTTCCTATGAAGAGGTCTGCTGAAACACTTCCTTCTGAATCTACCAAGTCCAAGAGGCCGAGGTCATCTGCAACGACCTCGGGGTCTAAGAAGCCAGATGCCCCCTGGGCCCCCAAAATTACCTTAGAAGATAAGCCTATTATGGCTAGTAATAGCGCCAATGATATTAATGTCGGCGTTGCCCTCAATACTGCACTGCTTCTTCCAAGTGACCTGAAGCGAAACGCCGAGTTCAGTGAATATGAGAACTACGCTCTCATGCTTCAACGCTCTGTTCAGGTAAGTGTTGTTGCTTGGTACTTTTCTTTCTTCTTCTTTATTCCTTTTGCATGATTTTATACTTAGAATATTCTGCATGTCTTTAATATATTCTTCCTTCTTTATGCAATCTTCTCGGGGTGACTTATCTCAGTTTAACTTCAACTTGTAAATTGCTACAAATTTCAACAAGTGTTAAACAATGATCTCGGTTTAACTTCAACTTGTAAATTGCTACAAATTTCAACAAGTGTTAAACATAACATCGGTTTAACTTCAACTTGTAAATTGCTACAAATTTCAACAATTGTTAAACATAACATCGGTTTAACTTTAACTTGTAAATTGCTATAAATTTCAACAAGTGTTAAACAACTTTGTCTTCTCTCTGCCCTCTAATGTGAACCTGAGTTCCACTTGGGTTCTCATTATTCATGTCTTCCAGAAACCACATTATGCGTCTTTATCAGTCATAAGTATTGAAGAATTCTGCTAAAATTTTATTGATCTTGTCGATAAAAAACAAGTAATATCTAATGATGGAAAAATTTCAAATTACAAGTGTTCCAGGGTCTTGGCAATGCTTTTCCCTCATTATCTTCAAGCCGATATGCCCCATTGCCCAATACCGAAGTGATTCTGTAGGGTCCTTCCCAGTTTGGGCCAAGCTTGCCCTCCCTGGGATCCTTCTTGTGCCCGACGACTTTTCTCAGGACTAGGTCGCCGACTTGAAATTCCCTTAGATTAACCTTCTTGTTATAAGCTCCGCAAGTCGTTGGGTATGTCTTTGGTATCTCTTCTTTCTTCTACAAGAACCAGATTTCGGGCTAAGAGTACATCATTAGTCCCGTTCTCAACTCCCTGGGTTCTGATCCCTGGGATGCCGACCTCCAAAGGAATGACTGCTTCTGTGCCATAAGCTATAGCAAAGGGTGATTTCCCTGTTGATCTTCTCGGCGTAGTCCGATATGCCCAGAGTCCATTGGGTAATTCGTCTACCCACTTCCCTTTTGCTGCCTGTAGCCTCTTCTTTATCCCATCCAAAATTACTTTGCTAGATGCTTCTGCTTGTCCATTGCTTTGTGGAAAGCTTAGGGTTGAAAAATAGTTCTTGATCTTGAACTTTGCACAGAAGTTCTTGATCAGTTTACTGTCAAATTGAGTTCCATTGTCTGCAACAATTGCTCTTGGAATCCCAAATCTGGTGATGATGTTTCTCCATATGAAGTTCTTGACATCCACATCTCCGATCTTGGCAAGAGGTTCTACTTTTATCCACTTTGTGAAGTAATCTGTTGCTATCAGCAGGTACTTCCTTTGCCCAGTTGCTTGGGGCAATTGCCTAACGAGGTCCATCCCCCATTGGGCAAACGGCCAAGAACTGGATATAGGGTTTAGGTCAACAGCTGGCTGGTGTATCAAAGGTGCAAACCTTTGGCATTGTTCACACTTCTTCACGTAGGCTTCTACATCTTTTTGCATGTAGGGCCACCAATACCCCTGGGTAATGGCCCTGTGAGCTAGCGATTTGCCCCCAACGTGGCTTCCACAAATTCCTTCATGAATTTCATATAGAAAATCTTCAACCTGCAGAGGGTGTACGCACCTTAAAAGGGGTCCAGTGAAGGACCTTCTGTAGAGATGTCCTTCATTGCCGATCGAATCTTGCCGACTTCAACTGATCCTGTGCCTCCTTTCGTCATTATCGGCTTTCCTTCTTTTAGGAATGCAACAATTGCGTCCATCCAGCTTGGTCCATGTCTACGCACATTGCTTCACGCTCTGTGGTTACCGGTTCAATGCTTGGGCCTGACAAGTATTCAATCATTATTGTCCTTGTTTTTCCTGGTTGTATTGCATTAGCTAGGTTGGCCAATGCATCGGCATGGTTGTTATCATCTCAGCTGACTTGAAGCAGTCTGCAGTTCTGGAATGAGGCTGCCAGCCTGATGACCTCCTTTGCGTAGGCCGACATTCTTTCATCTCGGGCAGCAAACTCGCCCGTTGTCTGGTTAACTATCAGTTGTGAGTCACAGAAAACTATTACCTTATCTGCTTGTACTGCTGCTGCCAGCTTTAGTCCTGCAATCAATGCTTCATATTCTATCTCATTGTTTGAGGCCTTGAACCCCAATCGAATGAACTGTTCCAACACCTCTCTATCTCGAGATATCAGTACTACTCTTGCCCCCGCTCCCTGTCGATTTGAACTCCCATCAACGAACAGTCGAAAGGAGTTGCCGATGTAAGTGCTGCAGGGTCTGAGTTTTTCCTCTTTCCTTTGTTCTTTTGGCTTTGATTGGGCTTCTTTTTGCTTGTTTGGACATTGTTTATCTTGGCTCAACGGAGCCCGATGTTCGATTGATTCTGGCGTGAACTCGGTCACGAAGTCGGTCAGAACCTGGCCTTTGATTGTAGTTCTGGGCCTATACTGCAGATCATATTGGCCTAGGGCGACTGCCCATCTGGCTATTCTTCCTATCAAGTCTCCCTGCTGCAATAGGGACTTCAATGGATGCTCTGTCAGTACCACAATTTTATGGGCCTAGAAGTAATGGTTCAACCTCTTTGAAGCCATTACTAGAGCCAGTGCTAATTTCTCTAAGGGTAGATACCTCGTTTCTGCGTCGACTAGGGTTTTGCTTACATAGTAAACAGCCCTTTGCTCCCCTTTTTCTTGTCGGATTAACACTGCACTTATCGCATGTTCTGAAACTGCCAAGTACAAGAACAGCTCCTCCCCGGGTTTTGGATTCGAAAGAACTGGAGCTGTGGTCAGATACTTCTTCAGATCGGCTAATGCTTCTTCGCACTCTTCTGTCCAAAGAAAGTCTGTGGCTTTCTTCACTAATTTGAAGAAAGGTTTGCACTTGTCTAAGCTTCTGCTTATGAACCTATTCAGGGCTGCGGCCCTTCCAGTTAGCATCTAAACCTGTTTTGTCGACGTCGGGCTCTTCAACTCTAGGATGGCCTTGACCTGATCTGGGCTGGCCTCAATGCCCCTCCTGGTCACCAGGTATCCTAAAAACTTACTAGATCCAACTCCAAATACACACTTCGATGCATTGAGTTGGAGCCGATATGTTTTAAGAATTTCAAAGACTACTTTTAGATCAGCGAGATGACCTTCAGGCTGCTTGGTCTTAACGACCATGTCGTCGATGTAGACTTCAACGGTTCAGCCAATCAGGTGCTTGAACATCTTGGTTACCAATCTTTGGTAAGTGGCTCCTGCGTTTTTCAACCCGAAAGGCATTACTCTGTAGCAGTATAGCCCTTTGGGAGTGATAAATGCAGTCTTCTCTTCATCCGCAGGGTCCATAGCTATCTGGTGATATCTCCTGCAGGCATCCAGGAAGCTCATCCTTCCATGCCCCGAAGTGGCATCCACTAGCTGGTCAATCTTGGGTAGGGGGAAGCTGTCTTTGGGACAGGCCTTGTTTAAACTGGTAAAGTCTATGCAGACCCTCCATTTACTGTTTTTCTTCTTTACCACCACTGTATTGGACAGCCATGTCAGGTAGTGAACTTCTCTAATGGCCCTAGCCTCCAAAAGTCTGTCTACTTCTTCTTCTACCGCTTCGACATGTGTTAATGTCGGTCTTCTGGCTCGTTAAATTACAGATTTGGCCGACCTGTCAACATTCAGTTTGTGGCAAGTGACCTCAGGGTCAATGCCAGGCATTTCGTAAGGCGTCCAAGCAAACACCTCAATATTGGCTCTTAAAAAAGCTTCCAACTCTTTTTCTTCTTCTTCGGCTAAGCCCGAGCCGAGAAGAAAGTAGCGTTCTTCATCCCCATCCTAGACGAGGATTTTCTTTAGTGCCTCTTCGCTCTTCTCGGCTGGCTCCTTGCCAATGTCTTCTAGGACTTCCACGTCCTCATCTTCAATTTCTGCCTTTTCTGGCTCTCGTATGCTGCAGGTAGTCTTCATTGCTACCATGGAATAATTCTTTGCCTGCAGCTGATCGGCCCTGACTTCCTTTATCCCATGTTCTGTTGGGAATCGCAATAGTTGATGCAATGTTGAGGGAACTGCCCCCATTACATGCAACCATGGCCTTCCTAAGATGATGTTGTAAGAGGAGGGTGTGTCGATGATGGTGAATTCTGTCTTGATCTTTCTGGTGCCAGCCTGCGCCTCCAAGTTTACTGCTCCCAGTGGCCATGTCGGCGTTCCATTGAACCCGACCATTGGGGCATTGGATTGTTACATATCGTCTGGGTGAAGGCCGAGCTCCTTGTAACATCAGACGTACATGATGTCACAAGAGTTGCCTTGGTCAATCAGGATGAGTTTCACTTGGCACTCCCCAACCTGGAGGGATACTACCAAGGCATCATTATGTGGATACTGGACCATCTCTAGGTCGGCTTTAGTAAAGGTTATCATTGTTCCCTGGCATTCTTCTGCCCGATGTCTTTTCTCCCCGCCTTGATATACATGTTGTAGGTGTTTTACCTTCTGGGTCTCCCCTCTGATTTCGTTCTCGTTGACCTTTGAGTGAATCACATTGACCACCGGAGGTCCTCCTACCTGAGGTTGCTGTACTGGGAGAGGCAGAGCTGCCGGTGCTTGAGGCAATCTTGCCTGTTCTTCTCTTGTTCTGGCTTCGTCGACCAGATCTCTTAAATGGCCCAGCCTTACCAAGTCTTCCAAGTGTGCTTTCAGGGCTCTGCAACCTTGAGTTGTATGCCCCTCTTCATTGTGGTAGGCACAGTGCCTGCCGACGTTCCTCCCCATGAATTCCCCTGGTGCCCTTGCTGGTGCTCTAAAATAGGGCTGGTTCCAAATTTGTTCCAGGACTTTGTGAATTGGGACTCGGAACACAGTCGTCATTGCCTGTACAGGCCTCAGGTCTGCTTCTTGCTTGTTCGTTCCGTTGTTACCTCAGCCTCGTTTCGGCGAGCCGTTTCCTTTCTCTTGCTTTATCTCCTTAGTCCCCGATGTGTCTTCCTTGGCTATGGCATACTTCTCGATTCTCGCCATGAGCTCTTCCATGCTTTTTGGCAAAGTTTTTGCCAAAGATTTCCGTAATGGGCAGTTGTCTTTTAGGCCGTTCTTGAATGACACGACCGCTACTTCTTGATTACACTCTGGTATTCGGTTGAATACCTCATAGTATCTTTTTGCATAGGCCCTAAGGCCTTCATCCTTACTGATCTTCAGAGCCATTAATGTGTCCACCCTTAATGGCTGCAGCTTGTTTGTCACGAACCTGGCCACGAACATCTCGGCCAGGCCTTTCCAAGTCTTCACGCTTCCCTTCGGTAGTTTGTGGAACCAATCTGATGCAATCTCCCCGAAGGATGAGGGGAACACTTTGTAGAGCAACGGCTCGTTCCTACTATACAATGCCATTGAGTTCAAATATAATCCGACGTAGAAGTTGGGGTCTGACTTACATCGTATATTTGAAACCTCGGCATACTGAATCTCTTCGGCGCCTCAAATCTATCCAATTCCACCGAGAATGGTGTCCTCGGCTTATCTGGGGAGTTTACCTCGGCGTAGGCATTCTGTTGCTTCCTCTTGAGGTAATCTCTTAAGTCTTCTTTTGTCCTCCTAGGAGCTCAGCTATCTCCTACTTTCAGTCTTTTCGGCGCACTACTTTCAGCTTCGTGGTAAGTCCTCTTCGACCCTTCACCATGAGTTGTGTCGAAGCACAGGGCCTGCCCCTGAACATGCCGATATCCCTTGGGGTCTGCTTCCTTTGTTGGATGCATCCTCCGTGATTCTTCTCTTCTTGGCTCCCTTCGTCCGACCTCCCTAGAAGGTCAGTGAGAGTGTCTTTCGCTCCCGTTGTGCTGAGGGGCTACGGGGATTGTTCTCTGCTCTCCCTTCTGGGCATTGGCTGCTGGAATTGGCGTGTCCTGCAGCGGGAATGGTGGCTCCAAGATGCTATTTTGCATCATGAAACTGACCACCGACTGCAGGTCTGCCAATTTGTTAGCCATCTCCTTCATCTCTTCATCCCTCCGCAGGCATCTATCCTTCCGTACCTGGAGGTCGTCTTCGTTGTAGTAGCCACTTCGATTTGGTTTCTTTGGTACGTCGCTAGTCTGGCCGACGTCTTTCACTCCGTGATTCTAGTCACGAGTTTCTGCGTTGTATTCGTCTCCTATGACATCAAGGTCAATAGGTCTCCCATTCCTAGCAGGAGTGTCGTCCCCAATCCTTTCCTTCTGTCCGTTGCTGGCCATCTATTCTCTTTTCGTTCCCACAGACGGCGCCAAATTGTGTGTGTCAATTTCCGACCACACTGCCAACTTAGTACTCAACTGGAGAACACCAGCAAAATAGGTTAAGCCCAAACAACCTGCAAAAGAAAGAAGAGATTCCGGTGGTGGCTCGTCCACCCGGGAGCACTCCGATGATCAAGTCAGTATATCTCTCATAGATAATCAATAGCTAAACTCATAAGCTTGAGCATAAAAGCATACCTTAGACCTATGGGGGTGCCTCTCTTTTATAGCCAATACAATCCTAGTCCCAATAGGAGCCTAGTCCTAATGGACTTAGGATTACTTCTAATCTGGGACTCCCAATGGGATTAGGATAAACTCTCTAAGAGTCTTATCTTTACCCAAACTGAAGTCTTCTCCCAATCTAGGACTCTTGTCCTATATCCGCTTATCTCGGATTCCGGTATCCTCGCAGATAACCTTGGCCTAGCCGAGATAACCTCGGCATCATGACCAAGACACGTGGCACCTCAGCTGACATATCGGTGTCACCTTGCCACGTGTTGGTACTCAGAAAATATATCCCCACATTACTCATAATAATTTCTTGCATCTTTAGGGTTTGTTTTCATGAATAGCTACTAACTCATTTCACGTAGTAGTAAGTGTCCTCTTTCTGTGTAGTTTTCTCTCATCCTATCAACTAGTATCTTTATATTTTGTCTCTTGTGTTATTTTGGTTTTACACTTTTAATTAGTTTAAATTTGTCCTTTAATTTTAGATGATATGTCAATTTGGTCCAATTGATAATGATATTAATATTTTTAATAAAAAAATTATTATTAAATTTGTTGAGATTAACTCATTAAATTTAGGGCTGGTTTGGGAACTTTAAAAAAAATCAAAAAGTCAAAAAGTTATCAAAAAAGTTAAAAAGTTATCACTATTCATCCAAAAAAATATTAAAATATTAAAATACAAATCAACTTTTTGGCCTATCAATGTACTGACATCAAAGTAACTGCAATGAAAGGAAAAAAAAAATTACATGTGTACATTCACTAAGTTGAATGGTAAAGTGTGGCCTGTGGAGGCCCACCAAGGTCCTGTTTTGATAATCCGAACCGTTCAATATGTAGAACTCGTCTAATACTAGATGCTTGTAAAAAATCACGTATATCAGATATCGCTAATTATATGATCAAATCAGTTTTGTATAAAAAATAAATGGTGTTATAGTTAACAGTTGACAAAAAAAACTAACACGATCAAATAGCTATCGATATCCAATGAACGTAATTTTTTTTAAGCATATAGTACTCGACAAGTTCTACACATTGAACGGTTCCGATTAGAAAAAAGGACCCGTGATGGGCCCCCACAGGCTGAACAACACAATCCAATCAAAGCCCCAAAAAGGAGGTAATCTTTTCTCATCTACTCACCCAGCTGACTGCACTGCCAACCCGTACGGCCTACTACATCATCTTTTCCTACACATTTATATAATTTTTTAATACACATTTTTTATAAAAAGTCAAAAAGTTAACCCAAACATCCATATTTTTTTCCTCAACTTTTTAGTCCAAAAAGAAAAAAAAATGCATTTATTTAAGACACCACAAACAACCCCTTAGTAAGTTCATTATTTTGCCCTTAAAACTATAACATATAACATTTATGTGCGTATTTTCTATTTAAAAAAAATGTTTAGAGTAGCAATCAATTGAACCAAATTGTAACACATTCATAAATTTAAGGTCAAAATCAAACCAATTAAAATTATAAAAACTAAAATGACACAAGGAAGAGCACAGTATATGAACTACCGTCATAATTTGTCCCATTATATGTTTGTAATAGAATATTTCTATTATATCATCTAAGAATTATAAAATAATTATGAGAATTTATCACTATTTTAAATTTAAAATTTTGATAATATAATAGAGATCCTCCCTTATAGTTTTGCACCTTTCATGGTTGCTATGAATGTGTATCCTACACTACAACATATAAGAGTTTTAGAGATCAAATATTTTGATCTCTAAAAATATAAATTTTGTTGCAAAAGACATTTAAGAACTAATTTCTATCGTCATGAGAATAGTCGTTAAAAGATCATCGCAAAAAGTTAAAAATAAGGCTTTTAGTGACAATTTTGAAAATGTCACTAATAAATAGGTTTCTAGGGACAAAATAATTTATTCTCAAAATAGTTTATTTTTTTAGACAAAAAAATTTGTCCCAAAGGGATATATAATAATTCATCACTAATGTTTAATTTTCGTTGCTAAAAATATAATAACGACACTTTTCGCAACAAAAATATTTGATTCTTAAAAAATAATTTTATCCTTAAATTTTAGTCTTTAAAATCTTAATTTTTTGTAATGCTATGCCATTTGGCGCACGTTATTATTGTTACCGCAAAATTTTATTTATAATATATATATATAAATTGTATAACAATAACATTTTTGTAATCACAATAAATTTACTTCACGTATTAAATTCAAGGGAAAATTATTGATAAATCCCATTTAGAAGTGTTTTAACCCAAAAAGTCCATGAAGGAATTTTTTAACCCATTTAGTCCCATGTATGTATAGTTTGATTCCATGAAGTCCTTTTTCTTGATTTACACTATTTTCTTGGACACTTATGCCCTTATATTTAATTTTGATACCCTTATAAATATTTTTTGAACGGTTATCAATTTTATGATGTGAACATTCATGTTTTAAAATTCACATTAGTAGGAATGTAAAATTGGCCCGTGGGCGGCCCGAAACCCGCTCGCGAGCCGGGGTGGGCCCGGCCCGTTGACAATGTGAATATTCACATTGACATGTTAACATTTACATTAATAGGAGTGTAAAATTGGCCGCGTCCCATGGCGGCGCGAAACCCACCCGCGGCCCGGGGCGGGCCTGGTCTAACCCGTTGACAATGTGAATATTCACATTGACATGTTAACATTCACATTGATAAGAGCATAAAATTGGTCCGCGGCCCATGGGTGACCAAAAACCCGCCCATGGCCCGAGGCAGGCTCGGCCCGGCCCGGCCCGTTGACAATGTGAATATTCACATTGACATGTTAACATTCACATTGATAGGAGTGTAAAATTATCCTGCATCCCGTGGCTGCCAGAAACCCGCCCACGGCCCGTGGGTAGCCCGGCCCGGCCTGTTAACAATATGAATATTCACATTGACATGTTAACATTCACATTGATAGGAGTGTAAAATTAGCTCGCGCTTCGTGGCTGCCCGAAACCCGCCCACAGCCTATGTGCGGCCCCGGGGCGGACCCGGCCCGACCTGTTGACAATTTGTATATTCACATTGACATGTTAACATTCACATTGATAAGAGTATAAAATTGGCCAACGGCCCAAGGCGGGCCTGACCCGGCCCGTTAACAATGTGAATATTCACATTGACATGTTAACATTCACATTGATAAGAGTGTAAAATTGGCCTGCAACCCGTGGGCGGCCCGAAGCCCGATTGCAGCCCGAGGCAGGCTTGGCCCGACCCGTGACAATGTGAATATTCACATTGACATGTTAACATTAACATTGATAGGAGTATAAAATTTGTCCACTACTCGAAGCTTGCCCGCAACCCAGGGTAGACCCGGCCCGGCCCGGTGACAATGTGAATATTCACATTGACATGTTAAAATGCACATTGATAGGAATGTAGAATTGGCCCGCGGCCCATGGGTTGCCCAAAGCCCGCCTACGGCCCGGGGCAAGCTCGTTTGGGTCTGGGACCGAGCATGTCCAAGACGTTAGGTTAGGGCCTAGGTCATCACTTTGAATCCTGGCCCGGCCATCGGCCCGCTTAAGGCCCATTCAAGGCTCAATCCGAGGCCCAGCCCGCTCGAGGCGCAATGTATTTTTTTGTGGAAAATAATAAAATTTTGATTGAAAAAATTAAAAAAAATTATAAAAAAAAATGGCCAGGCCCGCCCAAGCCCGACCTAAGCTCGAGGCTAGGCCCAGGCCCACCGACACGACCCGAGGCTCGATCCATTGGCTCATCCAAAGCTCGAATACCCTTGTGCTAGGGCTAGGGCCTGGGCCTAATTTTTTGGCCCGTGAGCCGGCCCGACCTGGCCCGAGAAAGACTCGTTTGGGTCCAGGCTCGAGCCTAGTCCAAGACCCTAGGCTAGGGCGTGGGCCATCACTTTGAAGCCCGCCCTGGCCCATCGGCCCGGTTAAGGCCCATTCAAGGCTCGGTCCGAGGCCCGGCCCGCGTCGAGGCCTAGTGTCTTTTTTTGTGGAAAATAATAAAATTTTGATAGAAAAAATTTTTAAAAAATGGCTAGGCTCGCCCCAGGCCGCCCACGGGCCGTGGGCGGGTTTCGGGCAGCCACGAGACACGGGCTAATTTTACATTCTTATCAATGTGAATATTAACATGTCAATTTGAATATTCATATTGTCAACGGGCCGGGCCGGGCCCGCCCTAGGCCGCTGGCCAATTTTATACTCTTATCAATGTGAATGTTAACATGTCAATGTGAATATTCACATTGTCAGCAGGCCGGACCGCTTGTGGGCCAATTTTATGCTCTTATCAATGTGAATGTTAACATGTCAATATAAATATTCACATTGTCAACGGGCCGGACCGGGCCGCCCATGGGCCGCGAGCGGGTTTTGCGCCACCACGAGACGCGGGCTAATTTTACACTCTTATTAATGTGAATGTTAACATGTCAATGTAAATATTCAGATTATCAATGGGCCGAGCCCGCCCCGGCCCGACCTGAATTTTTCCGGGCACCCACGAAGATCAACATAGGCCGGGGCCCTACACATGGACAATATGAACATTCACATTGACGGTGTGAACATTCACATTAGGGGTAGTTTGGTAATTATGTCACCCATAGGACTTATTGAAACATAAGAAAATAATGTGAACTAAATGAAATATAAGTAAATGAAAAGGGTATTTTGGTCTTCTTATCTCAAATAGGACCTAATAAAATAGTCAAAGAGAATATGAATTGAATGGAATAAAACTCTTAGAAAGCTAAAAAGCTCCCTAAATTCAAGTTCGACTTTCATCAATACTTTCCATTTGTCCAGATTATACGAATGAAAAATTTCACTTAATTCTAGAACAGAAATGCTTCCTACCCCCACTGGGGGTCGACCCCCAGTGAGGTGTCACTCCAAGAGTGGACCCAAAAAAAATTGTTTTTTTTTTTTTTTTTTTTTTTTTTTTTTTTTTTTTTTTTGAGTTTCAGCAAATAAGGGGTTGCCACCTCAGTGGGGGTTGACCCCAGTGGGGGTATGTAGCACGGTTGATTCTAGAATTTGTATTAGACTCCAAAAAAAACGCTAGTGCAATAACGAGGTCAACCCAAGTAAAATAAATAAATAACAAGGTCAAAGTCGTTATTACAAAAAAAAAAAAAAATACTCTTTTCTTCTTAAAATAATATTTCTTTTTAAGAATTTTAATTTTTTTTAGTAGTATAATTACTACACTTTAAAAATATTAATTTTTCAAAATTACTCTTTGATTGTACATTATTTGAGAAATATCAATTGTCATACTCCCTCCGTCCCAAAATATTAGTCTCTTATTCCATTTTTTATTATCCCAGAATATTAGTCTATTTTCAAAAATCAATGACTGAAATAATATGAATTTTCTATTTTGTCATTCTTTTAAATTCATTAATAACACAAAAGATACCATTATGACAATTGATATTTTTAAAAAAATTGCACTATCAAAGGGTATTTTTGAAAAATTAATATTTTTAAGGTATAATAATTATATTACTAAAAAAAGTTAATTTTCTCATAACGGACTATTATTTTGAAACATAGAGAGTAATTGTACTTTTTGTGTTAATAAATTTAAAAAACAAAAATGCTAGAGATCCCAAAAATTTTATCAAAAATTTTACTAAATATCTTATATGGGTGTAAGACCCACATGGACCCACATTGTGTGAGTCTTACATTCATGTAAGACATTTAGTAAAAAATTTAAAGTCTCTAGTATTACTCTTTAAAAAAAAAAAAAAAAAAAATTATATTATTTTAATTTTTAAAAAATAAATAATATTTGAAAAAAATAAAAATTAATATTTTAAGAGGGTGGGAGTAATGTTATCAGTGTGAAAAGGTGCGTGGGATGGGTGCATTATTAATGGGAAAATATCTCGTAGCTCAAATTTTGTGATTCAAAAGTGGTTTAAATAGTCAAAACAACGTCGTTTTAGTCATTTTTATGTTGTTCTGTACTCAAAACGACGTCGTTTTGACCATTTGAGTCACTTTTGAATAACAAAATTTGAGTTAAGTAGCATTGTCGTTATTAATGCTTACGACTCAGAGAACTTTGCCGTCTCTCACCTCATAATTGTAGGGTCATACTCCACTTCCAATTAAAGCCTAAAGTCAAAGCTCTGCTGATTGGTTTTTTTCTCTCTTTCTTTTTATTTTTGAGTAATGTTACAATAATTATATAATTTTATGTATTAATTTAATTATTAATATTACATTTAAAGATAAGAAAATGTTGAATTGACACGTAAAATATAAATATAATATAATATAAAAAATAAAATGATTATAACATTATTTTCTATATATTTTTGGGCGGTTTGATCTCTGGTGTTGGCTCGTGGTCCTGGTCGCTAGAAAGCACGTGATGGGCAACAATTTACCTTCCATCCAAACACGCCCTTATGCCAAAAACATTATCCAAACTTACTTGGCTGCAGCACATCCATCTATACAGATACCTAAATAGAAACTCCCAAGAAAAAAACAGAATTGTTTCAGACTCTGAATATCATCACCATGACTATGATTTCCGTACAACATTTTCACTCTCCAATCTATCCCATCCTTTCACACCCCAAATATACGCAACAACTAAAACACACAGCTAAACTGCTTTGGCTCACCAGCAATCAGCCTACTAGCCATCTTTACAAGTATCAAAACACTTCTCTGAAGACAAAGGCTGTAACAAATTCACTTGCTCTTGGTGTCTCTTCCGTGGCCAAACCCGCCGACATATCAATCTTACTCCAGACAAGGTCAGTTGTCAGTCATTACATTCTGTGTCATTCATGAACAAAATTGAAATCAAATCACAGCAATACCTAATGCATTGAAAAACATGTTTGATAACGATGACAGTGCTGTACTCCTGTTCGTGTACTGGATTGCCAATTTTATCGTCCCAGATATCATCTTGAAAGATCTCCAATCCAATCAGGCAAGCAAAGAACAGAAACCTAACGATGACGATACCTGAGAAGTTGAGAATGAAAGCAAATCGGCAAGAAGTGAAAGCGAAAAAAAGGCAAGAAATGACATGGGCTTCCTGGCAACTTGAGCTAGTGAAGATCAAAGAACTTTTTCATTTCTTCTTTCCATTCAAAAAACAAAAAAATCAGAAAAATCCAATATCAAACAAATGTCAACCCTGAGCTGTTGTTCTAAAACAATTTACATTTACAAGTGAAATTGAGCACATTTAAACAACTGTCCAATCATTTTCAACAGAACAAACTGGTTTTTCAGCGGAGGATGGGGCATCAGGCCTAGGAGGCTTCTTTGAAAATATGGATGAGAATGATTGGCGTGTTGCGTTATCTTCACCATTCTTCTGGTCTTTCAATGCTGGTTTACCCGAGTGCCTATCTTTGCTGCCAAAGATGACGCTAAGCCTTTTGAACCGGCGTCTTGGTTCACCTGCAGTGGTGGTGGTTTCCTCAGGCTGCTTTATCATCTTTACAGCTTCCTCTGGCTTGAGTATCATCATCTCCACTGTTTCATAGACCTACACAAATTTTAAACTAATGAGTTCCGACAATTAATCAACTTCAAGTACAATTACAACCATTTTGCTTTCGTCATTAATTTAAATTCAAATCTGAGCAGACACAGTATACAGAAATAGTCTTCCGGAAGTATTGGGGTATTTATAGCCCAAACCGCGTAGTCACACATTTTTTGCAAAAACTTATAAAACCTAAAAGCCAGTTCATAAATCTCTAGTCAGTTGTGCAAACCTACCTGGCATATGTCATCAATTTTCTCAGACCAGACACTGCCTTGACAAGTGGTTATAATGTAGTCTTTGCACTCACAGAACAGCTTCGATAAATTATTGTTTGTGGAGAGTTTCTCCTCAGCAATTACGAATCCGCAACCCAGCTGAAAATTTTAGAAAAATGATACATAATAAGACAATGAAAGAGTCATGCTTTAGTAATTTAGAATTTGCCACCTCTGCTAATGGCCTAAGATGCAAATTACTCACTAATGCCACAAACTTACGGTTAATGACAACTATCACTGCAAGAATAGAACATTCAATTTATATTTATATATATATAGAATGAAATTTATTAAAAATTAATGGAAAAAATGTAATAATGCATGATGAGTAGATGACTTACAAGAGAAACAAACAATTGTTCAAAAAGCTCAGAAGGTGGAATATCCTCCAAGTCATTCAGAATCCCTTCCCTGCAGAGTAAAGCACCATGACAGCCTTTATAATTGAGATCCAAATTTTAAGGGTCCATTTGATTGTCACAAAAATATGAATTGGCCAATTTTAGAAATAGCTCATTCATGAATTAAGATATGTATGGTTGTGAAAAGAAACAACTATAAAATCTTCTAAAACATGGGATTACTAATCTAAAACAAAGATATTCAAAATATGTTATGTTCACAGTTCAACACTAACAAAAACTTGAATTTATTCATTTATAAATTAAAATATTCAGAATTAGTTAATTCAAATGAAATAATTTAATTTGCTCAACCAAAAGGGCCCTAACATGATGGCATTAACTAAAATCTAGCAACTTACACAGCCAAGTCCTCATCAAAGAGGGGTGCTTGTTTAACAGCTGGTACTGGCTTTGCTGTCTCCCACAATTCACGCCACAAATTACCTAAACACCACAGAGCAACCGTTTAGGAGAGCAAATCTATGATGCGATAGCATATAAATTTTAGGTTTGCGTAATTATGCAGTGCATGATGAAGTAAGAGGATTAACCTTCCTTCTGCATTCGACTACTTAGTTGACCTTTGGTAGACAATAAATCACCATCATTAGATGTGACTTCAGCTTCACCACTCGGCTCCATTTCTGTCCAATCAGGTGGGGAATGCCACCTTACAAAATCTTCCAAAATACAACCTGGATTTGCAGCCTAACATAAGATCAAAGAAAAACAGAATTGAGTGTTGGACAATATCCTGACCTTTTTAATTCTTTTACCACAGTACCATGTATATAGGCCTCTACATTACCCAAAAAAAAAAAAAAGAAAAAACATTTTCATTATACATCACCTTAAAAGCCTGCATGTCCGAGAGGAGTTGTGAACACCCAGCACCAAGACTGAACATATAAAAGCATCAATTTGTCAAAGAATGCCTCAAGAGGAAAGGAGAAATATTAACTATATAAAAGTAATGTAGAGTGCATATTACGAAACAATAAACAACACTGCCCTTTAGAAAACACGTTTCTCCGAGTTCTGTGTGGTTGGGTGTCTAGGCGGGTGGATCCAGATTTGTTTTCTTTTTTAGATTTCATAGATCAGGGCTCCTGTTTTTGTATTCTTTAGCATCTTCTTGATGCTCTTGGTTTAATAAATTTTATTTATCAATAAAAAAATTAAACACTGCCCTTTGCCAAGTTTTTGGCTCTTATAGACTTGACACTTGTACATTTTCAATCAACAAAAACAAAAAAGAATTGCAGTTAAACAAAACAATAGGATTTCATAGATCTAAATCCCGGTTTTCTCTAACCATGGAACTTTGCACTAGCACACGTTATCTCTCAACTCTTGATTAATAATGCCACTTCCTTAATAAAACCAAGCATTGACTCAAAATTGCTAATTTATTGAAGAACTAAAAGTATGAGGTAAGTAATCAACAATTCCTCGTCAGTTGCTAAAACAATCGATCTTACACTGTCACCAAGCAACATCTATAGTCCTTTCTTTCAATTTGAACTATTTTGATTTATCAATCAAGTAAATACAAGTTCAACATCAATGTCACATTTTCAACGAGGAAATCTAAAATCAACTGCACCAACCAGGAAAAAGGGGCTGCAAGATGGTTGGGAAGCTCAAATTAACAACATTAGTTTCCAATACAGCTACAAAATCAAATATGGCCTTGTTTGGTTTGTGTTTCTAAAAAAAATTGGGAAAAATTCTCTACAAATAAGTTTTCAAAAGTAATTAAACCAAACAAATTTTCTCAAAAAAAATTTCCAAAACTTGTTTGGTTTACAAATTTTCTAAACAAATCTCTCTCTCATACACATCAAATCAATCACTTTTTCCAAAACTCTCTCTCAAAATAATTTTTCAAAACATCTTTTGAAAAAAAACCAAACCAAACAAATTTTCGTACTTTTTATCTCAAAACATGTTTCTCAAATACAAACCAAACAAGGCCTGTCTTCAAGTAATGCAATAAGTTGTATCTGAAAAATAGGCCAGTTAAATGGTATTTACTCAATACACTGACCTCCCTGTTCGTAGCACAAGCTCCTCTGTTTCTTTGATAAGATCTTCTGTAAGCAACGGTCCTTCCTACATTTGCAAATGTACACAGATCTGAACAATAAGATGAAGTTAAAAAAGGTAATTATTATAGCTTGATGGATAGGCCAAACCTGCATATCAGGGGTATAAACAGGTTCCCCATTTTCCAGCATTGTTAAATTGTCAGATTGTTTATCAGTTCCTAGTCGGAGAACAAGTTCCCCTGGGCTAATTCTAGCATACAAAACAGGGGTCACAGGAACGGTGCCTTCAGAAACAGCTGATTCTTCAACGTTTGAACTAGCTTGCCTAATTACAGATTCTAATGACTCAGTGGCAATGTTGCGGCGCCTTTTTCTGGAAATACAACAGTTGATAACCTGTAATTTCTGATAGATAAGACATGAATTTAAGTCTGGAATATTGTCAGGAGGGATGCCAGGAACATATTGCCCTTCAGACCAAAGTCTTCTCAGCTGCAAGTCAAAGGATTCACAAATTACCCATCAGCTAAAGATTAGTGAGAAAGTAGCATGGTTTATTCTATCTCAACTAGCAGTAAAGTAGTCAAACTCAGACATTCATCAATACCAAATTTGTTTGAATGGCATACAAGGTGAAATTAGAAGTTGAATGCCACAGAGGAATTTAATTATCTTGTGAAAATTTGAGATGTATTTACTAGTTAACTCCACCATCAGGCAAACATGGATCAATTTTTTACGAGTTATGTAATTGTTTTAAAAAAACGCATAACCTCTGTACACCAGATGCATAGTATTAAACTATAAACCCTCTACAGAAGAAAGTTCTCCCAATGGGAATACAGCAATTACAGGTAAAGCTCTAGGATTGTTGCACCAAAAGTAGGTAGTCTTTAGGTCAGTCCACTGGAAATGACACTTCCTCTTTCAATTATATATTTATTTTACTTTATTTTTTTGTGACACATGCACTGGAAAGGTAAATTTATTACAGGACTGTATAGTTCAATTGTGGGACTGATATTTTATCCTCTTACAATCTTTTCCTGAATGAATAGTAGCTATGAAGTTCAACTCCATGAGTTTTCTGGAGTGGTGATGCACCTTTATAACATCAATATCCATACCTATTACAAAGTGAAATGAAAGAAGAAGCTATGATAGGAAGTCTATACTAAAAGTTGGAAAAGTTGAAGCATGATGAATGACTTTCAGAAGTAAACTGACAAGAGTAGGAGGGTGTTTGGGATGATTTAAATAAGTATAATTTTTGACTTTTTACGAAAAAATGTGCAAGTAAAGAGATGATGTGCCTAAAAAGATAAAAAAGTACACTTTGTAGGGGATGCCAAATTGTTCCTTGGTTGAGGCTAATTTAAATGCTCAGCTTCAGTACATTCACATAAGCCTAATAGACATGTTAAATGAAATTTTACAGAGAATGACAGTTTTCATGGATCAAAACTATCCATCGTGCGCTGTATTAACTATGTCAAACACATAAATTTAATAACGATGATGCGCTAAGTTGCTGGAAACACAAATTTGCAAATACGCGTGAGCAATAAACAATTTATGTCTTCAAGAGATGAGTAAATTTAAGTAACATAAATCACTTATTAATGCATTTTAGAACAAGCAGCATTGATAACATAGGTCACAGTTTCCTTTGTCATCTACCTTTCATATTAATATGATATACATTACACTTACTTCGCTAACAACCTTGTACCAAAAGAATGCCATTTTCCGTAGGGTTTTAAAGGTTCCAATGACTTCAGAAAGTCTAACAACAAAGCTTTCTGGAGGAGCACCATGGATATCCTTTGGCAAAGATGTCATGTTTGTTGGTATATCTGAATCAGTGCCAATCTTCCTACCAGGAAATTGTCCTTCTGCGAATATCTTGCATATATTACAACGGAAGTGAAAGATCATAAAGGGATAATGCAAAATGCAAAAACAAAAATAAATAAATAACGATGTAATGGGCCTGTTTGCTACAGATTATTCTAAACTGAAAGCTGATACTCTAAGCAAAAACTAAAAGAACCCCTCCCCCAACCTAAGAAACATGAACACGGACAAGGACATGGGACTTGACAATTTTGAAAAAAATTGGATATGAACACAACGGGGATATGGGGCAAAATGAAGCACGGACACGGCAGGGAACGCGGCAAATTTTTTAATTTTTTTATAAATATTTTTATTTTAATATACATTAATTATTTTATTTATTTATTATATTTTTTAAATAATGTGTTCTAATTAATTTTTTTATTTTATTTTACATACATGTATTTATTTATTTTTTATTAATATGTATAAGTATATATTATCTTATAATATGTATTATATATTATCTTATAAGTATATTATATGTTATATAATAACTATTATATAATATATAATAATAATAGTTATATATATATATATGAGTCGAGAAGATAAAGACGAGAGAGAGAGAGAGAGAGAGAGTGATCGATCGCGATCGCGATTGCAAGGGAGAAAGAGAAGGCGATGGCAAGAGAGAGAGAGCGCTCTGAGAAGTCGAATCGAAGGGCTCTGGATCATCAAAGTCGAAAGGAGTCGAAGTGGACTGGATCGTCAAAGTCGAAGGCCTATCGCTAGTCGAAATGGACTGGATGGAGGTCGATTGGCTCGAGATTGAAGTCATGAGAGAGCAAGGCTTACGGCGCCGACTAGGTTTGTACTCCTTTTCTCTTTTATTTACTCTTCTCGCCGACCGTGTCCCATGGCGTGTCCAGATTTGGACACGTGTGTCCACGCCATGTCTCCGCCATGTCCCTTGCAATAAAAATTAAATTAAATTAAGGGGACATGCCATCTAGCGTGTCGCATACATGTCCTCGGCGTGTCCCCGTGTCCTCGGTGTGTTCCCGTATCCGACACCACCACGGCTTCCATTTTGGCGTGTCCATGCTTCATAGGGCAAAAATAAAACTTTTATATATATTTTTATCTTCTATGTACATGAATATAAATTTAGGGCACAAAATATAAGAGGCATCAATGTATATGTGAGTATATTTTTATTTCCACTTTCCTCCATCTTTGTTTTCATATATTTTACTTTGACCCCTAATCAACTTTCTAATTTTATTTTTTATTTTTTTTAAATAAGAAAGAAACTCACAAAGATGTTTGACACCGACACGCACTTATATTTTATTTTTTATTTTACTTTGACCCCTAATCATCTTTGTTTTCATATATTTTACTTTGACCCCTTATCAACTTTCTTTATTTTATTTATATATATATATTTTACTGAGACGTGTCCAAACACAAGACATGCACTTATGTAAAGTGTCCCCAAAATGTCCTAGAAAAAAAGAATAATTAAAAAAAGTAACATATCCCATACGTGTTTGACACCGATATGGCACCCATTTTGAAGTATTGGTGCTTCATAGGCCCCAACTTCAGGATAATCAACTTTTTGCGACTTGTTTAAACTATTTCACAGAATAAGTTGTAACCAGAAGTTACAACAAACGGTCTGGCACATAGTCGGGGAAAAATAAATAAATAAAATAAAGACATGCACAGCCCATTAAGCTGCAGCAAACAGCACAAATATTCATTTTGGCATTTACAAAAGTCACCAAATTGAGCATATACCTGCATCAAGCAGTAAATTTATCAGAGAAAGAAGTTTCTCATCACCACCAAACTCAGTGGAGAAATTTTCTTCCTTTTCACGTAGCACTAATGACTTCACTGCAGAGATGGCCCTCTCCCTCACAGGCGAAGAACCTCTGGATGATGCTAGAAGATCTTTCACTGAGTTAAACTTCTTTCCTGCCCTGAAGGAGTCCAGACAAAAACTGAGAAGGGAAAAAAATGTATAAACACAATTTATGGCACAACATTCAGAAACACCATTTGAGAGCAAAGATTGGTTCTTATACAATCCTTTACTAACAATGGCATTATGAAAGGATACATCCAAAATAGGCAAAGCATCCTTTTGCAGCAAATTGAAGAAAAATGAAGTCCCAGATAGTAACCATTTATACATATATGTATGTATGTATATACATACATTTATCAGTACATTTGAACATATATAATAGTTTTTAAAGCTCTTATCTACTATGATAGCAATGCACCAAATATGGATGATGATCAACAAAACTAAAAGAAAAGGAAAGAACTGTGAAAATGGCAACCGAAAAAAAAAAAAAAGAAATACTTACTCAACAGCTATAGCCAATTGCTTCATGACAGATGCTGGAGGAATAATACTACTGTTGCTCAAACATTCTGGCAAGGAACCTGTTTCTGAACCCTGAAAATTATTGATCTCATTCATGAGAAAATTTATCAAATCTTAAAATAATATATCATTTTGAGCAAAAAGACGAGAGTTTTAAGAATCAACTTTATTAGTTCAAAAACCATAACCCTTCAAACTGCTAAGTACAACCAGAATCTATTAATCCACCTAAAGCACACTGGAATAGTGCAGGCCCCAACGAACATAAAACATCACTCTTACTAGACTTCTTTGAGACCAAGGAATTGGCCTGGTGGACGAAATGCTCCCTTACCAAGTGTGATGCCTGGGTTCGAGTCTCACCACTACATGATGCCCCTTCCCCTTCCCCTTCTCCTGATTGTTAAAAAT
Organism: Camellia lanceoleosa; assembly: GCA_025200525.1. Classification (NCBI taxonomy): domain Eukaryota; kingdom Viridiplantae; phylum Streptophyta; class Magnoliopsida; order Ericales; family Theaceae; genus Camellia; species Camellia lanceoleosa. The sequence goes on along the minus strand of CM045764.1, from coordinate 174,896,409 downwards.
AAAAAATAAGCCACTTATTACAGTATAGTCCTATCTTAAATTTTAATAGTTTTAGGGTTCCCATGGAAATGTGAATTTGATGCATGTATGTAGGATAACAATTAAATTTTCAAATCTTCTATTCCAATGTGTGAAGTCCCAAAGACACCTAAACAATGGCCATTGGGAATCTGGAACAATCTACATATCTAAAGACTCAGGTTCATGTGTACTCTCCAGCTGGTCCCATTATGGAACAAATACAGACTTCAACATGTTTCATAGATTCCTTTCTTATCTGATTAAAGAATGAGAAATAAAAATTTACCTTTGATTCAGAAACATTGGTCATGCTCATAAGGTACAAGTTTTCATCAAAAATTGCAAATGACATGGTTGGATTTCCAGCTTTATCAAAATCTTCAACACCTTTTTTCCTTATTCTAATGTTCTTCAATCTCTCATGCCAATCTTGCTTTGTCTTTAATGGAACCTGTTTCCTCGTCCAGTATTCAACTTCATGGTGACTCTGCATCATAATAAATTTAAATACTCTCAAACAAAAGTACATAAAAGATATTTTTTTCCTCAACAAAAGAAGCAGTCTAATCAAAAGTAAATCAAAAATGGGTGACGGTGAAAAACATTTAGAAACAAATAATTGCATAATTTACAAAAATTTGTTTCTTATAGAAGATAAATATTGGAAGTTTTCCACTATTTTCATATCTGTGTGCATGAATGAATGAAACAACACTGAAAAATCTCTCCTTTTTTTTTTTCCTTTTTCTTTTTCTCTTTGTGGACATGAGGAAACAAAATCTACATTCAACTCAGACCGCTGCAACTACTTGCCTCAATTCAAGCTGTATTTTCAATTTTGAAAACCCAACAGAACATCAAAAAAATTCAAGTTTGTTTTGTGTTCATCAACTTTCATCAAATAAATTGTCTTGGCAATCTTACATGAATCCAAAACAAGATCAAATCCTAATTCTAAATTTCTTTCCCATAATTTTCTTCTGCTTTTCTACCCAAACAAAGTCAAAAAAAAGTAAAAACAACATCATTAATTTTCAAACGAACAAACATCAGAGTCGAAATGAAAATTAAATTAAAATTTAAAAAAATAAAAATAAAAATAACCGACCTTTGACTCGCAGGCGCTATTCGGAGAATCGGAATTAGGGGTCTTGGGGGATTTGTTATCAGAAACTTCTCCGATTGAATCAATATAGACATTTCCTTCGACATAGATAGTTCAAAAACAAAAACAAAAAAATAAGGGAAAAAGAAAATGGAAAGAAATTCAAAGTCCAAAAATAGAAAAAAGAAATTGTACCACGATCGGTTGAGGAATCAGATTTTGTAATGTCCGTGAAGACTCTCTCCGCCTTAGCCGCCGCAGAATGAAAGGCGGTCCTAGCTTTGGATACAATGGACGACCCCTCCATATCATGCGCCGGGGGTGCGTAGGTTAACTGAAACCAAGTTTAGAAATTGAAGGCATTGTTTGATTGAGAGAGAGAGAGAGAGAGAGAATAAGGGAGAGAGAGTAGTACAGAGAAGCAAATGGTGGAGTGTTTAATTAATTATGGGGGTGGGCTTATATTAGCATTAGCATCAGCATTAGCATCAGCATCAGTATGGAAGTTCGATCCCGGAGTTCAATCTCTCTTGTACTCTTCCTTTCGTATTTGTGCTAGCCATTTTATTTATTTATTTATTTATTTTTATTATTATTTTTTTAATATCTAAATGTTCAAGCCAATTTTCACGTAGCTCGGTTAATTTTGAGACCTTGAAGTTAACAAATCGGGGCAAATTTTCAGTAACCTAAGGTGTGACTCGAAGTATTTATGCTGGCCATGACATCAATTTTTTCTTTTTAATTTAATGATATTTTTTTATTCAATTTTTATGCTTTGGCTAAGAGTGAAGGGGGATTGGGTTTTAGGAGCTTCAATGATTTCAACCTAGCTCTTCTAGCCCGGCAAGGTTGGAGATTACTGAAATACCCAAACTCTTTTTGTGCTAGACTGTTAAAAGGTATTTATTTTCCCCATTCTGACTTTCTCAATGCCCCTCGAGGGCAGAGGGCCTCGTGGGGTTGGGCCAGCTTGATTCAAGGTAGGCAAGTGTTATTGAAAGGAGTTCGTTGGCAGGCCCATAATGGGACGTCTATATCATTCTGGGAAGATATGTGGGTTCCTAGTTTACCTGGTTTCAAGATCTCTACTTTGAGGCCAAATAATAGTGCAGTTCATAAGGTGGCAGATGTTATTGACCAAATTTCCAAGAATTGGAGAGTGGATACTTTGATGAATGTTGTTTCTGATGTGGAATGTCAAGCTATTTGTAAGATCCCAGTATCTATGGAGAATCTTGAAGACTCTTTGGTCTGGCACCATGAAGCCAATGGGGCCTTCTCTGTTAAATCTGGGTATCATATAATGGGTTTGGAGAGGTCTCAAGCTTTGGCTCTTTTACCATCCTCGTCTTTCCAAGTCCCAGAAAATTTCTGGAAGTTCATCTGGTCCCTGAATGTCCCTCCGAAAGTTCGTCACTTTTGGTGGAGGGTGTGTAAGAATGCCCTTGCGACTAAGGTTAATCTTTATCGTCGAAAATGTGCTTCTTCTGCGTTATGCCGTCTGTAATGTAAACGAGGCGTGGAACATTTGTTGTTTGATTGTGGTTGGGTTCGAGCGGTGTGGTTTGGTGGGGATTTTAATTTCAGATTCGCGGAGCAGCCTATTCACTCGGTATTACAGTGGTCTTGTGATTTAATGGGTTTCTTTGATAACTTAAAGGATCGTATTAGTTTCTTTAGCGCCATGGCTTGGATAGGGTGGTTTATTTGGAAGGAGAGGAATGATTTTGTGTTTAATCAGCGGCCTGTAGACCCATTGGCAACACTGTTCAGAATCAAGCTGGCCAGGGATGAATTTGAGAGCATTCCTAGCCATCATTCTGTTCTGTCACACCAGCCATCGGCAGGGAGTATTGAAGATCGGTCCCGGTGGCATCCGCCTGCAGTTAGGAAGTTCAAAGCAAATTGCGACGTGGCTATCGACAGATCACATGTTGCGTCAATTGCCGTTATTCTCCGGATTTGAGAGGCAAGCTTGTGGATGGGAGAGTGAAGATTGCCTTGCTCCTCGGCCTTCAAAGCGAAGCTCTTGCTTGTCGTTTGGCTTGCGATTGGCTAAGTCCTGTCTGTGGGATGTTGTGATTGAAGGTGATAACCACTCTGTGATTCAGCTCAGTGTCTCTGAAACCGACCCCCCATGGGATTGTGTAGCCATTTTTTCCGATATCAAGTTGTTGGCCACACAAGGACAGTTTGGTTTTTCGTGGACCCGTGGAGTCGACAAGCAATTTGCTCATTGGGTTGCCCAAGCACATCTCAAAGGTCATCTTCCGCTTAATTGGGTCTCTATTTCCCCTCCTGCCCTAGCAGCTCTTTTGGAGGAGTGTTAGTGTTTCTGGTTCTTGCTGTCTTCTTGTTACATGTTCAAAAAAAAAAAAAAAAAAAACTATAATTTCTTACAAATAAAAAATATATTAAACTTAGAAGAAGAAAAATAAAACAATTGAAAAAAATAAAAATAAAAAAATTTTCTATTCTCATGTTTGGATACATGTTTAGTGGAAATGAAATAAGGCTGTAAATAAGTTACATAAAAACAATTTCAATGGTTGTTGCTATAATAGTATTGCTATTACTATAATTTAATAATGAATAGTGTTATTTTGTCAAATTATAGCAATGATGCTCCAATAGTCACTTGTTATTTTGACAATTCTCAACCAACTTTCCCTTCAAGTTTGTAGATATTGTTTTGATATAGGTTTTTTTGTGATTTTATTTTTGTTTATTTTTTTATCTTTTATGACCTTTTTTTAACTATTTGTAAAAATAATTATATATTTATATTATTCCCGACTAGACAAATATAAAAAAATAAAAAAAATTAGAAAAAAATTAAATATAATTCAATTTGAAAAATTAAATAGAAAAATTAAATTTGAAAAATTACTTAGTTTTCTACGGTTTCAATTCTGCTTTTTCAACTGAATTTGGAGCCACAAATATGTTCATATTTGTTTACGTGGCATGTTTGGCAATTGCTATTTTATTTGCCAAATTTGAGAACAGATATAGCATATGTCATCTTTGGCAAGGAAAATAGCAAGTCATTGGAGACTCACTTTTTATCACTATTGCTAAATTAAAACTTTGGCAAGTGTTTTGAGAGCTCCATTAGAGCTCTAATAGTTTATTCAATCTTGACTTAAAAATTTAATCAGTATGTTTGGTTTGAATTTTTTGAATTAAATTTTTTGAAAATTGAGTTTTTTGTTTTTTGTTTTTCGTATTTTTTTGTTTTTAATGAATATTTTTTAAATTTTAAACATTTTTTTTACTTTTTTAGATGCATCTTACTTAGATGTGTTTAAAAAGTAAAATATTTGTGAAAAATATTTTTAAAAATTAATAAATACACAAAAATATATTAAATTTTAGTAATTTTTTTTATATTTTTGGTATGTAGTGAATTTTTTAAAGATTTTTTCAAAAAATATATACTTTTTAAGTGTATTTATATTAGTTGTGTCTAAAAATTAAAAAAAAAAATTGCTTAAAAGATTAAAAAAATTCAGTAAAAATAAAAAAATATATGGAAAACAATAAAGTAAAATTTTTTAAAAAGTATTTTTAAAAAATTTCAAATATATTGAAGTTTTGTTTGTTTACCTAACAATTCAGGTTTTGAATGGGCTTTTAACAAACCGAACCATAGTTTGGCTTGAGTATTTTAATTTGTTATAGTGTATGTAAATTTATCAAATTGCACAATATGTTATTTAAACTTAGTCTGAAAATTTAACAAATTTAAAATTGTATTCAATCTTTTGAAGAGTCCAACCCTGTGTAGTTTGATTCATTTAATAACACTCTTAACAAAAAATGGTAAGATTTTGGGTGAAACAAATTTATTAGCTTGTATTTTTTATACTACCAAGATTGCTCATCAAAATATGAAAGATAAAAATAAATAAAAAATAAAAAAATGCACTCATATTCTTATATCACATACTTTAGTTTTTTACTCACCCAAACATGATAATAAGAAAATATAATTATTTATTTATTTTTCTCACCTAAATTAGATATCACAATCATTTCTTTTATTTTGTTAACTCGCGATCCAAACAGAGCTTTAAAACAATAAAATAATAAAATAAAGACAAATTAGCAACAAAAAAAAAATATTGGCAAACCAAGCTTTACTCTTTACCATTGTATTATAAATGAAATTTAATTAATCAAAATAATTATATTAAGCATTTCATAAATCACTAATACTTATTTTTAATATAACTCTATTATGAGCTGGCCCTTGTTCTTGTTACAAGCCCACAAGGATGAAAAAAAATATATAAATTAAACTATTCAATTTGATGGAACAAACAAGAAAGACTGTTGATCATTGTCCCTTTCTATATGATCTAATTTTATTAAATTTTATTTACAATGTTGAAAACAGGATCATCATACATGCTACATGAATTTTATTTGCATGCATGTGTATATTTCAAATGGCTAGTTGGACTTCTTTGATGTACTTTCACTTAATTATTTATTAATTATGAAAAATATAATATGCATAACCTTGCCTATTCTCTTTGTAAGATATGAGATGAAATGTGTTTAGTTTGAGTTTTTTGAATTAAGTTTTTTGAAAATTCAGTATTTTGGTTTTTGTATTTTTTTGTTTTTAGTCAATATTTTTAAAATTTTAAACATTTTTTTTACTTTTTTAGATTCACATTACTTAGATGTATCTAAAAAGTAAAAAATTTATGAAAAAATATTTTAAAATTTTAATAAATACATAAAAATACAAAAAATATATTGAATTCTCATATTTTTTTATATTTTTGGTATTTAGTGAATTTTTAAAAGGTTTTTTTCATAAATTTTTTACTTTTTAGATATATTTATGTTAAGTATGTCTAAAAAGTAAAAAAAATTATTTAAAATATTAAAAAAATTCAGTAAAAATAAAAAAATATAAAAAACAAAAAAATAAAATTTTTTAAAAAGTATTTTTAAAAAAACACAACCAAGCAACATATTATTATGCAATGAATGTACCAATTCAAATCCCACAGTTTTTTTTTTTTTTTTGATCAATTCAAATCCCACAGCTTCTCCATATAAATTATTATATAATAATCATGTTAAAGGGTCAACGCGTTTTGTGACATATTACCAACTACTTGTCAATTTTAAATTGTAGTTTCTTTTTCGATATTTACAATCACATCTATATAATATAATTTCACATCTATATAATATAATTAACATCTAAATATATAATGGGTAAGCTATCGAATGCTGGTGCAGGAGCTATTTGCTATGCAATGATGGTGCAGGAGCTATTTGAAAAAAATAAATAAAATAAATAAAAAAGACACATTTTCTAATCACTTAATTGGATACACTAATCATCTTCTTCTTTTTTTCTTTGGATTTTGATTTGTGGCACTAAATTGGGATACTAATGCCCTTAATTTTTATATAAGGCAAAAAACACAAACAAACAAACAAACAAAACAGTTACCCAAAATGAAAATTAAGAACATTAGTGCCTCCAATTTAGTGCCACAAAACATTTTCCTTTTTCTTTTTTATTTTTCTAGAGCTGTGGATGTGTATTATTCAATAATTCTTGAATACTATGTACACTATATACTTATATTTATATTATTTTAAATTAGTTACGTGAAAAATTTAAAGAATATCACATAAATAATGTCATATGATATTCTGAAATTACCGAATAATTATTTATTATTAGATATTTTGAAAAGTATCTTTAGGGGACAACTTATTTTAAATGTGATTAAGGCCTCATTTGGCAATTATGTTTTAGTCAAAAAGTTAAAAAATTACTATAAATTGTGATACCACTTTCTCTATTTTTTTGTATAATTTTTCGTAAAGAGTCAAAAAAATTATTAAAATAATTTATCTCCAAATAATGCCTAAATATATGACACAGTATTTACTATATGACGGTTGAGTTTGGTGCGGGTATTCCGTGAAAATGTCAAGCGGCACCTTTTCGTATTTACTAATTTTTAATGGATATGAGTTGCCAAGTCTAGTATATATATAATTTTTGTTTTTTTTGTGTGCAATTGCTACATCCAGTAAGGATTTGCTAAGTCTAGTATATATATGCGAGTTTGATTACTTTTTTTTTTTTTGGCCTAATTACAATGAGGGTTAAGTTTGAAAGAGTTTTTCAAGTAACCGAATTTTAAAATATAACATATTATTTTTTATTAAATAATATTCATACCTCTGGATGAATTTTAAATTTTTATTTTATTTTTGAACGAATTTAAGAATATAATATAATGTACATCCAATTCCAAGCTAGGCAAATTTGAGAAATCTAGTCCATTTCTCCTAGCTAGCTGGTGCTTGTTGGGTGATAGGTGTCGATTAGGTGTTAATACTTGATCAAGATTTTTTGAAATATCAGTATCAAAATAAAAATAATAAGATTTTATTTAACAGTGCTTTCGGTTCAAATTTGCAGCTGAAACTGAAGAGGTATGAGTATGTTAAAGACAGAGGAAAGGCAAGTAATAATAATTTTTTTTAAACCAATTCAAATAATAAATATTCATTTCATACATAAAGTTCATAAAATAAATAAAAAAAATTCACAAGATTGGTTGTCATCCAACAACCATCTCTTCTTTTCCTTTTTAAAAGAGAAACACTACATATTATTGGTTTTTCAGTTCTGATTTAGAGTACTAAATCGAAAGCTCTAAAAGCACCACTAACGAATTGGCAGCCAATAAGGCAAGATGAAGAATATTTACATATACAGTGTGTTTGTTTCATGCACTGTATAAAAAAATAAATAAATAAATAATTAGAAATCCCGCTCAAATGTAAAACTGAGATTTATGTTCCATTTTCAAGATCTATTCTAGCTTATCACTCCTCCGGTCCATCTCCTCCACCTTCTGGCGTCTTCCCCCTCCTCCACCGTCCGGCGTTCGCTGTCTCCCTCTCCTCCGTCTTCCCTCTCCCGCTCTGAATCTGCAGATCTGTGGTCCGGCATCAGTCTTCTCCACCATCCGCCGTTCGACGTCTTCTCCTCCCTCCACCATCCAGTGTCTTCCTCCGACTTGGACTTCTACGCTCCTCTAGGTCAGTTTGTCTCTCTATGTTATGTCCTCTCTGTTTCAAAATTCTTATACATATATATATACACACACACACAATAGGAAATCTGTGTTCTAATAGATTTTTAATACCAAAAGTCATTATTTTGAAAATCTATTAACAGATTTTCAACACAGATGTTCAACACAGATTTTTGAACACAGATTTTCAACACAAATTTTGAGTACTCCAGAGCTCAATCTGTTTTTTGAAAAGTCAATTTGTTATTATGCTTTTCAATCTGTTATTCTGTTTTGTATTTTGTTTGGAAACTCATTCTATTTTTCAATCTGTTTTTGTTTGGAAATTGTAATCAAATTTCAATACCAGAGATTGCATCATGAATTGATTTTTAGAAGAAAAAAAAATATTGAAAGGGTACTCCAAAGCTATTTTTTAATACCAAAAAAATTGCTTTTCAAAAGCAAAAATCATTCTGTTTTTTAGACTTGCATTGTTGATGAAAAAACAGAGATATCATATGGAATGTAAATAGTTGATGAATATTGGACTGTAATTTTTAAATGTGCAGAAATGGAGATTGAGTCGAATAGTGGTAAGAATCCTTTATTAAATGAGTGTGAAGAAGTTGAGGAACCTAAAATGGGTATGTGTTTTAGCTCAAAGCAAAAAATGTACACGTTTTATGCCAAATATGCTAAACATGTTGGATTTTCCATAGCTTATAAAACACAAATTTGTAGCAATGATGGGGAATTAAGATATTTTGGGATTGAATTTTCTTGAGCGGGAAAGAGAACCAAAAAATCAAAAGTAAACCCTCTAAAGCCATCTCTGTTCACAAAAATTGATTGCAAAGCAAGAGTACAAGTGACCTTACAAAAGGATGAGAGATTTATGTTAACCACAGTTAACCTTAACCATAATCATGACTTGATTCCCACCAACTCATGTCATTTTGCAATGAATAAAAAAATTCTTACTCCTATGAAGAGAATATTAGAAATTAATGATCAAGCAGGGATTGGGGTGTTTAAGAATTATAACTCAATGGTTGTTGAAGTTAGGGGTTATGAGTCATTAACATTTGATGAGTGCGATGCAAGGAATTACATTGATAAAGCTAGAAGATTCAGGCTTGGAGAAGGAGATGCTGATGCACTTCAAAAAAAAAATTTTGAGGATATACGCACAAAAGTCGAGTTTTTATTATATGATTGATGTTGATACTAACTTTTGCACTAGAAACTTGTTTTGGGTAGATCCAATGAGTCGGGCGGCTTATGAAGAATTTGGAGATGTTGTTTCATTTGACACAACTTATCTCACTAACAAATATGATATGCTATTTGCTCCGTTTGTAAGAGTTAACAACTATAGACAGTTGATTTTGCTTGGTTGTGGGTTGTTATCTAATGAAGACACTAATACATTTGTTTGGTTATTCAAAGCATGGTTAAACTGTATGTCAAATCATCCTTCAAAAGCTATAAGAACTGATCGATACAAAGCTATGCAAAATGCTATAGAAATTGTCTTCCCAAATACTTGACATCGATGGTGTTTATGGCACATAATGAAGAAAATTCCGAAAAAATTGAAAGAGTATTCCCAATATGAATCCATGAAGTTGACTTTACAAAATGCAGTGTATGACACTTTCACAAAAGATGAATTTGAGATGAGATGGAAAGAGATGATTGCAGAATTTAATCTTTATGAGAATCAATGGTTGGTGTGATATCCCTGTTCCGTAATATATTAATTGGTCCTTAATATGAGTATGATTATATGTTTAATATGATTTTGTGTGCCATTATGTGAAAATATGTGGTTTTGAATTTCTATCTGTTCACCGTAGGAATATCTGTTTGATAATCTGCTTTGGAATTTAAATTGAAGGCCTTATCGGCCACATAACCTGAAATTGATTACGCCATGTTGATTAGCGTAATTTTTAGAGCCTACGGTGAGATTTAATTGAAAATTGATTTGGATCAAAATAATTAGATTCAAAACGATTAGTTAAGTGCCCAATTATTTATTATTGATATTTTTGATTAGTGGGACTTACCTTAAAGGCACTTTACACTCAAAATCTCTCCTTCTTATCATTTGGCTGATTTTGGCTCCAAGAGAGAGAGGGAGAGTCAGCTATAGAGAGAGAGAGAAAAAGGGAGAGAATTGGGCAATTTAGCTCAAAGCTTGGTGATCTTGAAGATTATTCAAGAATTTGCTATTGATTGGAAAAATTGAGCCTCTAGGTAAGCAATTGATTCTTGAATTCATGAGTGTAATGTGTAATCTTGTGTGTTCAAAGTTGATTAATGGTCAAGAACAAGAATTGAAATTAAATTGAGTTGATCATGTTGAATTGAAGGTCAATGTTTGCATGCATGTATGTAGTTGCTTTGAATTTGCATATTTGAGCACCAAATGCATGATCTATGTGAGTTTTTAGTTGAAGATCATGTTCTTGACCATCTCTTCATCATATAAGTTGAGAATGAGAATAATATACCACATGCATGTGCAGATTATAAGGGTGTAAGTGTTGAATGCATGAAATTGTTATATTGGTAATGAGATTGGTGGAAAATGAGCCATGCATGTGTTTGAGTCATGAAATTGAGCTCCATGTTGATGTGTTTAGTGTTGGTACCATGTTAGTACAAGTATATGTGAAATTTGAGCCATAATATGCAAGGAATGTGGTTGGAATGTCGAATTTGAGCTCAAGAACACATTCTGGAAAACCCAGAATTTTGATGTCCGCTCAAGCAGGGGAAATGCCGCTCGAGCGGAAAATTCGTGCTCCCAGTATTTTTGTAGACATGGATGTCCGCTCAAGCGGGAATTCCACGCTCGAGCGGGGAGCCATGTAGAAAGGCATTCCGCTCGAGCGCCAGAGTGCACGATCGAGTGTGAATTCGACCTAACCACTACTTTTGCAGGCCTCAAGAGTCCGCTTGAGCGGGGAAGTCCACGCTCAAGCGGGGACCCTGTTTTCTGAAATTTTGTTTGTGCATTATGTGTTTCGTTTTTCGTCATCTTTCACTTCTAAGTACTCTTAGGCATACATTGGGCATTGTAATTGAGTTAAAGAGATAAGAATGAAGCCTAAACAGGAATATGTGAATTTAGAACGGATCGAATTGTTTGTGACCCTTTTGTGTTCATAGAATGTGTAGGGTCGAGCTCCAGGGCAAACCAACCAACCGATCACTGTGAGTAATATCGATATTTGAACCTTATCATTTGTCCAATTGCTTATTTCCTTATAAGCCTTATAAGTTTGCCAGTTTGAATTATGGACAAATGTTTGATATGAATAAAAGAATGGGCCAGAGGCCGTTCGGACAAGAATGAATGGGCCGAAGGCCGTTTTGATATGAATAAATAGGTCGAATGCCGTTTTGACATGAATGAATGGACCGAAGGCCGCTTTGACATAAACGAATGGGCCAGAGGCCGTTTCAACGTGAACGAATGAATGGGCCAACGGCCAGTTTGTCATCTGAATGGGCCAAAGGCCGTTTTGACACAAAGGAAAGTTTAAATGGGCCGAAGGCCAGTTTGTTTGGGACCCCAGTCACTTGACCTAAATGATGTATATATGTTAAATATAAATATGAATTGGGCCTAAGGCCGTTTGAAGCATGTTGTTTTACATATCGTTTGTATAACTTCTGTATTTGATATTATTCACTAGGCTATCACTCACGCTCATTCATGTGTTTGTAGGTGAGCCAAGAGAGGTCCAAACCCAGCCTTAGTGAAGTCTGTATGGAACAACCGAGTTTTGGAGAGTCAGCCCTTGTGTCTCACGCACGAGACTCGTCTCCGCCTTTTTGTCGTACTATCTTATTTTTGTCTTGTTGGCGAAGTCTTTGTGTATATTTGTATATAGTTCTCATGGGTTGACTTAATTTTTGGATGATCCTGTTTGTACAGAACTTGATGACACTGTATATTTGTTGTGAGTTATTAATGTACATATGTATGGGTTATTTTGATGTGCCATGTAAGCACAGTTCTATGGACAAAGTTTTGAACTGCTTCCGTTTGGCCCCCATTAACTCTGTTAAAAATACATTTGTTTTGGTTTGAGGCCGTAAGTAATCTCCAGATTGCTGGCCGGTTATGTCCTTAACCCACGGGGACGGGGACAGGTTCGGGTCATGACAGTTGGAGGTATCATATGATCGGCATCTATGGGTTCCTGTCTATGTGAAGGACATTTTTTTGGCTGGCATATCAACTACGCAACGAAGTGAGAGCATGAATGCCTTTTTTGATGGATATGTCAATCTGAAGACTACATTAAAACAATTTGTTGAACAATATAAAAATGTCTTGAGAAGTAAGATAGAGAAAGAGAAGAAAGCTGACTTCAAATCTCGAGACAAAGTGTTTGATTGCCTAACTGTGTATGGTTTTGAGAAGTGTTGGTAATCAAGCTAGCTGTATGCTTGTTCATACTCATGGCCTCATGTTTTTGGCCTCATAGCCTCATGTACCTCATGGCCTCATGTTTTTGGCCTCATGTACAACTCCTATATAATGGAGCTCATATTTTGGTTTCTAAGATAAGAAGAACATAGAGTTTATTAGTTCATTCACTCTCTCTCAATATTTCTTTCAAGAAGCAATTTCAGGATGCCTACACCAATGCAAAATTTAAAGAAGTGCAAGTAGAGATGAAGAGACTAGTTTATTGTCAACCGTGTCTTGTGAAAGAGGAGGGTTCGATTTGCACATATTTTGTAAAATAAGCCATGGTAGTTTTTGGAAAGATGAAGCATGTGGACTTTATTGTGTATTATAATTCGACTAAATTTGATGTTCAATGTATGTGTCAGTTGTTTCAATTTAGGGGTATCATGTGTGCTCACTCACTCGTTGTACTCATTGCAAGATGTATAAATGAGGTTCCAAATAAATTCATTCTACCACGATAGAGAAAAGATTTAGATAGAGGGTATACATACATCAAAACCACATACAATGGCTTTGGGGATGATTTCAACGCAAAGGTCTATGATAAGATGAAAAAAAAATTGATTGGCTTTGAACAAGTAGCTGGGAAATTTGAAGGCAAAATCAGAATTATCGACCGTGGGTTGGATGAAATCAAGGCAAAAGTGATGAAAGATGATGAGGGTGGTGGGAGTAATGTACCAGCTTCTACTAATAATGTGGCATCCATTACTAGTAATGTTCTATCTTTTCCAATTGGGAGCATTAATAGAAAAATAATCAGTAATACGTAGTTGCTTAGTCCTTTGGTTGCTCGCCGAAAAGGTTGTCTAGTTAGGAAACGAAAGGTCACCAAAGTAGATCAAATATTCAATAGGTTGAAAGCAAGCAAAACAAAACATAACTCAAAGGTAAATTATGGTATTCTTTATTTATTTTTCAATACTGTATCATTTCTCTGTATTAGACTTATCATTTATCTCTACTCATTCATCTTGGTTAATATAGGGTGTTAAGGTGCTTAGAGCAAGGTCAATCTCAACCTCAACCTAGTGCACGTAGAGAGCTTTATCCTTATATGGTTGGTATGCAAAGTAGTATGTATGTGCTGGTACGTGTACATAATATGAATTTACGTCGATCAATTTGTTTTATTTGTCAATAATGTATATGAAACTATTTTTTTCATTTCATTTTAATTGAATAGAGAGAAATGGTAAATACGATTGGAGGCACACCAGGAAGTATGGACATTATGAGAAGACAAATTTTGATGACTACTCCAACCCAGATTTATAGAGTCGACACAACTCCTACCCCATCGGAATGTATTGGAGGCACACCTGGAGTTATTGACATGATGCGAACTCAACAATCCATGAGTGCTACGAATCAAATTTATAGAGCCATACCATCTTCTTTTGTTGACTTCAATGTACCAATGGACTGAAATAAGTCCCATTTTAGTTAGTTGGAAACTTGTAATTTTAATGCATTTTTTGTGACTTAACTTAGAGTTTATTTTGTGGTGGAAGTAATTTAATGTATCTTTCTTTTTACTTCATGGATCATAATTTATGAGATTTATAGAAATTTAATGTGTTTTGTTGTTATATTCGCTATCTAGCTCTATGCAGATGTGGATGGATTGGTCATCTTTGGGAATGTTTTATGTTGTAGCAGTGGACTTGGAGCTAGAGTGGTGTGTATCCCAAAATCTATCTTGAAAAACCTATGTCCAAACATCTGCCATAAAAATCTGTGTTTCAAAACCTGTGTGCAAAAATCTATGTTAAAAAACTATGTTGAAAAAACTACGTTAAAAAATCTGTGTTCAAAATATGTATTTAGAAATTCGTGTTACAAAATTTGTATTCAAAAAGCTATGTCTAGAAATCTGTCTTCAGAAATTGTGTCCAAAAATTTGTGTTCAAAAACTGTGTTGAAAAACTAGTGTCCAAAAATCTGTGTTCAAAAACTAGTGTCCAAAAACCTGTGTTGAAAAACCTATGTCCAAAAATCTATGTTCAAAAACTATGTTGAAAAACCTGTGTCCAGAAATCTGTCTTCAAAACCTGTGTTGAAAATATCTGTTTAGAATCTATGTTCAAAAGTCTATGTTCAAAACTTGTGTCCAGAAATCTGTTTTTCAAAATATGTGCTAAAAAATCTGTGTTCAAAATAAAGTGTTAACAATTTGTCAATAACAACCTGTGTTCAATCATTCTTCAAACAAATAAACAGATAACAACCTGTGTTTAATCATTCTTTAAACAGACAAACATATAACAACTTGTGTTCAATTATTCTTCAAACAAACAAACAGATAACAACTTGTGTTTAATCATTCTTTAAACAGACAAATATATAACAACCTGTATTCAACCATTCTTCAAACATACAAACATATAACAAATTTCATCTTCATTCTTTTCAAAAATATACAATGCATATATTTTAAATGAAATATGTTTCATCTTCAATGACCATGTAGATAAGAAATTGGATTTTTAGAGGTTGTTGAGATATATGAAATACAGAATGATCATACAAGCCATATTGGTTTGTCAAAAGTTCTATTAGTAGTGAATGGAAACAGTTAAATGTATATATATATTATGCCTGATAGAACTGTTGACACCATAAATCTCTAAAGCTAAATGTTCTCTTTGATACCATAATTCTTAGAAATGTGTCAAAAATAAATGATACTAAAAATGAAATTCCCAAATAAAGTTATTACTTGAAGGAAGTAAATTTGAAAGTTAGAATTTACTTGAAGTCCTGCTTAGGTTGTAGCTCACCATAAATCTCTATGGTATATACAAAAGCACAGCCAAGACAGAATGCATACAGTTGGTGTATTTATATATGTTTCTCTATTTCTTGCAAAAAGGCAGTCCTGTTTTGTAGAGTTAAATACTTGCATTAGACAATGCCTTTCAAACCATAGAATGTGAATCACAAGCATAAACTTCATTCAAATTGCATTTGATTACTATATAAAAGGCATAATGGTTACCATTTGGTAAATTTTATTGAAAGCTTAAAAAAATAATACATTAAAAAAACTTAATGGCAGTTTTTTAAAAAATCTTTTACAAAACTATTTTGTTGAGTGCTTTTATATAACAAAATACAATTGTGAGCTAACCTCTGTGATAGACCAGCTTATGACCAAAGAGCTAACAAGTATGTGAGTCCGAGTCTGCCAACCACAAACTTCATTTTGTAAGCCCTTTTTTTTTTTATATGTTATAAATAGAACATAAAATAGGAAAAATACAATATGCATTTACCAAATGTGTTGTTTGAATTCAACTTGTAAAAAAAAAGCGATGTAGCTTCATCTTCCCTTATTCTTTTCCTAATTGTAAAAATTTATAATGTTTACAAAAGAAATTATATACATTTATCCTCAATTGCTTAGCAATTTATAGGGCATTATCTGTCACAGCCTAATAGTTAACATTGTCTAAATTGAAATAATAGAACTTACGGTGAAATTTGGATCAAACTACAACAGCTAATCCATTAAAACAGATTTTTCAGTACAAATTTCAGTTAATACAACAACTACAAATTTTTCAGCACAAATTTCAGCACCCTTATAAACCCAATTTGGATCAAACTAAAATAGCTAATCCATTCAAACAGATTTTTCAGCACAAATTTCAACTAATACAACAGCTACAGATTTTTCAGCATAGAATTTCAGTACCCTCATAAACCCTAGTATCATCAGTCACAGTGCCCACCACTACAGCTAATCCAATGTAAAATTCGAGCAAATCAAAATCAAAATCAAAATCCATATCCTCCTAAATAGATCAAATCAAAATCAAAGTCACAAAAATCTCAACAAATCAGTGCATTTATATATAGAGAGAGAGAGATAGAGAGAGATGACCTATCGAGAAGACAGATCTGTCCAAAAAAGACACAGAGTCAAGAGAAGCGAGTCTGGCGGGAAGACTGAGGACTGAGGGAGGCTCGATCGTTGTGAGTGACTCGATCGCCTTTGTCGTGAGCAGCAACAAAAAACAGTCCGCCGATCGTCGTGAATGAGAACTGAGGGAGGCTCCGTCGGTGAGAAACTCTCTCGTCTTCGGGGTTGGAGAGTTGCGCTCGTTGGGGAGCTCATCTAGAGAGAGAGAGAGAGAAAGAAAGAGAGAGAGAGAGAGAGAGAGTCTGAAAATGAAAATGAATTTCAAACTTGAAATCAATTTTCAAGAGAGAGAAAAGGGCGAGTTACAACAGTCTGTCCACGTTGGCCGCCATGTCATTAGTAGTCTATTTAGTGGTGTTGAATTAGTGGGACGAAACATTTTTGTTGATTTTTTATTACTATTTTATATCACAATTTACGTGAATGCAAATAATATTTAAGCTTAAAAGTTATATCTACTTTATAGACTTAGTGATGTGTAAGAAAATAATTAGTTAATAATTAAATATTTTATAATTATTAATTAATCATCTTCTTAATATATTACTGAATCTAAAAAATGAATCTGAAAAATAGACTTGTATATCAATTTTCTTAATATATATAGCATCCGTCTATAGAGCTGCTTTTACAAATGGAATCCGGATCGTCGGTAACTTTTGGGGCTTTTTCTCCTTCTTCTCTTCGCAGAATCCGGAGGAGGAGGGAGGGAAGAGAGAGAGGAGGAGGGATCTGGATTTGCCGAGGAAGGGTGGTGGAAGGAGAGCCGATGGACGGGAGGAGCAACCACTCCGGCCACCATGGCTACTCGTTGCTCCTTCGACCTCGGCCCTCTTCTTCTTCTCCCTTCCTCTCTCTCTTCTTCCCCTCCCCTCCCCTCTAGTTTTGCCCCTTCTGGTTCTGCGAAGAGAAGAAGGAGAAAAGCCCCCAAAACGACGTCGTTTTGGGGGCGACAGGCTTGTGCTACCGACGATCCGGATTCTTACAAATGCGCCAAAGTAGAGCTTCTTTATAAAGGTAATAATGGGATTCTCTTTACTTAGCTATTAAATTATAACTTTATTTTGTCTTTCAAGATTTTCATATAATTTTATGATAAAAATTATGTCTTATAAAAGTTTATTTTGATTTAAAAAAAAAAGTTTATACTTTTTTAATAAAAAACTTTTTAAAAAGAAACTTTTTCATTTTAAAAAAGTTTTTTTAAAAGAAAAACCTTTTGCATCAGACAAAACTTTTATAATTTATTAACCACATGAAACTTGTTGGCTAAATATGTCGTTTTAAGGTAGTTTTTGCAACCACAATTTTTAATTTCGTGATTGCTAATAAAGTTTCATAATTTACAGGCTAACATTACATACAAAAGCAAACATAATTTTCGTGCTCCCTTCAATATAATTATTATTTTTTTACATATTTAATTAAGTAATTAATAACTAAAAGCACTTGAACTGTTTGCATATGCAAATCCATATCCATATCCCTTTTTAAATATCCTAACCATTCAATGAATTTCTATTTCTTTGAATGTCTAAGGGTACCAATGACTAGATAGGCATTTAGAATTTTCATGTAGGGGTGAAAATATATATATTAACAAAAATTTTAAATAAAGAGTATGGATTGTAATATTAATTTTTTATCGACATATAAAAAATAAAAGGGTAAATTATACTGACACTCCTGAGATTTCTGTTTAATATAGATTCCGTCCTCACAATTGAAAAGTTACACTTATTCCCCTGTCAGATTAACATGACATATTGGCCTTAACCTTTATACATATAAAATAATAAAACAATACAAGTATTTTGTTCATGCCATTTCAAAAGAAATATCAATAATCTTCTTTGGTTTAACTCACACAAACAATTGTGTTTTTTTATTTTTTATTTTGCGTGTTTCTTTACTTTTACTGATTTTTTTAATATTTTAAGTATTTTTTAAATTTTTTTTAGATACACATAATCTAGATATACCTAAGAAGTATAATATTTTATATTTTTTAAATTCACCAAATAAATAAAAAAATTCAAAAATTCAATACATTTTCTTATTTTGTTGTATTCAATGATTTTTTTAAAGTTTTTTGTATAAATTTTATATTTTTAAATATATTTAGATTAAATTGATCTAATCTAGATAAAATGGTGAAAATAAAAATGAAAAATTATATTCATATATAAAAATTTATACAAAAAATATCATAAAAATATTGTGATAATTATATTGTTGTAAATATAAATTATGATTATGAGTATTTTGTTTTAAAGTGACAAATGACCATTTGAAAATTCTATATAAAACTTATGTTTGTATATTATCAAGGATAATAATATATTCTAGTAGAATTTAATAATGGAAAGTGGTAAAATGTAATCATGATATAAGAAGAAGAAAATAGTAAGAAAAAGGGTAAGATGGTCATTTAAAAATTTTTAAAGTATCACATCAGCAATTTAGAAAGTAATTTGTAATGAAATTATAAACCTTATAAGTTTTCAAAGGTAAGAGGAGGATCTATATTAAACAGAAATTTCAAGAAGTGTCAGTGTAATTTACCCAAAGCAAAAATAAGATAGGACAAATTACACTAACGATCCCTATAATTTGAGATTTGTGTCATTTTAATCCATGACTTTTCAATTGTAACACATTTGATCCTGAATTTTGAATCTTGTTCTAAATAAGGATAATTGAAGATATCATTACTCAATTTTAAGGGCAAAGTCATCAATTTGATAAAATATAAACTAATTTGACAAAAATAAATGTTAAAAAATATTTTTTAATTTTTAAAAATTATTTCTATCCACCAAAGATAAAATTATTTAAAATTGATAAATCTTTTACACATTTATTTATTTACCAAATTAATTTTTATTATGTGTTTAGATGATGATCATGTAGGTACCGTTTGGTAACACTTACGTTTTCAATTTTCTGTTTATATTTACAAAAATTTTAAAAACTTAAATAAGACTTTTGTTTGGTAAATTTTTTATTTATAAATCAGTGGTCTCAGTTTATAAATTTAGCCAAAAAATGTAAACTCAAAGGTTATTTTTATTTTCATTAAATTAGATTTTATTTTTCTAAAAGTCAAATATGACAACAACTTTGATACCATTATTAAATCAATCTATTAAATCACAAAAAATCCAAAACTAAAAATATTTCATATATTAAATATATCGATTACATATTAAAAGCCTATTAACCACTCATTACATGATTATCATCCAATCACATAATAAAAATTAATTTCGTAAAATAAATAAATGTGTATAAGATTTATCAAATTTACATAATTTTATCTTTGATGGGTAGAAATAATTTTTAAAAATTCAAAAATATTTTTTTAACATTTATTTATGTCAAATTAGTTTATATTTTATCAAATTGATGACTTTGCCTTTGAAATTGAACAATGATGTCTTCAATTGTTCTTATTTGGAATAAGATTCAAAATTCAAGATCAAATATATCATAATTAAAAAGTCATGGACCAAAATGTTACAAGCTTTAAATTATAGGAATTAGGAGTTTTCTTAGGTGTGCAACCCACAAAAGGTGTAAGTGGGCTCATATGCCACACAACACAAAAAAGTGTAAGTGTAAGTGGAAGGTATATAAATGAAATGTATAAGTTACACCATGTGCCACTTATACAAAATGTAAGTGCAAGGTAAAAATGTAAGTGTAAGGTGTAACACAAAAGGTGTAAGATTACCCAAGGAATTATTAGTGTAATTCGTCGAATAAGATAAAAACATATATAAATAAGATTTTTATTTTTATTTTTATTTTTTTTAATCTATATTGAAAAAGATAGCAACATAAAACTTTCTATTTATAAAGTGAGATATTTTGAATCGTACTTAAGGCTCTTACATGTTATTAAAAGCATGTATGATAAATTCAACTTTAAAATCTTGCATAATGTTTGAATCTAAGAAAAAAAAAATCTTGCATAATGTTTTCATCAATAAACATGATTAAATAACTAATTAATATCTTATTTTATTATTTGAAAATAGGATTTGTTATCAATAGTAGTTATAAAAAAATATTTATTTTATTATATTTTATCTATTGTTTTTAATTTTATACTTTGATCTAATATTTTATAGATATGGAGGATCAAGCACTTAAATTTAAAAAAAAATCAAGAGAGGATAACCATTTAAAATTAAAAAAAACAAAAATACTTAAAAGGGAAAAACTTCTACCATTTGGAGGTAATTATAATTAATACTAGTATAATAGCAAAGGTTTTTGATATCATAGAGGGGGCCATCGCCCCTGCTTGCCCTCCTAGAGGTCCATCATTGATCGTAACGGGGGCGATCGACCCTTCTTGTCCGCCTATAGCAATTAGCTGTTCAACACTCATGGGGACTGTATATTGTTGAGAACCATGAAAAATCGTGTCGACGAAAATGCGAGTAGCTGCTTCAGTGGGATGATACAGATCCCAGAAGATATGATCACTTCTGTTGGAGCAGTAGCTTGAAATTGGTAGGCATGGAACTTGGGCTCTTAGGTTTCCCAACCCACAACATGCTGATTTAACCTCATTAAATCCTGAAATAGAAACAAAGATTATGTGGTTTAACCTAAGACGCGTGACGAGATGAAAATCTAAAAAAATCTCATACTACTGAAAATGTATACGTGAATTGTGGAAATAGAGGATCCCGTGTCGGAAAAAAAAAAAAAAAGGAAAAAAAAAGACATAATCTAAACCCATGGATTCTACTATGATATTTGTTTGCAATAAAATAGACGATAATTATGATTTTGAAAAGGATTGACACGGTTGGTTAAAGATTGAAACAAGAATTGAAGTACCGAAGGTGGAGGGTGTCTGAATGAAGCGAACGAAGACACCATAGATGTCCAGAATGGAGTAGTCTATGTCCTTCAGCTCTGATTTGAGTCCCTGCAACATTGATTTCAGGCCTTCATTGTACTTGACAGTCCAGTAGTTTGCTTCCTCATTGCATTCTTCAGTTTTGTTCTGATTCCTCTGGGAGGGACAACAACCCACTGCTCCAATTCCAGTAATCACATATTTACGTGCACCAAAATTATGTATGCTCTGCAAAATGTTAATTTAATCAGCAAAAGAAGACACAGTGAACCACAAATTCAATGAATTTTGAAAGTTTATAAAACTAAGTCCTACAGACTCAGGGAAATTACCTAGAAAAATACTCGGAAAAAAGCATCAAAAGATCACAATAATTTTAGGTATGACCTATATTCCACCAACTTTAAATCTACACCATCCATATTATTTTGGAATAATTTTCATGATTTCTAACATTTTTCATAACTGAATTAAAGATATTTTAGATATTTTTCTCAACAAACATGGGCATTTTGGACATCTCTATTGTTAATTATGTCATTAGTTCCGGCCTCAAGTATGAGGATCGAATAAATACACATTTTTAGAGATCAAAAAATTGAAACAAGTAAAAAGTTAGAACTGATCCCATATTTTGGAACCAAAAGTGTATTTTAACTCTTTTCATTAACAATTCACTTCGCTGATAAAAATAAAATAAAATAATAATAATAATAATAAATAAACATATATCAAACTTTTGAATGATTGATTTACCTTCAACACTTGTTTGAGAGTGAGAACCATTAAATCAACATACTGCTGTGGAGTGCTTTTGTTAGGGAGGTCCGACCCGGAACTGAAGTAGCCCAGCAACTCATTGCTTCCGACGACAAAGGTGAAGATTGATTTTGATAGATGTAGTTGGGCCCCAGATGATCCAAGTTGGTGTACTAGATCTTCATACACAATTGTTGAGTAGTACTCAACTTGTTTGGATAATGGAATCGATCGCTTCTGAAAATAAAAAAACAATAAATTCA
Source organism: Camellia lanceoleosa (assembly GCA_025200525.1). Taxonomy (NCBI): domain Eukaryota; kingdom Viridiplantae; phylum Streptophyta; class Magnoliopsida; order Ericales; family Theaceae; genus Camellia; species Camellia lanceoleosa. The sequence continues at coordinate 174,873,880 of CM045764.1, read as the reverse complement.
AAACACCACAGTAAGTGAGTAAAAAAGCCCAACCCAATAACCTTGATCTGGCCTTGTCGGTTGGGCTTAGAAGAAACTGGGACCACTTGATTGATCCATAAAGTTTTTGTTCCCTTCATGAGATAGTTAGTTGGACTATTTCTGGTGGATATTTAACTTGAGAAAATTTGTTTTTTTTAAATATTTTTTTTAGAGCAACCTACAAAAAAAAATAATTAATCAAAGGATAAATTATAAATACACGTCCTGAGATTTGCTTAAAATACAAATTACCTCCTGTGATTTAAAAAATTATAAATACTTTCCTGTCAAAATTTTTTATTTAATAGAATTAATTGAAAAAATAAATTCTAACTGTCCATCTATACAATAATAAAATTATCTAAATTATTAATTGAAATAAAATTTTAATATTATTAAAACTGTTAATTAACTTGATAATTTATCAATAAAAAGACCTATTTATTATGAAATTAAAAACCTTGGGGGCATAATATAATTTCTCAAACTAGAGGGGTAATTTATAATTTAAATAAACTTTAGGGGTGTTTGTAATTTACCCTTAATCAAATTTTTAAAAAATTCTTAATAAGACAAAAACTAGGCAAATTTGCCTCAAAAGTTCGCTTATTTTCATTTTATTAAAAAAAATTCAAATTTAATATATATTTTTTATTTCTAGGTTCCTCACGACTAGAATGTTCTACAAATAAAAAATGTTTCAATCAATTTTGTTTTTTATTTAAAAAGTCCTAATAAGACAAAAATACGCTGATTTCTCATCTCTTTTTAATTTATTTTTCTTTTATCATAGATTATAGAATACATTATTAATTTTCTTTTAATCCAGTATCTTCTTTTTCTTTTTCATTTTTTTGATTGAATGAGTCTACACAAAGTATTAAATGATAAAATAAAGTACTTACAAAATCAGTGCTATTAAAGATTCCAGAACCTCCGGAGGCAAAGCTAACGCCGGTGCTTGGAAAGGCAGCATTACTAGGCTTGTTAGATACAAGTGAGAGATACGGGGGAGGAGTCACTATACCCACTTTCTCAGCTGCCAAACAGTCCCAAAACACAACCAAAATATAAAAGGTCACACAAATTTAACAATATTCAAGTTTTAATTTAGTCATGCCCAAAATTTCGTTAATTTTTTTATTTTTTATTTTTTTTTTTCCTGTGTGTACATGTCAAGAGTCTGACAAATGGTCCCAAATTGTTAAATTAACTTTCAACTTGAACGATAAAATCAAATTAAAATTAAGCTTAAAGTGTAAGAATTCATATTGCTCAATTTGAAACAATAGAGATTAAAATAAAATTAGAGTCAAATTATATAAGTTAAAAATATAATTACTCTTTTTTTTCCAATTAAATTGACAGTAAATTATATATTTGCCAAGTAGTAATAGCATTTAAAAAAATAAAAATAAAAAATTGGCTATTAAATTTTATTTATTTTTAATTAAGTTCTTAAACTATTTAACAAAAAAATTGTTGTTCAAAAAATTTATTTTTTTTAATGATAAAATTGAGTGGATTATTAATATTTTCTCTATGATTAGTTTATATAATTAAAAAAAACAATTTTTATTTTTATTATTATTTTTGACTTAATTACTTACAAAATCACTTTAAAAGCCGAAGCAAGAGGTAGCGTAATGACCAAAAAAAAAAAAGCAGCATGATGAAAAGAAGAAAAGCAATTTGGATTTGTAAATTGGGTTTTGTTTTTGTAAAGTGATAAACGATGAAAGTGATGTTGTAGAGAGGGTGCACCTAGAAGGTCTGCAAAGTTGTAGCCGTTACTGAACCTTCCGGTGGGTATTTTTCCGGGAAAGTCGATGCCGTTATGAGGAAAATCAGCTTTGTTGAAGGAGAGTTTGAGGTGGTTATTGTTTCCGACATCTACTAAGGAGTCTCCAAACACGTACATGCCCGGTACTTTCTGAGCTTCCGAGAAATTGAATCCAAATAATAAGAGAAAGAAGAGGAACAAGAAAGTCATTGTTGAAACTTTGAGTCCCATTTGAGGAAGTACTCTCTCTCTCTCTCTCGACAAGTTTGGAATATGAGTCAGTGGATGGGTTTTTAAAGGGGCGAGAAAGAAAGAGAGTATGGAGGAGGAGGAGGAAGAGGAGGAGTACCGTGTGTGCCCACAACCAGAGTGTGTGGTTTTGTGGTCTCAATATATATCTACCTACATAAATATATATCTACCTACATTTATGTCTTATCTTATCAATATAGTAAAACAACATTGTTTTTAAAAATATCTTAGAGACACATTTAGTGGGTGTTTGAGATATTCTAAATAAGTTTATTTTTTAATTTTTTTGTTAAAAAAATAGAGAAAAAAATATATATTTAAAATAATTTTTTAACTTTTTATGAAAAAATATAAAATAAAATATTATAGTAAAATCGAAATGACCATTCCATCATTATTGACTTTTTAACTTTTTGTATTTTGAATTATTAAATGTAAACGATAAAATAATAATTTTGTCTTATAACTACCCTCACAAGTTTCCAAAATAACAATTTAAAATTTCTAAACTTCTCTCGCAAGTTTTTTTCAAATAATAATTATTTTACTTTTTATTTTTTTTTAAGCTTATGTCAGACCAACCCTAATTAGAATGGCTGAGATTGTTTTTGCAAATGATAGAACGACTGACATTCATTGCCAAGAGTCTGATTTCCCGCCAACTGCTCTCTTCCACGTCTGTTATGATACATTATTTGCCCCTAAATATGAGGAGTAAGTTACAATGATATATCCAAATGCAGATAAATGGGGGATTGACATATCAGTAACTTATTGTGGGAAGATTGTGGTGAAGATGTCTTCCTTTGATTGGAGAGAAGAATGAGAGTAGGAGATTTTTTTTATTTTTTGAATATCTCACATCATTTTTTAAGTATAATAATTAATATATTAATTTGAAATGTATAACAACTTTATTCATATCCTTTAGCAGATATTTTTTCATTATGTCATATCATTTTTTACTAATTAGTATACTAATTGATATGTATAACAACTTTATTTGTATCCTTTAACAGATATTTTTTTAATATGTCACATTATTTCTTAATACACTAATTAGTATACTAATTGATATATATAACATCTTTATTCATATCCTTTAGCATGTTATACTTTTTCTTTGGAATTAGCTCATCTCTAGTCCATTATCTGACTTGTTATCCAAAAGACAACTTAAGAGAGGGATGAACTAGGTTTCTACAAATAAAAGTAAATATTACCCCAATAAAAATTACAACTAATATAGCAAATGATTAACAGATAAAATGAGTAAATAGAATATGAATAACAGTTAATTTGATTAAGCACAATGATGAAATTAACCAGAGAAGTAGCTAACAAAAATGATTAATCTCAAGGATGAACTAATAGTGAAGTATAGCCAACTGTTAAAGTAGTGAAAGATTTTGGCTTAAAAAATTATGATTTAGAATTAGCAAAGGATATAACTAAATTAGTAAGTAAAGAGATAGATGATTTAGCACAAAGTAGCAAATGTTATGACATGTATAGCAATAACAAAAATCAACACAACGAGTATATCAAATTGCTATATCAGTAAGGAAATTACAGAGATTAGGAGGTAAACAGATTTATAATGGTTCAACTTCAATCAAGCCTACATCTAGATTTTTACTATCCTTGTCACGACCCAAACCCGTCCCTATAGGTTTAGCACCGTAACCGGCCAGTAATCCGTGATTACCGAAGGCCTACTTAACAGTAAAACAGAGTACAGGGGCATGGCGGAAGCCAAAATAGTAAATAAACCATGTCCAATGAGCTGTGACAGTCTGTATGCAAAAAAACTTTTCATACATATATATATACACAGTATAGAGCAGTATGCACAATATTTACAAACATTCAGAACAGGGACCAAATTCCCATTAAACAAGACAAAGACAAGGTTATCACCTATACTATCTATTATACAAAAGCGAACAGAGATGCATGGGGTACTAAAAACACCCCTAAGCCATAACTTGACAAGCTCGGAACCTCGCAGTGAGGCACATTGGTTGGCTTGACAAAACTGGAGTTACCCAGACGCTTCTAGCCACAGTCTGGTGCCTGTACACCTACATATATATATGAGCAGTGAGCTAAAGTCCAGTGAATAACATAATGCGTAAAAGGGTTTAGAATTAATGTCCTTACAGTAATGAAAACAATTCATTGATTCAGTATATCAATCATTCAGTTGTTCAGTCATATGTGGTACATCTATTAGCATAGCAGTACAGTAAACAGTAGGTCTTGAAAGACCAAACAGTACAGTAGGCCTTGAAAGACCAAACAGTCAATGATGGCCATCAATCAGTAAACAGTAGTGGTTCCAACAAGGGAACCGACAGAGATCTCTGTAACAGTAACAGTAAACAGTATTTGCTAAGAATGTCACAATACAGTTCAGAATATAGGACATACATTCATTCGATTAACAGTATTAGTTTAGAAATCAGTTCATTTAAACAGTTAGAAATATTCACAGTTGAACATATCTTTACACAATTGTTACTCACAGAGTTCTGGGCTACAGTTAGGCTAGAGCGCTGCTCAGTGCCAACCTACCACGATTCTGAGATGAACACACACTAAGTTACATAGTTGGGAAAATAATAACTTAATCCCTAATTTGCCTTGGTGTGGTTCTAAATCAATATCCTCATTAAGATGCCTTAAACTAGGCCTAAGAATGCCTAGGATGGAATGAGGATGCAAAGATGCACTTTAAAGCATTTTTCAGAATTTCCAGAAAACAAGGGTCTCGCTCGAGCGGACATGCAGACAAAGGATCTCCGCTCGAGCGTGACTTCCGTCACTCGAGCGGACTGTAAGCTACAGTGAAAATACTGGATGCTCAAAATTCACACTCGACGGGCGCTCGACCCTCGCTCGAGCGTAAGACACAAGTCCTCGCTCGAGCGTGGATTCTCTCGTTCGAGCGGACTGTAATCTCATGCAAAGTATTGGATGCACGCATTTCACGTTCGAGCGTCACTTTTCTCGCTCGAGTGGAAGGCATGACCACAGAGTGTATGCTCGAGCGTGGACTTCCTCGCTCGAGCGTGGGTCCAAAATCTGAAAATTTCAGATTTGAACCTCAAGCTCAAAACCAAGTTTTAATGTACTAAATTCGATCCTCTTGGGCTAAATTTCTGGAAAACATTTATAAACACATAGAATAACATGTTTCAAAGCTCAATTTGTAAAATCAAAGCCCAATGGTAGTTTGATTAAATCCAATTTCAAACTCAATTTCATGAACATAGATTCAAACATGACATGCATGAATTTAAATCAATCTAAAGCTTCAATGCTTGCTCAAATGAGTTCATTCATACAAAAACAAGATGGAATCATGGTCCTTAACATTAACATGAACATGCATGTGGGAATTTGTGAAGAACAACCTCCAAAAATGAGGGATATGCATATGTATGTATGATTCAAGCTCTAAATTAACACTATTGAACCAATTCTTGACTTAGCTTTTTAGACTACCATGATCCATGCTAGAAGGAACTTAAATACACTATCAAGAGGATGAAACTCACACCTACGTTCCTCAATTACAAGTCTAAAGGCTCAATCAAGCAAGAACTCCTTTAATCTTCTAAATCTCCAAGCAATAGCAAGCAAAAGTGAGATGAAATCAAGCTCTCTCTCCTATCTCTCTCTCTAGTTTGGCTAAGACAACAAAATGGCTGAGGCAAAATGTATATCAAGATGTAATAAGGCTCTCAAAAAGAGTTGCCTAAGTGGCACACTAACATGGCATTATTGTAAATAAACCTAACTCTTTAATTAGCTTTATTTAATCTAGTTTAACCGTACTAAATCCAATTTCAGATAAATATACCATAAAATCACATTAATTCTAATGATCATAAAACATCAATTAATTTCGGATTCGGCCGCCGATAAGGCCTTCAATTTGCAGTTTAAACATAAAACACAAACAGATAATCAAACAGGCAACAGATAGATATACAATTAAATAGATGTACTTAATCAATTCAGTTCCAGATTTCAGTCAGTCAGTTCAGTATTTCAATCAGTTCAATTACCCATCATAATCAGTCTCAGTTTATCAGTAATTAGTAATTAATCGGTAATCAGTGGTGAGGGTTATTACAGTCTCCCCTCCTTAAAAAGAGTTTAGTCCTCTAAACTCGAGTTACCTTCATTCTGAAAGAAAACAGGATTCAGTGGAAACAGTTCAGGATATCTCTTGGCCATGTCATCTTCCCTTTCCCAAGTGGCATACATGCTACCATGGTTTTGCCAGTCAACTTTCACTACCGGGATTTCTTTATTTCTCAACTTCTTGATCCGTCTGTTCACAATCTGGATAGGCCGTTCTTCATAAGTGTAGTCATCACTTAGCACTACATGGGTCGGCTCTATCACATGGAAAGGATCCCGGAGGTAGTTCCTCAACATAGAAATATGGAACACATTATACATATGCTTCATTTCAAGAGGAAGCGCAACTTAATACGCCACCGGATTGATTTTCTCAATAATCTCATACGGTCCGACATATCTCGGCGCTAACTTGCCTTTGACTCCAAAACGAGTCTGGCCTTTCATCGGTGTCACTTTCACAAAAACGTGATCACCTACTTCATACTCTCTGTCTCGTCTTCTGACATCCGCATAACTTTTCTATCGGCTCTGTGCAGTTTTTGGTCTTTGTTGTATCAGTTTTACTTTCTCAGTCGTTTCATAAACAATCTCGGGCCCAAGCAACGGCCCATCTCCAACTTCTGCCCAGCAAATCGGAGATCTACATTTTCTGCCATACAATGCCTCGAAAGGCGCCATACCAATACTTGAGTAATAACTGTTGTTGTAGGTGAACTCAGCTAAAGGCAAATGGCTTTCCCAGTTCCCCTAAAAATCAAGGACACACATTCTCAGTAAATCCTCCAGAGTCTGGATGGTCCTTTCTGACTGGCCATCTGTCTGAGGATGATAGGCACTACTAAGTCTCAGTTCAGTACCCAATGTAGTCTGCAAGCTTTGCCAAAATCTCGATGTAAACTTCAAATCCCTGTCAGAAACAATGGACATAGGCACTCCATGCAGTCTAACAATTTCATCAATATAGAGTATAGCCAATTTGTCCACATTATAAATTTTTTTAACAGGTAAAAAGTGAGCAGATTTAGTTAGTCTATCAATAACCCAAATTGAGTTCATACCTTTATTGGAGCGAGGTAAACCGACAATAAAATCCATAGTGATATGTTCCCATTTTCACTCCAGTATCGGTAAGGGCTGCAATAAGCTTGCGGGTCGTTGATGTTCGGCTTTGACTTGTTAGCAATAAAGGCATTTCGATACGAAATCAGCAATTTCTTTCTTCATTCCCGGCCACCAGAAATTCAGTTTCAAGTCTTGATACATTTTCGTATTCCCCGGATAGATAGAAAATTTTGAGTTATGGCCCTCTTGTAGAACTCTTTCTTTTAGTTCAGAATCATTCAGTACACACAGTCTCCCTTGAAATTTCAGTACACTATTTTCAAATTGGAAACCCGGTCTCAGTTTAGATTCCCTTTCTTCGATGATCTTCTTCAAGAAGTCATCCTGTTGCTGTTTCTCTTTAATTTCTTCTATCAGTGCTGGTTGAGCTGAAATAGCAGCTAAGGTTCTACCTTGTTTTCACAAAACAATTTCAATTTCAGATTTTTCAAGGTCACAAAGCAATTCTTTCTGCCCGGTGAGCAAACAGGCTAAGTTCCCAATCGATTTTCGACTTAATGCATCGGCAACGGTGTTGGCTTTTCCCGGATGGTACAAAATCTGTAGGTCATAGTCTTTAATCAATTCTAGCCATCTCCACTATCTCATGTTCAGTTCTTTCTGTGTGAAGAAATATTTCAGACTCTTGTGGTCAGTATATACTTCACATGTCGCCCTATAAAGATAGTGACGCCAGATTTTCAGTGCAAATACTACTGCAGCAAGTTCTAGATCATGGATCGGGTAGTTCTTTTCATGCGGTCTCAGTTGTCGAGAAGCATAAGCAATAACTCTCCCATTCTGCATTAAAACACATCCCAAACCCTTATGAGAAGCATTACTAAAAATGGTAAAACCATCCGTACCTGAAGGTAAGGTAGAACAGGTGCAGTCACTAGTCGAGTTTTCAATTCTTGGAAAGTTGATTCTCTTTGGTCAGTCCAGTCAAATGATATCCCCTTTTGAGTTAATTGAGTCAACGATAAGGCAATTTTGGAGAAGTCTTTGACAAATCTTCTGTAGTATCCAGCTAATCCCAAAAAGTTTCGGACTTCTGTTACATTTGTTGGTCTAGACCAGTTTACTACCGCTTCGATTTTCTGTGGATCAACTGAAATTCCATCTTTGCTAACAACATGCCCCAAAAACATAACATGATCAAGCCCAAATTCACATTTAGACAGTTTAACATAGAGTTTCTGTTCTCTTAGGGTCTGTAGGGCAAGTCTCAGATGATGTTCATGTTCTGCTATACTTTTGGAATAAATCAGGATGTCATCAATGAATACAACAATAAAGTCATCGAGGAATGGTTTAAAGATTCTGTTCATGAGGTCCATAAATGCAGCAGGTGCATTGGTAACTCCGAAAGGCATAACTAAAAATTCGTAATGTCCATACCTCGTTCGAAAAACCATTTTATCAATGTCTTCTGGTTTAACTTTCAGCTGATAATATCCGATCTGAGATCAATCTTAGAGAAAACTGGAGCACCCTATAACTGATCAAATAAGTCATCAATTCGAGATAATGGATATTTATTTTTCACAGTTACTGTGTTCAGTTCACGGTAGTCAATACAAAGTCTCAGTGAGCCATCTTTCTTTTTTCACAAACAAGACAGGTGCGCCCCACGGTGAAGTACTAGGCCTGATGAACTTTTTGTCTAACAGTTCATGCAGTTGCACTTTCAATTCTTCGATTCGATTGGAGCCATTTTGTAGGAGCTGATATAGGTGCAGGTAATTTAATCACATTAACGGTGAACTCAATCTCCCTGTCAATCAAATCCCCTGGCAGATCATTTGGAAAAACATCTGGGAATTCTCTAACTATAGGAATACTGTGCACATCAGTTTTAACATCAGTATGTACAGTCAATACAGAACACAGATACCTTTTTACACCTTTTTATAATCAGTTTACAAGCTCTCATGGATGAAATCAGGCATGGGGGAGCCACTACTCTAACTCCGTTAAATACAAATTCAGGCAGTCCGGGTGGACGGAAAATAACTTGTTTTGTTACACAGTCTATGGTAGCATGATATTTTTGTAACCAAATCTATCCCCAATATTACATCAAAATGATCTATGTTCAGAGGCAGTAAATCAATATACAGATGTGCATCTCCAACAATAATTTGACAAGCAGGGTACATATATGCACAAGTCATGGATCCCCCAACGGGCGATGATACAGCTAACAAGTAATTCATGGGTTCTAATGGTCTATTCAATTTTCGCGAAAAAACATGCGATACATATGAATGTGTAGACCCCGAATCAATTAGAACATAAGCATTCTGAGTACAAATAGAGAGGATACCTGACACAACGGTCTTAGTATTTTGTACATCTCCCGGTACTAGGGTAAACACTCGGCCCTGCCTCATAGGCTCTTTTTCGGTAGCTTTAGGGTTAGGCTTTGGTGTAGCAGTTGATGCTGCTGCGCTTGGTACAACTTTACTATGCCCCTGAGGAGTGGAAGGGCAATCTTTGACCATGTGGCCCACCTTGCCACACCTATAACAAGCACCAGATAGTTTATAACAAACTCCCTTATGGTTCTTACCACATTCGAAACAGGGCGGTATAGACCGGTTCCCTTGACTAGAAGTAGTCGTTGACCCCGTATTTTGCTTTTTGTTCAATGGGTTGTTTTTGTCTTTCTTGAACTTAAAACCCTGCCTTTTTCCACGCCATTCAGACGCTGGTGTTTCAGTTTGTTTCAGTGCCTCGATGTTCGACTCGGTCAAGAACATTTACATAGTTCGGTAGTTTCAAGACATTAATTCTGTCGAGGATTGCAACATTAAGGCCGCCTTCAAACTTTCTAGCCTTCTTATAATCGGTGTCCACCATGTGTAGTGCATAACGGGCAAGTTCAGTAAACTTCGTTTCATATTCAGCAACGGACATTGTGCCCTGTCTCAGCTATTCAAATTCAGTCACTTTTCTGTCCCTGACACACTGAGGGAAATACTTTTCGAAAAAGGACTCCTTAAACTGAGCCCATGTTAGAACGGTGTTGGTGTCACGAACTAGCATCCACCACCTTCTAACATCTTCTTGCAAGGTGAAGGTAGCTAATAGTACTTTATGTGCCTCTGAGCACAGAAACACTTCAAACAATTTTTCAGTCTCCAAAACCCATGCTTCAGCTTTTAGCGGTTCAAGACCTCCCTGAAAGGATGACGGTTTCATTTTGCTGAACTTCTGGATAAGAGCAATTATGTCCTCATCATTAACATTCTGTTCCGGCTGTACCGGAGGAGGAGGTGGGGGCTGTTGGTTCTGTTGTTGTTGTTGCCTTAAGGCCTCAACAAGATTTCCAACAGTTCTTTCTACCGCCATTCTGGCCTCAGATGATTCGAGTTCAATAGTAGTGTTTGCATTATCCATTTCACTATATATGCAACACAGTAACAATAAACATATGCAGTTGCATACTTTAAACAATTAAACATAAACAGTTATATGTTTAAACACATTAACACATATTCATGTCATGTCCACACACTTTTCATGCTCATGTGATGCCCTAATTGCTTTTCTAGGACACCCTATAGCTCATTTGGACACGTGTGTGCAGTATAACTCGTGGTTAAGTATCGCTCTGATACCACTCTGTCACGACCCAAACCCGCCCCTATGGGTTTAGCACCGTAATCGCCAAGAATCGTGATTAGAAGGCCTGTTTAACAAGAAGACAAGAACAGAGTCTGCGAGGCATGGCGAAAGCCAAAACAGTAAATAAACCATGTCCAATGAGCTGTGACAGTCTGTATGCAAAAAGACTTTTTATACATATATATATATATATACACAGTATAGAACAATATGCACAATATTTACAAACATTCAGAATAGGGACCAAATTCCCATTAAACAAGATAAAGATTATCATCTATCTGATTATACAAAACAGAATCTGAGAGACGACAGGGATACTAAAAACACCGCTAAGCCATAGCTTGACAGGCTTGGAACCTCGCAGTGAGGCACATTGGTTAGCTTGACAAAATTGGAGTTACCCCGACGCTTCTAGCCACGGTTTGGTGCCTGTACACCTACATATATATATGAGCAGTGAGCTAAAGCCCAGTGAATAACATAATGTGTAAAGGGGTTTATAATGAATGTCCTTACAGTAATGAAAACAGTTCATTGACTCAGTATATCAGTCATGCAGTCGTTCAGTCATATGTGGTACATCCATTAGCATAGCAGTACAGTAAACAGTAGGTCTTGAAAGACCGAACAGTACAGTAGGTCTTGAAAGACCGAACAGTCAATGATGGCCATCAATCAGTAAATAGTAGTGGTTCCAACAAGGGAACCGACATAGATCTCTGTAACAGTAATAGTAAACAGTATTTGCTAAGAATGCCACAATACAGTTCAGAATATAGGACATACATTCATTCGATTAACAGTATTAGTTCAAAAAACAGTTCAGTTAAACAGTTAGAAATATTCACAGTTGAACATATCTTTACACAATTGTTACTCACAGAGTTCAAGGCTAAAGTTAGGCTAGAGCGCGTTCCTAGGTGCCAACCCTATACAGTTTACAGGATGAACACACACTAAGTTACATAGTTGGGAAAACAATAACTTAATCCCTAATTTGCCTTGGTGTGGTTCTAAATCAATATCCTCATTAAGATGCCTTAAACTAGGCCTAAGAATGCCTAGGACGGAATGAGGATGCAAAGATGCACTTTAAAGCATTTTTCAGAATTTCCAGAAAACAGGGGTCTCGCTCGAACGTGGCTTTCTACGCTCGAGCGGACATGCAGACAAAGGATCTTCGCTCGAGCGTGACTTCCGTCGCTCGAGCGGACTGTAAGCTACAGTGAAAATATTGGATGCTCAAAATTCACGCTCGACGGGCGCTCGACTCTCGCTCGAGCATGGATTCTCTCGCTCGAGCGGACTGTAATCTTATGCAAAGTACTGGATGCACGCATTTCACGCTCGAGCGTCACTTTTCTCGCTCGAACGGAAGGCATGACCACAGAGTGTACGCTTGAGCGTGGACTTCCTCGCTCGAGCGTGGGTCCAAAATCTGGAAATTCCAGATTTGAACCTCAAGCTCAAAACTAAGTTTTAATGTAATAAATTCGATCCTCTTGGGCTAAATTTCTAGAAAATATTTATAAACACATAGAATAACATGTTTCAAAGCTCAATTTGTAAAATCAAAGCCCAAGGGTAGTTTGATTAAATCCAATTTCAAACTCAATTTCATGAACATAGATTCAAACATGACAATTTAAATCAATCTAAAGCTTCAATGCTTGCTCAAATGAGCTCACTCATACAAAAACAAGATGGAATCATGGTCCTTAACATTAACATAAACGTGCATGTGGGAATTTATGAAGAACAACCTCCAAAAATGAGGGATATGCACATGCATGGATGATTCAAGCTCTAAATCAACACCATTGAATCAATTCTTGACTTAGCTTTTTAGACTACCATGATCCATGCTAGAAGGAACTTAAATACACTATCAAGAGGATGAAACTCATACCTAGGTTCCTCAATTACAAGTCTAAAGGCTCAATCAAGCAAGAACTCCTTTAATCTTCTAAATCTCCAAGCAATAGCAAGCAAAAGTGAGATGAAATCAAGCTCTCTCTCCTATCTCTCTCTCTAGTTCGGCTAAGACAACAAAATGGCTGAGGCAAAATGTATATCAAGATGTAATAAGGCTCTAAAAAAGAGTTGCCTAAGTGGCCCACTAACATGGCATTATTGTAAATAAGCCTAATTCTTTAATTATCTTTATTTAATCTAGTTTAACCATACTAAATCAAATTTCAGATAAATATACCATAAAATCACATTAATTCTAATGATCATAAAACATCAATTAATTTCGGATTCGGCCGCCGATAAGGCCTTTAATTTGCAGTTTAAACATAAAATACAAACAGATAATCAAACAGGCAACAAATAGATATATAATTAAATAGATGTACTTAATCAATTCAGTTCTAGATTTCAGTCAGTCAGTTCAATATTTCAATCAGTTCAATTATCCATCATAATCAGTCTCAGTTTATCAGTAATCAATAATTAATCGGTAATCAGTGGTGAAGGTTGTTACAATCTTATAACTTCACAGGGATGGTAGCAACCTTTTCACAAATGGAACAATTATCCACAAATTTTACAAAAACTATACAAAGTCTTCAACCCTTAGATAATTCACAATCACTCTCAAGGAATCAAGAAACCTAAGTGTACTACACTCTTACAAGATTGAAATGACTTGATTTTGTTTTCTCAAAAAGCTTGAAATAAAACTCACTCATAGAATGATACAATATGAAAAGCTTTGAGTGTTTATCTGTAAACCTCACACAAGTAAGATAAGCTTAAAGCTTAAAGCTAAAGCTTTGTGTATAATTTCTGAAAGAAAAATGAAAAACCAAATAAGGAACTCTTTAGAAAATCAAAGAGATGAGATTGATGAAAGATAAAGAAATGTGTATAGCACGTTGTATCTATTGCTCTGTACGGGTTGTCTCTGCTGCTTGTTCAGAGCTCTGTATATAACAGAGTTGAATGCTCTATTATGCTTTGACAGAGCCCATCTTCTTCTTCCTGTTGAGTGATGGGTTGGTGATAGCTGAGGATAATATATAAATCATTGTACAGATATTTCCTGACGTTTTGCCCATTGAATGATGGGTGTACTAATGCAAAATAATTCTTTTCTCTTCTTAGCATCTGTTATTGATATATGAATTCTCTACATTGTGGACGTCCGTCCGGATGTCCAAAGTAAAGTTATGCGTTTGTGGGTCGTCCACTTGGATGTCCCATGAAGTCTCGGTTGTCAAGGTTGTCATCGAGCATATTGTTGATCTAACATTCGAAGCGAAATTGAACTGATCTGGAACGAAACTGGACCGAAATGCCTTGGCCGGTTGTCCTCCTAGATGTCCGCTCGATCGTCCCTGCTTGCCCAGAGCTATAGAAGAATTTTGCCAAAAAATAGTCTGACTGGTCAACATCTCTTTGTTATTTCGGCCTTCTGTGTTCTACTGCTCTAGTGCACTAGTTTGGTACCTGTTTAAGCCTCATTTTGAACTCAAGAATGGCATGATTAGGATATAAACATGGATGAAAATATCATGGAATAAATTATAAGAATTCAATCTATTTTGCTCTTCCAAATAAATCAAAACAAAGTTAAAACAAAATAAAAAACAATTATTAAAATACAATATGTCTAACAATTTTCCTCTTTTTTATGATGGCACAACAAAATGTTTTGATTTTTTTAGAAGGAAGAGAAACTCCCCCTCAAGTCAGTTTCACCATGGATTACCAGATTTGTCATGTTCATAGAAAAAAAAGAATGTAAATTTAATGAGATGTTAAATTTATTAGATAATTAGGGAGTGTCATTTGCATTAGCAGTGTTTTTTGACATGAGTCATTCGCTAATATATATATCATATATTTTGAGAGGGAAAGGTTAATATGTGAACTCTTTTTGATATGTATATAATATAAAATATACTTTATGTGCACTCCTTTTATATGCCCATCTTTTATAATTTTGTCATAAAAAATATAACTTTTTTCATCATAAAAAATATAATTTTTTAATTCTTACCGAAAGTATATTTTTATCACAAAAAGTATAACTTCAATTATAAAAAACTTTTTAAGTGCATATCCTAATTTCATCATTTATAACTTTTATCACGGGAGTAATAACTTTTATAAATAAATAAAAAAATCGTAACTTTTGCATTAGCGGGGCATTTCCCATTTTTGAGAATCTCAATTCATGTTTTGTACTCTTGTGGATTTTACTTTACACTTCCCAGTTAATTTTAGCGCAAAACTCTAATTTTTACCAGGAAAAATGGTGCAATAACAAATGAAGATTAATGTTTTGACCAGTGTCATGTAGATGTAGTCCATCTATAAATTAAATCTAGGCTATTCATTAATTTTTTAGGTAAATTTTATGAATTTTTTGATAGTCAACTAACTTCATTTATTTTATTTTATTTTTTTTGTGTTATCAACAGAAAACTAAGTTTACAAATTGGTTTTTAGAAATTTTTTTTTATCAATGCTACCACACTATCACCACTATTACCTTTACTATTAGCACATAAAGTTTAGTGTCACGATCAAATATAAAAAAAATAACTATTGTTTAGTTGAGTTTTCATAAAAAAAATTTGAAATATTTTCAAAATTTAATTTGGTGGGAAAAAAAAAACACTGATTGTTTTCATTTGGTTTTCTCTTTTGAGCAAAAATATTTTTTAAAATTTAGAAATATCCTTTTTGTTGCATTTATTTTCATCAAACTAGTTTGTAATTTTTCAAAAACAAAATTAGAAAACAAATTCTAAAAATTCAATAAAATATATATTTTTTGTTGAAAAAGTATAATTTATTCATATCTATGGATTTTGGTAAAACTTATAGTGTGCGCTCTTTAGGGTTACGTACTGTATCACAAATTGACATAATTTTATCATAATATTTTATAATGTCAATCACAAAATGCGTAATCTTGTCAAAAATTAGCATAACGAAAACGTTGTAACCAAGTCGCAAACTTTTGTAATATTAATTATAAAATTTTGGACATTTTATTAAGTCGAGTTAAAGATTTATCCCATCAGGGAGGTTAAAATAGTGATCAATCAGGCTCGATTAGGGATGTAACTCGAGTAGGTTTGGTCGGGGTTGGAAAATTGTCCAAGTCTAGTTCAAGTTGCATTAAGACCTGTCCAAACCCGCCTAAGCCCGAATTATAACTTAAGGTTGTCTGTCCAAACCTGATCCGAGTTAAACCCAAATTACACGAATTGTCTAAATTGTGAATGAATTTTAGTTTTTTTATTTTTTTACTTTTGGCAACTAAATTATTAAAATTAGACTTTATTTATATTTTTTTTAGGAAAATCATTAATAATATCAAAACAAATAATTTATATAATGTAAATGCCGTAGTCTTTACAATTTATAAATGAGAATAAAAAATGTAAGATTTTGTGTTACTTGTATATATAATATATATTCAATATGATTTAAAAATCTAAATTATTTTAATATCATGTAATGACTAATAATGTATATATATATATTTAATAATTTCATATATGTATATATGAAAAACTAGATTTTGGGTTGTTCAAGTTGTTTGATGTATTTACCCAAATCCGCCCAAATTCAATTTGGACTTTTGAATTTTTGCCCAAGTTTGTACCAAATTTAAAAATATCTTGTCCAAGTCCTAAAAAAATTCAGGGGACTTACGTGTAGGTCTTAAGAAGTTGACTTATTGTCCAATAGGTTTCATAATAATTAATGACATTTTTCATTAAACATTATTAAAAAACGTCACTAATTGTTAATTTTCAGCGACAATATGAAAATTTTGTCAGAAAGAATGTAACTAATTATAAGTTTTAGCGATTGTTTAAAAAAATCATCACAAAAAAGTGTCACTGTAGACACCCCATTTTTGACCGACCTTAAGACTCAGACGTCACCGATTGAGCGCTTGGTGATGTTGCATACTGTGCTCGTTCAGAAGTCTCAGAGTCGCGGCCGTGCGCCCTGCCTCCGGACTTCCGAACTCTCTTCTGTGCCTTGCCTCGGTTTGCGAACCGGACTCGATTTTCTCTGTTTTCTTTCCTGAGGGGAGAGAATGGTCCTGTAGGCTATCTCTCCGTAGCCGTGGGCTACATTTCGTGGCCATAGGCCATTTTGCCCGTTTCGGAGCCTGGTTTCCGGTTTTCGGAGCCGTCAGGCCGTGTGCCTCGGTTCGGGACCGCCCAACCATTTCCGATTTCTCCGGTTTTTGGCATATATCTCATTTACTCCATACCGAGGGACACTGGGGTCTCTAATACCCACTTCGTGGCCGAACGCCACTTTCGGTGCTCGCAGCCCATTTTCGGGACCCCGAACCGCGCGGTTTTGGGCCCCGAGTATTCATTTTGCATCGGTTTTTGTTCAAATTTGACAGTACTGCTTTTAGCGCCAGAAGATCACCGAGGGTGGAGGCCAGCAATTGTTTGAAAAACCGCTCCTCCGCCTGCTTTTTCTCACTTCAAGCTAATGTTGAACACCCTAGGGGTATTTTCTTCGAGCCGAGACTACATATTTGTGATGAGGGGACATGGGAGGACCCTAAAAAGTGGTGGTCGGCCAGTAATTATGATTTTCATTTTTGAGCCTCTCTTTCAAATGCAATGTTGTGACTCCTATTCCAGAGTTGCCAAATTCCAACCATGGGGTCTTATTCTACACACATGGGAGGACCCTAAAAAGTGGTGGTCGGCCAGTAATTGTGTTTTTCATTTTTGAGCCTCTCTTTCAAATGCAATGTTGTGTCTCCTGTTTCAGAGTTGCCAAATTCCAACCATGGGGCCTTGTTGTACACACCTGGGAGGACACCAAAAAATGGTGGTTGGCCAGTAATTTTTCACTTCATTTTTGGCCTACGATCAGGGGTGGCCTACCATCTTCAAGAAAAGCTCTGCCTACGCCTCGCTTTTGACCACTTTACCAAATTGCTTTTTCAAAATATCTCAGCCCTCCGAGGGATATTTTGGGAGGGAAAGCTTGGGTGCATTTCCCTCCCCTTTTACACCCCTTTTGGTCCATTTAAGGGGCTGATGAGCTCCTTTGTCAGGGTTACAAAAATTCTTCTCAAGAGCCATGCTCCCATAGCTTCCATCTTCATCTCCAAAACCCTAAAACCAAGCTTCAAGTCTTGCTCATTCCTTCATCAACCCTAAGTCTCATCATCACCACCTTCATTCCAGCAGCAAAGGAGGGCTTTTCAGAGGCTAAGGACCAACAAATTCAAGCCAAGAAGCCACAAAAGTTTGATCTTCAAGGGTAAGTCACTAATTCCCTTTTTCTAGTACAATTTTGCATCAATTCTTTACCCTATTTTATTTTTGTTTTGGGCTCCGAACCCTACTGATTTTAGGCTTATTTTGAGCCCCTCTACAATATTGTAGAAGGGCTCAACCTTGTTTGGCACCTCTATGATGCACCTCTTTCAATATCACTCTTTGTGCCAATATTTTGCATGCTTTGTTTGGATTATGAGTGATCCATTTTCGAGCCTGATATAAACTGTGAGTGAGCTTATTTTGAGCCCCTCTTCAACATTGAAGAAGGGCTTAACCATGTTTGGTGGTTCTATCATGCACTTGTTTTGTAATTCTTCCAATTTACCGTAAAACTGCATGGTTTCTTTAGCCTATGTGTGATCTGATTTTGAGCATGCCATTAACTGAGATTGAGCTTATTTTAGGTCCCTCTACAACATTGTAGAAGGGATAAATCTTCTTTGGGGCCTCCATGCATGGCCTCTCTTTATACCTCTCTTTGGCCCCATTTTGCATGCCTCTTTAAGCTTATTTGGATTCTGATTTCGGCCTTCATTAGGCCTGGAAAGAGCCTTATTTTGGCCTTCTTGTCATGTTTTGTTAAGGGTCTTAGGCTATTTGGTGAATGCTTTTGGTACTTCATGTTATACCCTCTTTAGTCCCTTATTTTTGCATGCCTTGCTACCTCATCATGCTTCTGTTTTTGAGCCTTCATCAGGCTTGAAAAGTGTCTTATTTTGGCCTTCTTGTCATATCTTGTTAAGGGTTCAAGGCTGTTTGGTGCATCCTTTTGATACTTCTCTTTGTAGCCCTCTTTTGGGCCCATATCTTGCATGCTATATTAAGCATATCTACATACTGAATTGGGGAATGTCATCTCTTGTAAATGTGCATATTTTTGGTCCCTCTTTAATGTTGTAGAACTGTATTTTTCAGTTTGAGCATTGTATATACCACTTGTTTCATTATTCCCCTATTTTCCCCCATTTTTTGCATGCCTTTTTTGTCATACTTGTGGTTGTTGTTTGGCCTTGCTTTGTACTAAAAAAATGCTAGTTTAGGGGCTGCCTTGCTACTGTTTTACATTTCATGTACCAATTATGCATGTTTAGTAGAGCTGTAGGCCATTTTGGGCGCCTAGCATAGCATTTCGGGCATCGTTGTGATTTTGCTATTAATTCAGGGGCTGTTTTGCATCATTTTAGCTGTTGAAATTTGCATTTTCCATGTGTCATTTACCGCGTCTCATTTCGTACATCATTTCATGCCTTCGGGCCATGCCTCGGTTTGCGTGCCTGTGAACACGCATTTCGAGGCACTTCATTTTCATCCATCGGCGGCTTATGTGAGTGTGGCTGAGGCCCTCTCATGTTAGCATAAGCCCAATTCGCATTCCGTATATCATTTCATGCCTTCGGGCCATGCCTCGATTTGCGTGCCTGTGTGCACGTATTTCGAAGCACCTCATTTTTATCCGACGGCATCTTATGTGAGTATGGCTGAGGTCCTCTCATGTTAGTGTAAGCCTCATTTGCATTTTCATGCCTTTATGTTATTGCCTCGGTTTGCGTGCCCGTGGGCACGCGTTTCGAGGCACTTATTTTCTATCCGATGGCCCCTTATGTGAGTGCGACTGAGGCTCTCTCATGTTAGTATAAGCCCATCTTGCATCGTGTATGCCATTTTAGATCTGTTGCATTCCGTATGCCATTTTCTCGGCATGCGTGCCCGTGGGCACGCATTTCGAGGCATTTCATTTTGTCTCATTGTATATCATATTTCATGCCATTTCATGCCTTAGGATCATTGCCTCGGTTTGCGTGCCCGCGTGCACGCATTTCGAGGCATCTCATTTTTATAGCATTGTGTATGTTAGGATTGCATCTCATGCATATTGCATTGGGTTCGAGATAGAAGTTAGCCCGGGCACGGGAAACGAGGCGCGTTTCGCACTCCGAGTGGTGGAATGTGTCTCAATTCCCCAGTCACCAACACTCCGGATTATCCATGATGGAGTTAGGTTTTGTTGTAGCATTCACATGCATTCATCTGATATTGAGTTGTGCAAATCGGCTCCTCGGCCATCATGCATCAAGATGCATGATTGGTGGCACGAGGATCGAGGCATGCATATATTTGTGAAATACATTGCTATGCTCCTTTTCTGCTCTCTGTTGCAGCAAAATGAAGAATCAGCAATTTTTCGGGACTTGGCACGTATTTCAAGAAAAAGTGCAAACAGAGGCAAATTGGGGCATCCGGTGGATTTCGCCAAGCCTCAAAGATACATCATTCATCGAAGCAAAGCGGCCCGCGCTTGGCGTCGATTCTGACTTTCTTGATTAATTCGATAATTAATTAGAAATTTGTATTATCTCGGACTGTATTATTCTTTTATTTCGGACTGTATTATTATTTATTCGGACCCTCTGTGCGAGGGCATAATTGTAATAAGTGTGGGTGAGTGTGATGTATGTCTTCCAACCCCACGTCTTTCTTCCCTTTTATTTACCTGCTTATGATGGTTAGATATAGGGCATATTTCAATTAGCATACAAGATGACAAAGATGTCGATCATCCATCTGTTTTGCACGCACCGGGCTCGGCACATTATACAAACTGCATTTGTATTTCAATTCCAAATTGAATACGTGTTAGTTGTAGCATTCCACATGCCATGTTTAGAATAGCTGAGCCTGCCATAGTTGCATCTTTGCATGTATTGCATTAGGCAATTCCATATATTTAGGATCATGCATGACTCCTAATCAGTTTTCTGTTTTGGCTTGGAGTACTTGGTAAGTTATTATGCTTTAGCATACTTGCATGCGTGTGAGTGTTGCCATGAATAGCATGCTTACCATGAGGCTAACTGCTTATGTGATATAACTGCCTTGAATGCCTGTGGGTGGAGGTTGAGTTATCTGAATTGGGACAATTCATCGACTGTTTGTTTTAAGCCCACTAGATAGTGGCAAAATCATGTTTTCTAAGCCCACCCGAGAGTGGCAAATTCGCGTCTTAGCCTACCTGCGGGTAGCACCATCAAACCATTTTCACAAACAAACATGAAATGTTTTGTTCCCAATTCAGGCGATTCAGTCTATAATTGTATGCTGTGCGCATCACATAGTAACCTAGGCTAATAACCGGAATAAGAACTCACAAAGTTTTCAAAAACAGATATCATGGTTAGTAGAGGGCGGTCTTTGATGGCTGAAGGGGTGCTCACGATGTGACCTTCCCCAATCGTACCCAAGTTCCCGAGCCAACTTTGGTGATGACGGACACGTGGCCTTTGGCACCGAGTTAGGGTTTCCTAAATTTCCCATTTAAAAAATATTTAGGTGGCGACTCTGTTATCTGGCAAAGCAGTCCATGTTTGGTACTTCTTTTCAAAAAATTAGTTTTTCTTCAAAAACGATTTGCCAGAGTTGGAATCTTTGGTTCAGATTTAGAACCGCAACAAAATCGAGTCCGAACTGTAGCGAGGTCCCTCGCTGGCTTGTTACAGTCACTAATTCACAACTTTTAGGGACAATTTAAAAAATTCCTCACAGAAAAACATAACTAATTGTAAGTTTTAGTGACAATTTATAAAAATCTTTTAACGACATATGTAAAAAATCGTCACAAAAAAATTATTTTTAATAACAATTTTACCAAGAATTATTTTCAATAGGACTTAATGAAAATTAAAGTCCAATTATTAGGACCTATGGGTAGTTTTATCCAAAATTCAAGCTAAACACAGGTGGAACCGCCCAAGTTGCACCTCTAGACTTGATGAAGTTAAAAGTAATACTGACTGATATATATATTTCCTGGCTAACGTTACATACAAAAGTAAACATAATTTTCAAGCTCCGTTCAATGGAGAAAATTGTTACACATTTAAAGTGGGTAATAACAAAAAGCACTTGAACTATTTGGATATGCATATACAGATAGCATTGATAACTAGTTAATGATCCCATCTTTATTATCGAAACTATTCAACGAATTTCGTATTCCTTTGAATGTCTGGGTAGAGCATATTTTCATTTGAGTTATTTATCAAATTCATGTTATTTTTAACTTATTGTTCAAACCAAAATTGTACACGACTCAAATGAACAACCTGAATTTTGCAAAATAAGTTTACAATAACTCCCATTGACATATATGGTTCAAAACAACATGACAAAACTCATCTTCTCCTCTTTGATTTTCAACAAGGCAGTTCACATGTATGAAGTTGGTTGAGACCACTAATGAGTTTTATGCACCAATCAGCTGCCCAACATTCATGGGGACTGCATACTGTTGAGAACCATGAAAAATCGTGTCAACAAAAATGCGAGCAGCTGCCTCAGTGGGATGATATAGATCCCAGAAGACATGATCACTTCTGTTGGAGCAATAACTTGAAACTGGCACGCATGGAACTTGGGCTCTTAAGTTTCCTAACCCACAACATGCTGATTTAATCTCATTAAATCCTGAAATAAAAACAAAGATTATGATTAATTACACATGATGTGGTGAAAATCTCAAAAAATTATCATACTACTGAAAATGTATTGAAATAGGACTACGGGGATTGTGGAGATAGAGGATCTTGACAAAATAGACGACAAATATAATTTTGAAAATGATGGACGTGGTGGCTAAAAATCGAAACAAGAAGTGAAGTACCGAAGGTGGAGGGAGTCTGAATGAAGCGAACGAAGACACCATAGATGTCTAGAAAGGAGTAGTCTATGTCCTTCAGCTCTGATTTGAGTCCCTGCAACATTGATTTCAGGCCTTCATTGTACTTGACAGTCCAGTAATTTGCTTCCACATTACATTCTTCAGTTTTGTTCTGATTTCTCTGTGAGGGACAACAACCTATTGCTCCAATCCCAGCAATCACATATTTACGTGCACCAAAGTTATGCACGCTCTGCAAAATGTTAATTAATTAGCAAAACAAGACATAGTGAACCACAAATTCTAAAAATTTTGCAAGTTTATAAAACTAAGCTCGTTTGGAAATTGATTATTTTAATTGGATTTTTTTTCTTTTTACAAAAAAATAAGTAAAAAAATAAAGAGAATGATGTGATTGGATGTTTTGACTTTTAGCCAAAAAGCCAACATACCAAACACCTACTACAAACTCAAGAAAATTACCTAGAAATATACTTAGCAAAAACATCTAAAGATTATAATAATTTTATGTATGATCCATGTGTGTCCGACTTTAAATCTACCCCATCTCTATCTTTCGAGGTAATTTTGGAGGCAAAAGTTCATGATTTCTAGCATTTTATATAACGAAATCAAGGGTATTTTAGACAATTTATCTAAAAAAATGGCATTTTGACATCTCCATTGCTAATTATGCCATTAGTTGAGGATCAAATAAAGACATTTTAGTTTTTTAGACAAAAAAAAAAAAAAATTTGACAAAATTAAAAAGTTGGAACTGATCTCATATTTTAAGACCAAAAGTGTATTTTAATTTTTTATTTAACAATTTACTTTTGCAGATAAAAAAAATAAAGAAAAAAAATGTTGCATCTATCAAAGTTTTGTTTGATTGATTTACCTTCAAAACTTGTTCGAGAGTGAGAACCATTAAATCAACATACTGCTGTGGGGTGCTTTTCTTAGGAAGATCCGACCCGGAACTGAAGTAGCCCAGCAAATCATTGCTTCCGATGACGACGGTGAAGAGTGATTTTGATAGATGTTGTTGGGCCCCAGATGACCCAAGTTGGCGAACCAGATCTTGGTACACAACAGTAGAATAGTACTCCACTTGTTTGGATAATGGAATTGATTGTTTCTGCAAACAATTAACGGTAATTAATTGTTACTGTTGGGTTCATAAGTAATTAGGCCCACTTGATATATATATATATATAGATAGATCTCTTCATGAGATAGTTTTTTGGACTCTTTTGTTTCGTTCAGGTTATTTTTATTTGAGAAATTTTTTTTATTATTATTTTAGTTAATCAAATTAAAAAATTTCTTAATAAGACAAAAATTAGGAAATTTTTTACTCAAAAGTTTCTTATTTTCATTTTATTAGATTTTTTTTTTCAAATTCAATATATATTTTATTATTATTATTTTTAAGTTCCTCAAGTATCCTAAAAATCCAAAAAAGTGTCAATCTACTTTGGAAAAAAAATCTTCATAAGACAAAAATATACTGATTTTTCAACTTTTTTTTTTTGTTTTTAGTTATAGATACATGGTTATTCACTCCAGTATCTTATGTTGTTATGAATGTTTTCTTATTTTTATTTTTTATAGATTGAATAAATCTATATCTGAAGAATTAATGATGTTCAAATTTAAAACTTAGACTCACTTATTAAGTTGAATGATCAATTAACCAATCACTCTCATATGCTATTTGTATCTCTCATTTATTGTTTAATTTATTTAATTATCAACTAATCATCCAATTCACACATTATTGAATCTACAAAATAAATTTGAAAAGTAAATTTATATAAAGTACCGTTTGGTAACACTTATATTTTCAGTTTTCTGTTTATATTTACAAAATTTTTAAAAACTCAAATAAAAACTTGTTTGGTAAAATTTTTGATTTATAAATCAGTGGTCTCAGTTTATAAATTTGGCCAAAAAATGAAAACACAAAAAATGTGTTTCCATTTTAAGTTTTCAATTTTTTTTTTTTTTTACCACCCAACACTAGCCACCACCCGCCACTATTGTCCACCATCGTCTTCCACCGCCACCTCCCACCCCCTACCACCACCACCACTTACCACCCACCTGTCACCACTCGCCACTACCACCCACCAACCACCACCTACCTGCCACACACTCGCTACCACCACCCACCCCTCGTCACCACCACCACCACCACCACCACCACCACCACACCACCCACCTGCCATCCACCCGCCACCACCCACCGCCATTACAATCCACCGCGCCACCACCGTCCGCCACCTACTTGCCACCACCACGCACCACCCACCACCCACCTGCCACCACCACCCATCACCACTACCCACTCGCTACCACTTACCACCCGCCATCGTTACCCACCCACCCACTACTACCACCACCCGCCATTCGCCATCCACCTGCCGCCACCACCCACCACCACCAGCTACCCACCACCCACTGTCACCACTTTCTACCACCGTCTTCCGCCGCCACTTGCCACCACTTGCCATTTTTCACTTTTTTTTTATATTTTAAATTTTTTTAGACATTTTGTCAATTACCAAACGCGTTTGTAGTTTATATTTTTTTAAAAATAAACAAAAATCAGTTTATAAAATTTTTGTAAATATAAATTGAAAACATAAACGTTACCAAACACACCTATATTATTTTTCAAGATGAGGCTTCTTTGATGTCCGTAATCAGACTAGAGGGTATTGTTGGGCTCGTGGAGACCCAACATGGGTCCCATTTTGCTTATCCGAACCGTTCAATGTGTAGAACTCGTCGAGTACTATATGCGTGTAAAAAATTATGTTGATCGGATATCAATAACTATCTCATCGGATAAGATTTTTGTCAACCATTTATTTTTTTACCGTCTATTTTTTTTATACAAAACTGATTTGATCACATAACTATCGATATTCAATCAACATGATTTTTTGCAGACATATAATAATCGACGAATTCTACACGTTCAGCAATTTAGATTATTGAAACAAGATCTATGATGGGCTCCTGCGAACCCAACAATACCTTAATCAGTCTGAAGGGAAGGCAACTCCCATTTTTCAATAATTAAATGATAGAAAAGTACTTACAAAGAGTTGATCAGTGCTATTAAAGATTCCAGCACCTCCGGAGGCAAAGCTAACGCCGGTGATTGGAAATGCATTATTGCTAGTCTTGTTAGAGACAAGTGAGAGATACGGGGGAGGTGTCACTATACCCGCTTTCTCAGCTGCCAAACAGTTCCAAAACACCAACCAAAAATATAAAAGGTCACACACATTTACATATTTACACGGCATTTTACTGATAAAAATAATAATTATTAGATGATTATGAGGTGGAGTTGGCGTGTTGGTGATGTTGAACATTTATCTCATACTCCTGCCGACAATATACAACAGTCACATTATTGCATGTTCTCCAATAGGAAAACACAAATTATTATGTTTTTTAACCGTTTGATTCAGGTTTTTTTTTTTTTATTTAATAATTATTTTAATTTAAATAATTTGATTCTTACATTCTTAAATTAAATTTTAATTTACTTACTCTATCTAAAATTTCGTTAATTATTTTTTATGTATATGTTTCAAGAGATTGACAAATGCCTTAAAATTATACCTTACTTGTTTTCACTTTTCAAAAAACACTTTTCAGAAAATTCTACTTTCTTATTTTTCATTTTTTTTTTTTGTTTTTACTTAATTTTTTTAATATTTTAAGAATTTTTTTTACTTTTTAGACACACCTAACATAAATACACCTAAAAAGTAAAAAAATTGTAAAAAAAATCTTTTAAAAATTCACTAAATACTAAAAATACAAAAAAAATTATAAGAATTCAATATATTTTTTATATTTTTATGTATTTATTAATTTTTTAAAATATTTTTTCACAAATTTTTTACTTTTTAGATACATCTAAGTAAGGTGCATCTAAAAAAGTAAAAAAAAGTTTAAAATTTTAAAAATATTCACTAAAAACAAAAAATAAGAAAACCAAAAAAGTCAATTTTTAAAAAACTTAGGAGTTGTTTGGGGTATTCTAAATAAGTGAACTTTTTGACTTTTTATGAAATATGGATTGAGTTTGAAGTGATGTGGTAGAGAGGTGATGTGACTTAAATAAGATGATATGACTTAAATAGGATAGTGACTTTTTGACTTTTTGGCTTTTATTGAAGATGCCAAACTTAGCCTAAATCTAGAAAACTCAAACCAAACACATTGATTAATTTTAATTTTCAATTTGAACGAAAAAAATCAAATTAAAACTAAACTTAAAGTGTAAAGATTATATTATTCATTTAAAACAATAGAGATTAAAATAAAATATGAGTCAAATTATATAAGTTAAAAGTATAATTTACACTTTTTTCCAATTGACCCTAAATTATATATCAGCCAAGTAGTCGCATTTTTTATTTAAAAAAAATAAAATTGGCTATTAAATTTTATTTATTTTTAATTAAGTTCTTAAACTATTTAACAAAAAAAAATGTCAGATTAATTATCACGTTTTTCGATGTGCAATTTTACCCTTTTCATAATTATTTTCGAGCAAATTACAAGCACCCTCTCGAGATTTGATAAAAATACAGATTCTTTCTTGAGGTTTGAGAAATTATAAATTATTCTTTGAGGGTCAAATTTTCATAACAAATTAAAAAAAAATTAGGAAAAAATCTATATGAAAATAAAAATTTCAATGGGCAATTTGTTATGAAAATATAAACCTCAGGGACGAGATGTAATTTCTCAAATCTCAAAAGAAAATCTGTATTTTCACCAAACCTCAAGAGAAGTATTTGTAATTTGCTCATTATTTTCTTATCAATAATGATAGAGACGCATATAACGTCAAATTAATGTTAGATTATTTTCTTATCAGATTAATGTCAGATTATTTTCTTATCACGTTTTTTCATGTGCCATTTACACAAAATTTTACACTCATATAATTTTTATTTTTTGTTGGTGAAAAAATTGAGTGAATTGTTAATATTTTTTCTATGATTAGTTTATTTAATAAAAAGGACTTTTCTTAAGTGTGTAACCCTTGAGGGTTGCACACCATGTGCCACTTATACAAAAAGTACAAAAAGTGTAAGTGGAAGGTGAAAACAAAAACAGAACTACAAACAGAAAAGGCGTAAGTGTAAGGCAACTTACGAACTTTTCTTTCTTAGGTCCTGTTATGGTGTGCAACTCTTTAAGGTTGCACACCATATGCAACCAACACAAAAAGTGTAAGTGTAAAGTATAAACATAAAACAGGACGACAAACAGAAAAGCATAAGTGTAAGGTGTAAGTTGCACACTTAATAAAAATCCTTCTTTCTTTATTTCTTTTTGACTTAAGCCGAAACAAGAGGTAGCCTAATGACCAAAACAAGCATGATGTAAAAATGAAAAAGCAAATTGGATTTGTAATTGGATTTTGTTTTTGTAAAGTAATAAATGTTGAAAGTTGTAGGGAGAGGGTGTACCTAGAAGGTCTGCAGAGTTATGGCCGTTACTGAACCTTCCGGTGGGTTTTTTGCCGGGAAAGTCGACGCCGTTATGCGGAAAATCAGCTTTGGCGAGGGAGAGTTTGAGGTGGTTGTTGTTTCCGACATCTACTAACGAGTCTCCGAACACGTACATGCCCGGTACTTTCTGAGCTTCCGAGAAACTGAATCCCAATACTAAGAGAGAGAAGAGGAACAACGAAGTCATTGTTGAAACTTTGAGTCCCATTTCAGGGGGTACTCTCTCTCTCTCTCTCTCTCTCTCTCTCTCTCTACAAGTTTGGAGTATGAGTTGGTAGATGGGTTTTTAAAGGGGTGAGAAAGAAAGAGAATATGGAGGAGGAGGAGTACTGTGTGTGTCGTTGTGGTCTAAAACCCAGGTGTGAAAGGCAGACATTACCACATAATTAGACCAGTGTCGTGTAGTTATTTTTACTTTATTTTTTATGTTAGGCTTATAGGCTATTACCCCCATAATGTTTAGACTAAGTTTGGCATCTTAAAAAAAAAATTAAAAAGTCACTATTTTATTTAAGTCAGATCATTTTATTTAAGTCACATCATCTCTCTACCACATCACTTCAAACTCAATCCATATTTCATAAAAAGTCAAAAAGTATACTTATTTAGAACATCTCAAACAATCCCTTATGCTGTGTTTGGTTGAGGGATTTGAGGAGGGATTTGGAAAGGGAAATGGAAAAGGTAGGTGAAATGTGAAAAAAATATACCTACATTTCACATAGTTTCACACACCTTTTCCCTTTCCTTTTCCAAATCCCTCACCAAATCTCCAAACCAAACACAGCGTTAGTGTCACAATCAAATATAAGAAAAATAATTATTATTGTTTAGTTGAGTTTTCATAATCTATTTTTAAAAAATATTTTCAAAACTTAATTTGCTGAAAAATATGGAAAAAAAAAAAATACACTCATTGTTTTCATTCTCTTTTGAGCAAAAATATTTTGAAAATTTTAAAAATATCCTTTTTATTGTAGTTATTTTCGTCAAATTAATTTTTATTTTTTAAAAAACACCATTAAAAAATAAATTTTAAAAACTCAATCAAATATATATTTGTACAAGCATTTTCTAAAATATATATTTCGTTGAAAAAGTATAATTCATTCATATCTATGGATTTTGGTAGATTGCAAAACCTGTTCAAGCAAGGAAGAGTAGAACTGTAAATGGGTGCCCAATCTTAGTCTTAGGTTTCGTTTGAGATCAGACTATTTTAATAATCTTTTGATTTTTTACAAGAAAAATAGAGAGAATAATATGATAATTTATATTGACTTGTTAATTTTTTGACTAAAATTTATAATTAATTGACAAACGAAATCTTAGGCCCCGTTTGGGGAGTGGCTAAATTAGCCAATTAGTCAAAAAGTTACATTTTTAGCTAAAAAGCCAACAACTCATACCAAAAAGTCAAAGATTCTCTTTTCTCTCTACTTTTTGCACAACTTTTCGTAATTAGTCAAAAAGTCACCCCAAACATACACGTTTTTTTTACCTACCTTTTTAGCCAATTAGCCAAAAAATTACTAAATTAGCCTGTTCCCAAACGAGGCCTTAGCGAGTAATATTGAAGTGGGCCAACTTGTGCAATGTTTTTCTAAATAAAATGAGTCATCAAAAGGTGAATTATAGGAAAATGTTTACTTTGATTTGGTCTTTTAATTGTTTTAGGGGTTAATTACATATACACGTAACCTCCCTCTAATATGGAGTGAAATGTAAAAATTACAGATTTTGTGGATGTTAACAGAACGTGTATAACATGCACTACATTCCATGCGTGTGTTAGGTCCATAACTATAAAATGACATTTATATCCTCTGTTCTTCTATTTTTTTCCTTTTCTTTTTTTCGTACTTGAAGCTCCACCACTGCACAACAGTGGTGGAATCTATATCTCCCCTATCTTTTTTGGAAAATGCCCCAGAGCTCTAATTAGAGCTGGGGAAGGACAGCTCTAATGAGCTGTCATCCATTAAAAAAAAAAAAATTGTAAAGTAAAGACAAAAAAAAGTAAAGAAAAAGATAAATTAGAACTGATTTAGTGCTCTTGTTTTAGAGCTCCATAGCATTACTGATCTTTTTTACAGCTGCACATTATCTCTCCACCATGTCATCGCCCTTTTTTTTTCCTTATTTCCTTCAACAATCCAAAGCGACCATGGGACCACCACCTCACTGTAGCACAGAAATAACACACCGTGACGTCCACCGAAATAGGTTATTAATATGGAATAGTTTATAATTAATTCATAGACATTAGAACAGATTGAGGTCATTCTCATGCTTTCATCGTCAAAATAAATATTTTCATTATTTAATTTCTGTCCACAGTGAAAGACTTTTTTATTAACTAGTAGACATAAATGCCCACCGTTATATTTCCCAAACCTACTGTGATGATTCTCATCATACATAAAAGGTCTACATAAATATATGTATGTATATGTATGGGTTTTTATGGTAATGAATTGAAAGAGAGGAAAGAGGCATGGATTCTGGATGTGTATATATATAACTATACATATATATGTGTATGGGTATGTATAGTTAGTTTGGCTGTAAAATCTGGTTGCTTCCATAAAAATAAAATAAAGATTAAAAAAAAAAAAAAAAAGGAGGAAATATAAAACGCAGCTATAATGCAGTGGAAGGAAGAAGTGACGATGGGTGGTCTATTGGAGCATGCAACTGTTGACTATTGCCATGGGTTGAGAGAGAGAGAGAGAGAGAGAGAGAGAGAGAGAGAGAGAAGGTACCTGGTTCATGATGGCATAATAAAAAAAAAATTAGAGCAAAGAATATAAAGGCATAATAGACGTTACACAAATTTTATTAACGGAATTTACTTCATACCATGAGAGGGTTATGTATATATTTATAGATCATAAGGGGATAATGCGTTTTTCAACTAAATCATATAGAGGTAAACTGTAATTAACCCTGGTTTTAGCTAGATTAGATGATCGGGACAATTTATCTATGATTTCCAATCCAACTGGTCATTTCAGGTTGATTGATTTTGTATGCTTAACTTGTAGGTCTAAGCTATATCTCATACCAATACAACTAAGTAATTGTCAAATTTGGTGACTCATTAAAAATAAAAAAACCCTAAGATTCATCATTTTGAATCAAAGTGTGTATTTACAGAAATATAAAAAAATAGTTTGGCATATTTTTCAAAAATAAAAATATATATATATATATTTTTAAATTTGTTCTTCTTCCTATTTATTTATTTTTTAAAAATATCTTTGAAAATAATGAACCAAATGAATGTCTAAAAAAATTAAAAACAATGTTGTAAACCATATGACACCATGGGTAAAATACCAATATAAAGTATTGAGTTTCACTATATAAATCAATCATATTTAAGGTTGTGCCTAAAATACGTATTGCTATTTTGGATATCTACTCTCTCTAGTCTCAATTATTCTATGTTAAAATTTTGTTTCAATTATTCAATTTATTTTTTTCTTTGTACTATAAAATAAAATTTAAAAGTAAGACACAATTAAGTAAATCTGAGTGGCCTATTTTAGAAAATAGGTTAAAAACCAGTTTTACGGTTTTCTTTTATAAAAATAAAGTACAAGAAAACAGAGAGTTGATGTGACTTAAAAAGTCAAAAAATAAAAAATTAACTTTTAATCTAATTGACAAAAAAAAAAAAAAAAACAGAGAGAGTGGGAGAGTTGAACCCCCCCCCTCCCCAAAAAAAAAAGCACAAATCTAGCATTAAAAAGTGATTAACTCATAATGAAATACTTAAGAGAGTGCAACCAATTTCTTCTAAATTACTTGCAAAGACTAAAGTCAGTCTTTGACGTGCAAGTTCAAAAATTAACCCTTTAATATGGCTAAATATAATATAGTCAATTTTATGATATAATATAGTCAACTAATTACAATAGGTTGTGATTATAAACAACAATAAAATATTACAAATAAGATTGTACGAATAATCTTTATTTCTCACTATACTGTTCATTACTGTAATATAAATTTTTTCATTAAATGATAATGCTCACACGTAATATCACCGATATATTTAATATTTATTAATTTTTTTAGTTTTTTTTTTTTTTTTTGGCCTAGATTGTAGGATATTAATTTTTGTTAGTAAAATTATATTACAATTAAAAGGTTAGTCATTACTTCATCAATTCAAATGCCTGACCTTCCCCTCACCGTATCTTAACGTGTGGTTATAAAACCATTGTTCCAATTGAGAAATGATTTTTTAACTAAAATATGATATGAAAAAAATCAAAAATATTTTTTTATGAAAAAACATATACAAAATAGAGTGAATGAAAAAGAATTTTTGACTCCTTAAAGTGCATGAGAGGAAATTTTTTACTTTTTTTGTATGAATTAAATTTTTTTTATAATAATTTTTAACTAAAATACTTGCCAAACAACCCCAGATGGATCTGTATGGGCTAAGGATGATCATTTTCTCCTATCCTGCATTTGCATCTCCTATTCTGTCCCGCACAGATTTTCCCTGTTCCGATTAATAAGTGGGGCGGGGATAGGTTTTGCTTCCCCCACTCCATTCCACCCGAATCCGGACCCAAATATATTTATTTTTTATTATAATAAAATTAAAATACTAAAATATTATAATAAATATTAATTTTTATGCATTTATTTTTAATCTTATGTAATATGATTTTTATTAATATTTTTATTTTTTTACTTACAAAATTAATCCGCCTTCTACCGACTTCATCCCTTGGATTTGTCCGGCCGGATATGATAAGGGACAGAAGTAGATTTTTATATACCCATCCCAAACCAGACTTGTGTTCATCCTATATGAGCCATCCAATCATAGCTAGTAGGTTGCACCGAATCAGGATCCTCTTCCTACTTGACTTCCTGCTTGATTGTCTATTAAATTTTGATAATTCGAATCGTTCATATTTTAAAATTTGTTGAGTATATTATATTTGTAAAAAATCAAGTTGATCGGATGTCAAAAAGTATGTGTTCAGAAAACTAACTAAAAACTATTTTTTTTTAAAATTTAATAAACAGTTTTCCGAACACATACTTTCTGATATCCAACTAGCTTGACTTTTTACAGGTATGATATATTTAATAAATCTTAAAATATGAACAGTTTGAATTATCAAAATTGAACTTAAAAGTGAATCCAACATGCTTTCTGATATCCGATCAACTTGATTTTTTACAAATATAATATATTTAACAAATCTTAAAATGTGAACGGTTCGAATTATCAAAATTAAACTTAAAAATGAATCCAATGAGCTAGTAAATAAGAAATCAACCTCAAGGAGAGGATATTGATTCTGTTGCACCACAAACTGCCATGTGTGTAGCTCCAAATTCCTCTACGCAAACCATGAGACGGGGTGTGAAACGACCTCGCTTTGGGTCAAATTAATAACCACTTTCTTTACTCGCTGTTCGGTCTCCATCCCTTGGGGCTGTCGTTATTAATGTGTATATATGCCCATCTTTTAGATAAGGAAAAAAATCTATGTTCACAAAAAATATCTATATGTAGATATGAGATAAAATATTTGCGGTTATAAATATAAATATTTTATATGTAATAAATGTAAATATTTTGTATTGTGTTTGTGTCTTATTTTGTGAATTTTTTTTGTACACATAATCAAATTGTTTAAATAATTGTATAGAAATTAAACAATTTGAACGGGTTGACCAGTTTCGGTTCCAATCTTTTGTCAATTTATACCTAATGGGTCATCATATAGACCTAACTGTTGCAAATCCAAAACCTTGAGAGGAACCCCATCACACGTTTGAATATATGTGTGAACAAATTTTTTTTTTTTTTTTTTTTCTTTTAATACCCAAATCCCACAAGTTTAAGTTATAAGGCGGATCAATTCGATCGGATTGAGGGATTGTTTCCAAATTAAATTGCAACAGTTTGATTAAATTAGAGTCTGAGTCCAACCATTATCCCGAGTATGAGTTTAAATCAAAATTCATGTTAAGCTTGAGTTGTCAAAATTCAAATATATATATATATATATAATATGATTGTTGATTGTTCTAAACTAATATAAAATACTTTTTGAAAAGAAAATAATGAAAAACATCTCAATAAATATAACAATCCCATTTTGTAGCTCGAAATGGCGTGGGTCGAAAGGCCCGAATTGCTTTGTACACCAACCCCTTTTCTTTGTACACCCACCCTCTCTTTGTTCATCCCCTCCCTCTGAAAAACTCACTCACACACACACACACAGCTCCGTTCATTCCCTCCCTTTGGTGTCATTTTATTTTATTTTATTTTTTTTATTTTTTATTTTTTTTTTTCCAGAAGAAGTAGAAAATCAGAGGAGGAGGAGGAAGGAGGAGGAGGACTAGAGGGGGCCCAATTATTAGGGCTAGAGGCGGAAGCGGGGGGCGGAGGCACGATCGAGCGGAGACGACGAACGAACTGCGAGCTGTGACGAGGACGGCGGGCGGAGGCGACAAGCTCTCTCTTTCTCCCTCTCTCCTCCTCTTCCCCTCTGTTCTCCTGTGTTTAACGAAGTTTAACGAAGAAGAAGAAGAAAATCGCAAAACGACGTGATTTTCAAATTTCGGGACATTCGACCCTCACTCATTTCGAGTTACCACCTATTTTTCTAAATATAAACACAAAATGTAAAAAAAAATTTAAATTGATTTATGGGTATCAAGCTGTACAAAATTACCTTGGAATATACGATTTAATCCAAGCGGTGAGAAAATAATTCGTAATTTATAATATTTCATTTATTACATCTAATTTATATAAATTAATAATAAAATTCAAATTGCTCGAGTTGTGAGAACTCCTATTTAAACCCTATTCGAATTTAGGTCAAGTTTGGCAAGTTAAAAAAAAGTTAAAAAGTTACTCAAAAAGTTAAAAAGTTATCACTATTCACCAAAAGTCAAAAATTACAGCTGCACAACTCCCGATCCTAATTTTTTCTTACACACTAATTTATACAATTTGTTAATACACATTTTTTCATAAAAAGTCAAAAAGTAAACCCAAACATCCATATTTTTTACCTCAATTTTTTAGTCTAAAAAGACAAAAAATACACTTATTTAAGACACTCCAAATAACCCCTTAATTTGAGTTGATCAATATTTACCTGGACTTTGACAAAATTTAAAATTACATTGCCAAACTTTAAGGTTGTGTTTAGTCTAATTTTAAAATTATGATTATCTTTTTGGAGTTGTGATTTGAGTATAGAATTGTGAGTTGAATTTTGAAAATAAAAAAAATTGTTTGGTTATAATTTTTTAAAAGGGCTTTTGAATTTTGAATTTTACAAAGAGTTTTGAATTTTGAAAAAAATTTTGAATTGTATTTTGAGTTTTGAATTTTTGAATTTTGAGTTGTATTTTGAAATTTTTGGATTTATTTTTTTTAAATATTAAAAAATGTTTAAGAAAATTTTATTTATTTATTTTAAATATATAAATTTTATTTAAATATTTTAAATTTTTTATTTTAAACATTTTATTTTATTTTGTATATATTTTAATTTTTAATTTGAGATGTGATTGGGAGCTCGGATCCGAGCTCCCCCGGATGCCCCGAATCCTCATTTTTTTTTTTTTTAATTTTTTTTTTAAAATGAAAGAAGCAAGAAGAAGACGAAGGGAGGAGGGAGGGAGGAGGAGGAGAGGGGCCTAAAAATGGAGGGAGGAGGGAGGGAGGAGGAGGAGGATCTGAGGAGTCATAAGGTAGAGCTGCGACGGTAGTCATGACAGTAGAAGCTGCTGACAATGGACGGAGGCGAGTGACGACCTCCTCTTCCTCTTCCTCTCTTCTCTTCTCTCCTCTCCTCTTCTCCTCTCCTCTGCGTCAACAATGGCGGAAAAAAAGAAAAAAAAAAAACTAAAGCCCAAAATGACGTCGTTTTGGGCTTTAGGGGCATTCGGGGCCGATTTTTTCGAGCTAAAAAACATTTTCGTTTTAATTTTAATATTTTAAATTTAAAATACAACTTTACACTCAAATCGTAACCCAACACATAACTCAAAATTCCACACTACTTTCAAAACTCTACACTCAAATCATAACCAACTCATAACAAAAAAATTAAAATATTTAAAAAAATATTTATAAAATAAAATAAAAGATAAAAATTATTTAAAATAAAAATCATATATTTAAAACAAAAATAATTTTTTTAAAAAAAATTTAATATAAAAAAAATACAACATATAAATGCATGAAATATAGTGCACATTAAAACAAATAAATATTTAAAATATAAAATATTTACCCTAAAATAATATGGACACTTTTTCATAAATTTCTTTTCATCTACTTATTTTTCATTTAGTTCACATTATTTTCTTATATTCGAATAAATCCTACGAGTGATATAGTTACCAAAATACCCTTAATAATATTCACATTTATAGTGCGAATGTTCTGTGATGTGAATATTCACACCATCAATGTGAATGTTAACATGTCAATGTAAATATTTACATGTTCACATGTTCATACTTTCAATGTGAACAGTAAACATTCACGTTGACAATTTGAATATTCATATTATAAACTATGAATGTTCACATTACCAAATTGCTAATCGTTCAAAAAATATTTATAAAGGTAGAAATGTCCATAAAATACCTTAAATATGAAAATTATGATTTGGTAGATCAAATGTTCGAATAATAAAACTTATTAGAATATAAAAATATCTTATGGACTAATTGAGATACAAACACTTGAAAAATAATTTTTCAATAAATTTTCCAAAAAAATAAAATTAAAAAAATTAAGAAATTGTTTTGGGTCACTGTCACTAGTTTCATGATCAATGCCGTAGTGCATACCGGCTAGTGATCCCAGTGGGCACATGAGGTTGACCACGGGCCAGATCACCTGGCCTGTTGGATGGACAAGGGCTCTTCATACTACAAGGGCCAAATTATTGGATCATGTGGTACTAAAACAAGTTGCATGGATCTTTCATAATATCATTGATATTTTACGTAAGTGGTTTCTAACACAATTTATGAAATAATCACTTCAAATTATTATTATAAATTCAGACTGAGACTCACAAAATGAAATATAAAGAAGTATAAACAAGCAGTATAAGGACTCATTCCCAAAAATAAAATCAACATAAAATTTTAAAAAAACTATTTCGGAGGAAAATATTTTCCCTCGTTCAAAACAAACTGATGGTGGAAAACATTTTTATCACCATTGCCACCACCCTGCCATCACTACCACACCAACAGCACCACCACCACCACTACTACTACTACTACTACTACTATAATCAATAACACCGTAGTTTCAAGATCACAATCAACTATAGAAAAACAAATTTCACAAAAAACATTTTTAGTAGAAATCTTTTATGTTTTCTCCAGAAACAAATGGAGTTTTAAGGGCAAGTGAAAGCAATGAATGAAACTCTCAATTGTTCTATGTGAACAAACAAAATGAGACATTGGGATCACTTTCATTCCACAATTTTGTTTCCCCTAGTTGATTGTCAACCGAGTTCTTTGCACAATTCTCGTGAACTAACTTCAAGTAACCCCCATCTAAAAATAAAATAAAATAAAATTCCAAGTACCACAACGGTACAAAACTTATGTTCAGATTTCACAACCTTTCCCACAAATGAAAATTTAGAATTATCACGAGAAATTTTACTATTACGTGGATGACAATAAGAGAAGAAGGAGATGACCGATTTCTAATACTATTTCCAGCCCTACAAAAAAAATAAAAATAAATAATAATAATAAAAGTAAAATAAAAACAAACTGTGCAAACTAGAAACATGTATGAAAGTCCTGCAATTTTAAGGAGCCCTTAGAAGCACCAACCCAGCGAGCTCCGGTATAATTTTGATAATTCCTAGCGATTTAAGATTGTTTGGGGTGATCTAAATAAGTGTAATTTTTGATTTTTTACGAAAAAATGTGCAGAAAAATAGAGAAGTGATGTGGCTCAAAAAAATAAAAAGTGTAATTCCCAAACCAACCATGCTGATGTCTTATCATTGCAAAGCATTCACAAAAGCCATGAATGACTCAACGTCTCTCTTCTCCGAGGGGTACTTGATAGGCCTGGAAGTGTGTTTAGGGAAGAAAAGTATTGTGGGGAAACTTCCCAACTGTAGTTCTTTCTCTGCAAATGCCTTCTGATCGCCATCAGCCCTAAACTTCCCCACCTTCACTCCACTATCCACCAGCTTTTCTGCCAACACCAAGTATGATTCTTCCATTGCCTATGAAACACAAGGTCGGTTAGAAAAAACTACAAAGTAATCATAATGATTTGCATCAAAACTATCATACATGGACTCGGGTATAGGTGTTGGGCACAAGTGCATATTTAGACAGTGGATCATCAAAACTCTAATTCATGCGTAAGCGGACTTGAAAAAAAAATAGTTTTTTTTTTTTTAAAATATTTTTTCTAATGTATTTTGTGGGATAAAATGAGGTTTTACGTAACATAAGAGTGTCAGAGGCTTTTTTCTCATTTTATAGCACTTTTGCAACGAAAGATATGTATAAAGACTGTTAAATATGAAAAGTGTCTGATCGGAAGTATTAGCAGCATATCTCACACCTGTATCTAAGTGTCAATTACAGCATCAGAGTAATATAATTCTTTACTCTTGATTAATTTTTACCTGGCAAAAGTTGCACCAAGGTGCATAAAGCACAACAAGCCAAGGTTCACTTCGACGGTTCAGTCTAGCCAAGTTTTCGATCCCAGTTCTACTCAAGCCAATCAAATTCTGACTGTTAAAGATGTCAGAGACAGTTGCGGTTCCATTCGTTTGCATAGCACCATTTCCATTCCCATTAACTTGGGACAACTCTTCTTGTTTGATGTTTCCTTTGTGAAGGCCACATTCCTTGGCCTTAGCATCTTCCCACCACCACCTTCCTTCCCTTTCATGCTGCCCTGGCAGGACTGGCCTCGTGCAAGGCTCGCATCCAATCGAGATGTATCCTCGTGAATGCAAGGTATTGACCGGTACATTCATGGCTCGTAGGAAGTTCCAAATGTGTAGGCCTTCAACATTGGCCACGGGATTCCACTTCACCAAGCTGCCAATTCCACCATCCTTTCCTTCAAAGGCAGGGTCCACCTGGACAACAGGGACATCTGCTCTTGTGCCCGGAGACTGATCTTTTCTTTGCCCAGTGATCCAGGCTCTAAGTTCCTTAAGTGCCCTCCTTAAAGGCCTGACCTTCCTAACTCTGCAGCACTCTTGGTGACTGTCTTCATAGAATGAGAAAAGCCCTTTGCTCCTTACAAGTGCTTGAACCTCAACAGCATCGGGGAACATGTACTCGATGTGAATGCCATAATGCTTCTCAACAATATCAAAGAACTGGTATGTCTCTGGATTTAATCTCCCCGTATCCAGGCTGAACACCCTAAATGGCCGACCAGTTAGTTGTGCATACTCAATCAAGGCCACATCCTCAGCTCCACTGCACAAATCAATACCAACAGAAATTTCAATATGGTTCTTCATTCTTGATGACTAAAATACTATTGCAAGTCTTATCAAGTGCACCAACAAAACATTTTGTTACTAATCAGTTGAGGGACACTAATAACTGCAGGCCATCTCAGTGAGCATTCATGGTGCACATCACACTCATAAAGGCCAAGAAAAAATCATTATGGTGCTCTTTTGCTTGGGAAGTCCAAATATGGGAATTGACCAGGATTGGAATCATGTAATGTAATGAAAAGAATCTAAGTTGATAACTAGGACTTCAGTGGCGGATCATTGAATTGTATGTGAAGAGGTGTTAATGAGATCAAGGTAAAGATCTTTTACTGAATTGCAAATGAAAACCAATACACAATATCAAAATTGAAGGCTACACAAATCTATGGGAGACATACCACAAATGTTAGCTACAACCATTCCTCAAGCATCCAGGATGCTTTTTTGACACCAGATGAACAGCACAGATAAACGGGATATAAAGGACTAAATAGGAAAAAAAGTGTACTCGAGTGCACGAGGCTCCTGTCACTGAGGGTTTGAGGAGGGAAAAGCATTACATAATGCATATTATTATTATTAGTACCTAAATAAAAGGGGTTAAACAAGAAACTCCTACTTACACTCGGAAATCTTTTGATGAACCACAACTCAACATCAAACATAACTAATGTGGCAAGGTTGTTAGGATTGGCTTTTTTAGTTTTTTTTTTTTTTTTTCCTTTATAGTGTTTTCAAAATCTAAAAAAGTTGATGTGTTTGAGAAGCCGCTAAACAGATATTGTAACCCCTTTCCTTAATTCAACCAATCATAGTATTGAGTAGTAAATATAATGACTAAAGTTTGATGACTGGAACAAATCAACTGAAACAGGAGAAGATTATAAATACCTGAAAGCAATGGCAATGTCATTCCCAAATTTCTCGAGGGCTTTGTCCATAATTTCCAGTGGGGAAGCACTTTCCAACTCTTTTGCCAGTTTCTCAAAATCCTCTGGTCCTGTCTTATCTCCAACTTCTACAAATTTGCCATAAAAAAGGGTCAATTTGCCAACTAAAAGTAAGAGAATAAAGAACCTAAGCGCGATGAGACACGTACCAGCAGCATCCATGGTTCCTGCTGATGGAATAGCTGAATCACTTCTCTTCGTTTCTGCACTGACCGGTCTTACTGAGCCTCTTTGCCGGCGGTGACCATCGATAGTCGTTGATTGAAAACCAACTCGATCCAAGGGCCGCAATGATTGGATCCATGGAGCTGAATTGTTGATCAAGTTCATAGAGAATGAATTAGAGGTCAAAATCCCCCAAATTAAACCAAAATACACAAAAAAAATTGAATTTTTTAACATGTCCTGCTCTTTTGATTTCGAAAAACTCAAAAATTAGCTGGATTCATCCGGAATTCTTGCTTAAAAATACTGTTTCTAGAGCATTGCTCTCTTTTAATTCAACCATTTTCTCAGAATCCAAACGGAATCGCAAAACACAAAACCACAAATAACAATTCAAAGGACAGAGAGAGAGAGAGAGAGAGAGAGAGAGAGGTACCTTTGAGCTCGCGTGAGGGGATTGAATTCGAAGCAATCGAGGAGCGAATTACAGAAGAAGAAGAAGAAGAAGAAGAAGAAGAGGAGGAGATTAACGCCATTAGATTCTCAAAGGCTTGAGACTCAAGATTTGCTGGTCTTTATAGCAATTTGTGTTTCACTAGTCATTTATTTCTGAGTAGTTTGGACTCTTTTTATTTATTTATTTATTTTATTTTTTTTAAGTCATACCAGTGCTTTGTGTTTTTAAAAACATAAAACATTTATAATTTCAAGAAATAAATTTAAAAAACGTAGAAAATAAAATTCCATTTTAAAAATTGAAACCCACCTGCAAATAGCTTGGATTTACGCGACTTTCTCGCTCCTCTCTCTTGGAGAAAACGAAGCCAGGCGGGTTGTTTTTTGAAAGGGGGTTAAAAATT